>JAJJWW010011357.1:0-429993 GCA_023531295.1 Papaver armeniacum | reverse complement strand
AAAATGCGGGTGGTGAATAGGTAAAACCATTGTGTTTGGTAAAATATAGGTTCACTTATCAGAGATTGAAACAAATGACAAAAAACAAGGACATAATCTTTTAATATGTTTTATTCTATTTTATGGGATTTAAATATATTAGATATTTATATATATTTTGAGTAACTATGTTTTATTATTGATATAACTTGGGAAAAAAAAATTATACTAAAATCAAATATTTACTAAAATTATACTATTTTTATTTTATAATTATATCGCCTTATTTATTTTATTTTTTAATTAAAATGGTATATAACCAAAAATTTGAAAGTGAAAATAATAATCTTTGAAGAATGTGACATAGTTTAAAATAACAACCTTTAAAGAATATTATGGAGAATAAGAAATTAATTATCAAATATTTAAGGGCAATTTTGGTCATTTATATACTATAATATGGATATAAAATCACGATTAAAATAAGGTGGGGCTAAAGCTTATCTTTTAAGAAACTTTATAGCCCTCTCCCCCGCCTTTTTTAAAAATTGGGGTTTTTTTGGTACTTTTTGGTTAAAAGCACTTTGAAAATATTTTACCAAACGCTAATATGAAAAATAATTACTATATATATTTTTTGAAAGTGCTTTTCGAAAAATAAAAACATAACCAAACTCAGCCTAAATATGGGTTCCTTTTATGATCAGAGGTGCCCCTATAACAATTCGAATGATGTACAAAGTACAAACTACGGCAAACTATGGTTCATCGAACATTTTACTTGTCAGTATTTGCTATAACAGCTATTGTGCAATATACTTCCTACAAGCGGTCAGGTGAATCTAGTCATCCCAAGTCCATTAGCTTGGCTACGTGCATATACCTCTGTTGTGGCTAAGTCTAAGTGGAATAGCTACACGTCAGTAGTTAACAACCAAATAGAAATCTTATTTATCTAAGTGAATGCTTTCGGCTTTTATTTGCAGTGGGTTTTCAACGAATCGTATATAGTTCGTTCAATAATTCAACTCCACAAACTACCTCGAAATGTGAAGATATAATGAAAACCGGGAAGATGTGAGTAATTATTCTTTTAACATTTCATAACTATCAAACTGCAGGTTTTTAGCAGATTCATACGTGTTCTACCTTTGCTGATAGAAGTATTTTTCTAAAATCATCTAGAAATAAAAGATGTACTAGGCATACTCGAGCGCAAAGTAAAAGAGTTAAGATGTTCAAGAGATAGTAGACTCTAACGTAAACAGTGGGCTATCCACAGTGGCCTTCCTTTAGTGCTTGGCCTTGTTATTCTTGACTTTGTGGTAGGACTTCTTCTTCTTATTGGTATCTTGAGTCTCACCCGACGCATGCTGTTCAGCAGCTCTCTTTGCAGCTGCCTCTCGCTTTTTTTCCGCAACATGGGCGTCTCGGTGCTTCCTAAACTCATCAAGTGTAAGGTTTACAGATGTCCCGCAGACAGCACATAAATGCCCCATTTCTACACCAACCATTACAAAATGTCAGGGAACAATTCCTTTGACCCACACAGTCCTAACGCAAAACAAAATTTGACATTCTTTTAAGAACAAAAAAATCAATACGCAGTAAAAGACAAGGAGGATATTTACGTCATTTCCTGTAATACAAACAAAAAGCAAACGCTTCTGCGCACGTTAGTCCTTACACGGATGATTGATGATGATCAGAGAATAATTTGGAACAGATTGAAAAGATAGATCAGAGAATAAATATTAGTAGTAAAAAATATAGAAAATAAAATTGATACAGTGAACTTTGATTAACAAGTTAACAACCAGAATTTTCATAAAAACAGAGTGAAAGAGAGACAGGGCGATAGTGATTTTTGAACCGGAACAGGTCTATGATTATATTGTACTAACAAACATTTCTACGATTGATATTTCAGTAAGATTAAAACATTTCTCTCTGAATCAGAGAAGGTAAAAACTGGAGTTGAAGAACAAGTTTGTGAAAAATAGAGATCATATGACAAATTTATAAGTTTCTAGAGAAGTGCTAAACCGGAACAAACATACTATTCTACAGCACAAACTAACACATATGATCACAAAAATATACAGTTATTGAACTTGAAACAGATATTCAAGTATTTCTCACTACATGAAGAAGGTAAGAATTAGAGATGAGAACTAGTAACAGAGTGAAACATAGAAGATAATACTACAAATTACAAACTACAAAACAATACATAGAAATTGAAATAAATACGAAATTCGAAGTCAGATCAGAGTAGATACAAAAAAAAAAAAACAGAGTAACTAGATTTAACAATGCATGACACAATTGCTAACAATGGAAACAACACATCAAATTTAGATGGATTTTTGACATAAAATGATTAAGAGAGAAATGAAAAGATACGCTACCAGATCTAAAGTTTGGAGTAAGTCTTTGGGATGGAAGAGACGATTACTTTCAAGAGAAGGTGTTGTACTACAAACGATACACAGAAATTACTGTTAAATTACTCACTAGCAGAAAGTAGAAGAAGAAGAAGAAGACATTATTCAGAAATGAAATTAGGAGAAAGAAAATCATTACCAGATCCGTTCTCTCTCTAAAATCTACCTTCTGCTCTTGCTATGAGAAATTCACACTCCATTGGGGTTTATAAACCATAAGATCAGAAATTTGTGGGATTCTACAGCAAGCAAAAAAAATGAGCGCCAAAAAGTAGAGTGGTAGTCGTGCACTGAGAAAATCCGAACGGAAAATCAATTTTGATTCAAATAAAGATACCCAAATGGTATTCCTATCCTATGTAGCTAGGATGTTCAGGTGATGTACAACACATCTTCCCTGCTTGACAAGTGTTCCTCCAGAGAACGTTCTGTCTGGGATTATAATCCTAATGCCACGTGTACGGTGAAACGCATATGTTCCCAAATAAAGGCCCGATAATCGTTATGCTGATACTATTTTCTCATTTCCCTTTTTCAAATTTTTTTTTTCTCATTTCCCCTTACTATTTATGGATAATATTATATTATCTCGCCGTGTCAGACACACTGGTGACTAGTTCTTGAAAGTAGGATATCGATTTTTTTTTATGGGATATCAATTGCTGTATCCGCCAAACTGCCGGGAAATGGAAAGAAAATCCGAGTCCAAATCTGTTCACACTCCTCTAACAAGTGTATATTTTACATATTTTTCTGACGATTCTTAACTGGATGACCCCATTACCTCCATGTTTAGAATCACGACCTCTTTATATAACTCCCTAAATTAAATCACGGGGCAGACATTAAAATGAAATACACACTCAAGTTAAAGAAATGTGCACTCGCACTTTAAAATCGGGTGTTATTGGTTTTTCGGTGAATCTTTGGTACCTTAGCAATTTTCTTTTAACATAGGCAAATAATACTTTATTTTGAGTATAAATGCTCTTCCATAGTGCAATTTTTATTTCTTTTCCGGTAAACAAGAACTTGTAAGATTTGTTATTTTATCGACATTTACTACATATACTTATTTGCTCGACAAAGAGGAAACTTACTAAAAAAAAAGGAGAGAAATTATAAACTAGCGTCAAGGAGATACACCCACAACAAAAAACAGCCTCTCTAAGCTTTTCATGTCATTCTAGTTCTTTTTATTTGTAATACCAATAAAACGGAAAATACATTGCTAATATTAATTTTACATCTAACACAAGAAAAATAATAATATTCCAACTTTAGACCATGCGGCCATTTTTTTTTTGACCAGCAAGTGTAAAATTTTTATAGAACCGCTTACCAGGGGTAAGCAAGAAAGGCTCGGAAGAGCTTACAACCCAAAACAGACCAAGATCCTAAACCGACAAACCCTTACTACACAAAAAAAGATTATAGAAACCCCAAATAGAACTAAAAACAAAAAAAGAGTCCTGGTTTAAGAGTGCACCGTTTAAAGATAAATCCCTAAGATCATCCGATTCAACACCTAAGAAAGATTGAATTTTCACTTGTTTAATAACATCGTCTACAAGAAAGCGGTAGCATCTTCAAAAATTATGGCATTTCGAGTTTTCCAAATGGTCCAACAAATCGCTTCTTTAGTAGAATCGACCAAAGCTTTATCCCAATTGGATGTATCACCTTACATTTCCAACTCTTTATGATTGTGTCGATACAGTTGGGCATAGCCCCTTGAGTGCCGGTAACATCCCTGAGCTTTGAGCTTTGCGGCCATTACAAGGAGCTTTATGCTTCAAAAAAAAAATTACAATGAGCTTTGAACTATTTACTCATATATTAGTTTTTTGTGAAAACAGAATGATTATGTTAAACAGGAAAAATATTTACAGACCTAAGAACAGTGCATCACAAAAACTACATATGGATGACGATATCCCATTGGAACTGTAAGTACACTTATTTATCTCCCTCACCACGTGTACTAGCAAAGCCCACATGGAGGCCACGTCATAAAAAGTGGATGACACGAGGGCATCCATAGGATCTAGACGGCGTGCCATCTGTTAAGTTCAACGGTCGAAGATGAAGGAGCATCAAGGAAGAGTATCCCCACGTAACACCAAAGAGCTACTCTGCACACTTTACCTCATCACGAAGTGAGGTATAATCAATCAGCTAGGGAAAGTCCAACTGACACGACGTGACAAGGGAAGACCCACACCGCCCGGCGCAGACTGGACCGCCCAACCACTCGTATTTAGTGCTGCTCGGAGGGCACGTGTCGATGACCAACGAAGAGAGAGGGGTTGGTCGCCGTAATGAACATAGGAATTATAGAAGGCGCGAATGATAAGGAAGTCCGCGGACTATGCACGAGCACAAGAAGATAAGACTTCAACAGCCTCTTTCCGGTGGGACCCACTTAACTTAGCTATATATATGTCCCTTCCAAACAGGGGAGGAGGACATGGGGAGAGAACTAGAGAATATGAGAGAAATCGGTAGAAGTAAGTATGAGCATCAACTCAACGGGTTTGGTGAACACCAAAAGTCTTGCGACTATTCTTGTAACCCTTTACCTCATAATGAATATCCCCTGCACCCGTGGATGTAGGCTCTCTTAGTGCTGAACCACGTAAATCATTGTCTCCTTTACGTTTAGCATTCATATATCTTTATTTATGTGTTTACTTCTTAGATCTACCATTTTGGATGTTGATTTAGATCATGACAAACCCAGGGGTTTGGAATCAATGAATCAACATCTACCTATGTATTTTATGCTATACTCACACTTTAATGCGTATATTCAATTCCACGTTTGAGATTGTTTGTGAACATGTGGACGCCTACGTGATTTCCAAGTGTTCACATGGCGCTAGAAACAGATTTATCTTTTCTGTGACTTTATAGCCTCTACCTCAAAAATTTTACTTAGAACATAGACGGATCTCGTGTTTAAACTCATTTTTCGCACATATCTCGTATTCTTTGTACTTTCTACCAGCGACTGGGTCTTTTACAACCCTTTAACTAGAGATCTGTGTTTTGGGCTATTTTTCGCACATATTTATGTCCATTGTATTTTCTACCAACAGATCTCAGGCGTTGTGTAACTTCTAACCAATGGATCTATGTTTTAACTAGTATTTCACACATAATTTCCACCAAAAGATCTGGGTTTTTTGCAAACAACAACCCATGGACCTTATCCCAATTAATTCCGCACATCCGTCTATGTTTTTCATATTATTCGCTAAACCAATAGCTTGAATACACTCTTTGCCACTAGAAATCGAGCTTATGAAATCGAGTTTGAACTAACAAACAACCCGTGGACTTTTTGTCTTGTTTACCTCCATGCTCTCTCCCCAGAATATTACAATGGAAAAGAACAAAGATGTGGAAGACAAAGGTACCTTCAAAAGAGGCGCCTAGGACTACGCTAGTAGTAACAAGGAGCAAACGAAGGGCGAAGGACTCATATCCGGGGACAAGACTGATGCGTGTCGTAACCACAACAAATTAATTAATACTTTACTACCTAATTAACAAGTAATATAGGGTAGTCAAGGTCGATCCACGAGGAGCACGAGATTCTAGTTGTAAAATTGTCACGAAAGGAGGGTGTAAAAAAGCAAAGAAAATAAACAAAACAATTAAAAGATAAAGCAATAAGAGACAAGATCAAGGAATCCTTCTTCGTTGCGAAACAATGAATCAAGTTATGTTCTTTTCTACTTGTTATTAGTCACAAATTATCACCAACCGTAGGTAAAGCAGCGTAGCTCGGTGCTAAACCCCTAAATCCTCAGATCACCGGACACTAAGTTCTCGACTACGGGATTCTAATCACCAAGCCACCTAGAATTAGCTCAACCTAGATGTAACTTGGCTCATCCATTATGTTTTGTGAATTTCTTAGGTTGATATTAGTAGTTAGACTCTTAGCTCAAGGTCTACTTGCTAACGTTGTTTCTACACACAATTGCTCCACTAATCCCCTCCGCAAGGTCTCGTGTTTGCTACTTATGTAAAGAGTCAAAGAACGATTACTTATCCCACTAACTTTCACTAGCTTTAGATCGAATTAACAAATCAATTTAGTTGGCCACCCAAACAATCTATCAATCAATCATGAATGTCTTTAAGATCACTCCTATTAGTAAAAACAAGCGATAATCATGTGAAAAACTTCAAGATAGAATTTGAAAACAAAAACTTAAATCATATGTTAAGAACTAGGAATTCATCCTCAATCAATAAATTAACTACTCATGTTAAAGAGTTCACACAAAGAATAAGAAAAAGAAAAGAATTGTGTATAGAGATGTGTGTATGTAGAGAGGTGTAGAACTTCTCTATTTATAGGCTTCAATATTCTCCAAATCTTCCAAGGAATAGAATCCTTTTTCTTTTGCAATTCAATTTCCAAATCCAAGCTTTTCTCAACTCTTCCACCTTCTCTTTCCAAGTTTGAGTCCAATTCTCCATCCAATTCCTAGCCCAAGTCTTCATACCCATGAGAGAAGTCCATAGAAAGTTACGGAATTTTGGCTCGCTGAAAACCGATTATGGGCCGGAAATCGGCGGGAATTGTCATGTGACCACCTGAAAATTTCTCCACAAGAGAATATTCGACGTAATATTCCGTCGGTCAGTTAGGACTAACGGTCCAAAAGTGGTCACCGTCAACAACGACTAGTCAAAGGTCAAGGGAAGGGAGAGTCGGACTCGAAGTTAGCTTCACTGGGGCCGAAGTCGTCTTAATCGCCTGGAGCCACGCACGGATCGGCCATCAAATCGCTCACGGATCGGTCATCGCCGGCTCAGGTTGACTGCCTACATGAAAACCGCCGAGTTCCGTTCAATTACTGGACTTCCCGGCCATATTCCTACCCGATCTTTAGCTTCATTCCCCGTAAAGAAACCTAACATACATCTACCGTGTTCAATAGCTTCACTTCTTTGTTATTTTTAAATTTCAATCGACTCGGCTTCATTGACTACCATTTTGTACACAACCCTAAATATACATCGAGGCATACAATCACACAAATGGAGCTCGCTCAATTCTGCATCATCATGAATTCCACCTAAGGCTCCAATTTGCTTATAGCTCCACGGAACCCTGGGACTCAACTTCGATCCCAACCGGGCGTGAAGCTCAAACCACCTTCACAAATCCCATTCTAACGCTTGTTTGCAACTTCGGCTCAACCTTCTCATTACAGATCACCATCAACTCAAGACCTCCCTCTTCCCGGCCGTTGCAACTTCACCCGCTTTTGCAATACAGCGCACCATCACGGTGCCATCGCAACCGCAAACCCGCCAGAGTTCAAAGCCAACACTAGCTTGGCCTTGCTAACTCCAATTTCGGTTCATATACCAACTCCCTCTATCGTTCACAATCCCGACTCAATCAAACCCAAATTTACCAAGCATCATTTCATAATTCCTGTACCATAAGCAGCACTACCACACCCATTTTACCATTTGAAACTCGGCTCAACACCTTCCATTTCTTCAAACATCGGCCTCCAATATCAGATTCATCTCCAATTTCTTCACTGTTTCCTCTCGATTTCAATGTTGCGGTGAGGCCAAAACCCAACAAAGATCTCGAGATCGATTCCAGCAAATCCCATCTCCTGATTTATCTTCTGAGCTTCAATACCATACCCGATTAACACCAACTGACCCTAATCGATTCAATCCCCTGAAACAGCAGCACCACTGGTCATATCAACATCACCACCAGAACCCCTTTCTGATCAATTGATTCACCAATAACTCCTCTTCTCGACCTAGTGTTAACAACAGCAGCAGATACGTCTAAATTTCTCGATCTGGTCACGGTATCAATCATCACTTTCGTTTCCATCTTCATCTCTTTATCCGAATCTCAATTGATCGATCACTCGGACCAAACAATGAAGAATGGCGGCTTTCAGAAAACCCCCATCGATCTCCTCTCTTATCACTTTGATCTCTCGGGTTCTCATGATTCTTCCATCTTCTCAATAATTTCTCGATTGATTTCGGACAGACCGCTCTTCTCTCTCTGGTTCGGGTGTGAAGAAATGATTGAAATGATTTCTCGAGGTTGGGGTATGAAAGCTAGGTTTGGATCCGGTTTAGGGTGTGGATCCGGGATGCAGTTAGGGTATGGAGCAGAGTTTAGGGTGTGGGTTAAATGGGTTTGGGTTTCAACATCCATGGATATAACCCAACCCTTTTACCACCGGCGATAAAGACTATGTTTTTGGATAAGGGCTACCCGGTTTGGCAGCCCTTAACTTGAAATCACTGTCTGTAGTGATCCTCCCAAAGTTGCCCCTTAACCTTGACTTGGGCTCCATATATCAATTGCTTTGTAAAATGACCTTTTTGCCCTTTTGGCTTAAATTGGGTTATTTCTTCTTCTTTTCTCCGCGCGACTCCAAAGTAGCTATAAAACTCAAAACAAGCGTAAAATACATAATTTACACGAAAAATAGCAAAGAAAGCATAAACTACTAGATAGTAAATTAGGTGTATTCTACACCTATCAAATTCCCCACACTTAGACTTTGCTAGTCCTCGAGCAAATCAAACTAAAAACTCACAACTTCAAAGCGTTCAGCGTCCCAAGCATCCAAAGAGTTATGAGGACATAGAATTTTTGCATGCTAGTAATAAGAAGTTAGAAATACTAAAGAACATATTCTCATTCTTAAATGTTGAGTGAGAAATAACCACACCATAATGAGAGAATGCGTGTTTGAGAAACGATCGATAAGCATTTCGCCTCGACTTCGCCTCACCAAAAAGGATTTTATGATAATTGCACTCAAAAAGACGGCTTTTTTATGGTTCTCACATGTGCGCAGGGTAGGAATGAAGAGAGAATTCTGCAACACGTTGAATGGTGGGAAGGACAACTTCCAAATTTTTAAAAAAAAATCCACATCTTTTAATATTTTGAAAAACCATTTTTCCGACGATCTCTACGAAAGAAATCAACCATTATTATCGAGGATGAGATTACTTACTTACCTTCACATCCGATCGCCAATTATGATAACACCACTCTCACGGCATCCAATAGAAACGTCTTAGCTCCTTGTCTTGATCTTCATAGTCTTCGTCTTCGGTTTCAACTATTGATGATAAACCCTTGAATTTCATAAATCCTTAACAATTCTTAACTCTTTTACCTTAAAATCCTTGTCGCTTGAAACTTTCTTATATATTTTCCTTCCCCACGGCTCATTAAATAAAACAATTTTCTTTGTTTTTTTTTTTTTTTTTTTTTTTTTTTTTTTTTTTTGAAACAAGAGAAATTAAATACAAAATAAACCATGGCCGTGGAAGAAGTATTTTACCGCTTGATTCTTCACAACTTGTATCGTCTCTGAAATCATAAACTTCAAAAATTCTCACCTTTTGATTTTCTTCGCTTTTATGAATAAGTCTTCATACTTGAATATAAAATTACCTCAATGTAGTATAAGTCTTCAACATATATGTAAAATCCGCTCATTTGTATGTTGCTTTACTTGAATTTGAAATTTGCTCTTTTTCTCGTTTCTTGCTTGTAAACCTTAAACTTTTCCAACTTTCCTTGTAGATTTTGATGTCGCTCCTTGTTGATGATGAATGTGTTTCTATGGATCCGTTTTTGTCGAGAGAGAGAATGGTGCTAACTGCAAATCGAACTACAAGAAGGAAGCTTTCATCTATGGGCGTCACCCTCATGATTGACAAAATTAGCACTCAAGAGATCAAAGAGTAGTGCTTCTATTGGTGGGAGGTTGGGTAGCTCACCATTCTACCCCGGAATTAACTTACGGTGACACACACTCAAAAGAAGCTCTTTAGTAAATGGAAGAATTCTGGTGGTGCCTCTCATGATATGAATACGGGTAGTCTCCACTAATGATTGATCAGCAACTCTAATAACGCACTTCTCCACCGCACCAAATTCGCATCACCGCATGATTAAATCCATTATTTAACACTCAAACAAACAAGAAATCCGAATGTAGTTCTCTAACATTTCCAAGTTCAATTATGTCGGTCAAAATCTCTATGTAAACATACCTAGAAGTATGCTAGTGACTCTAAAATCTTTAAAGTTGGAGTTTTTAAGTAAAACTTTTTTTTTTTTTTTTCAAATTTTTTAATTTTTTTGTAATTTTTGTTTTAAAAACATGCTTAACCACTCCCCCACACTTAAACCTTACATTGTCCTCAATGTAATTGAATCCTCTAGTAAAGTTAAGGTGGGAAATTTTAACATGATAAGAAACAAGAAAAGAAATAACAAAAAAAAAAAAAAGATAAGAGATACAAACCGATGGGTTGCCTCCCATTAGCGCTTGTTTTAAAGTCGACGGCCCGACTTGGCTCTTTTGCAAGATTCATTCCCCATATACTAACAATCGGAAAATTTGAGGATCCACCCATAATACCTGTTTTGCAAACAATAACTCCATACAAATATTAGCACAAGAAAACAATAGTGAAATTATCGCTCGATGAAATTTCCCCACACTTATTCTCGTCCACACTCGGAAGTGTATAAAGAACATAGAATTCGAACTTCCATGTATTCCTCTTGGCAAACCTGCATAGTGTTAGCATCAAGTGTTTCCAATGGTGGATACTTAGAAACAAAATCATCCAAAAATACTTTCGAAGCACATACATTCAAACCAATAAGAGGTAAAAGAGAAGAATCAATAGGCAAAGGGTTAGACAAACCTTGCACAAATTCTTGTATTATAGAATCCTCTTCATCCTTAAAAAATTCAAGTGAATTAATTACCTCTTGTATATCGTGGTCCTCTATTAAACCTTGCAACCATTCTTCGTCGTTTTCTACCTTAACCAAAGTCTCGGCATCATCATAATCATTAGCAAGTTCAATTGGGTCTTCCACAAAATCAATGAATGTGGTTTCATCCTCTAGTATCATCTCTTCAACATTCTCATCATCGGAATCGGGCCATTCACTAAAATGATTCTCATCGGTATAGATTGTAAATCTTCTTGTGCGGGTGTTACTTCGTTTACAACAATAGGTAAGTCACACCCAATCTCCTCCTTTTGAATAGGTGAAGGATCGTTATTATGATCCGGAGTTGGAATAACTTCCTCATTGTCGGAACACTCATACACTTCCGCGGACTCCCATCTTTCCTTAAGAAATTTTTGCCAAGCAATAAATGCATCTTCCTCAAGCTCGTCCTTTTGAATAGGTGCTTGATCATTAATAAGATCAAGGCTCGAGTAATCTACACTATCGTCATCAAAAGTATCCAAAGGTTGGTCCTTTTCAACACAATCATCTTCATTTTCGGACTCACCATAATAAGAATCTTCATCGGTTTCATAACCTTTATCCAGAAGCGTCGTTTAAGTTCCATATGAATAGTCCTACTAATTTTACTCAAGCAAGCTCTTCCGAGTCTCCATCATCTTCCAATTTGTATAATTTACTCTGCAAGTTTCTGACGTTCACACGCTTACCACCGTTGATAGAGTTTTCTAGACAGCATCTCCTCTTTTTGGAAAAAGTGAAGGAAAAACACGATGAAGAGGAGTATATTCCAAATTCTCTGTCCGCACATTACTAGAAAACAAATTGTTAGATGCATAACTATCCTTCCATCCATGTGATTGTCCACTTACATACCCGTCATAAGGTTGTTGATATGTATGAGAATATCCATAAGGTTCTCAGAAAATTTATCATAGCCAAAATATTGGTTTTGATTGTATCCTAAGGATGGTTGGAATTTGTCATAATGTTGAGGTTGAAAACCGTATTGATTGTTGTAATATGCTTGTTCTTGTCCACCGTACATGGAAAACCTAAGCACTGAAATAAGATTCAAAAACCAAGTTAGATACGGAATAGAATCCAACAAAGCAAGAATAAAGCAAAAAAAAATAAAAACAACTAAAATCATCATTGCTCCCAAACGGCGCCAAAATTGATGCGTGTCGTAACCACAACAAATTAATTAATACTTTACTACCTAATTAACAAGTAATATAGGGTAGTCAAGGTCGATCCCACGAGGAGCACGAGATTCTAGTTGTAAAAATTATCACGAAAAGGGGGGTGTAAAAAGCAAAAAGAAAATAAACAAAACAATTAAAAGATAAAGCAATAAGAGAGACAAGATCAAGGAATCCTTCTTCGTTGCGAAACAATGAATCAAGTTATGTTCTTTTCTACTTGTTATTAGTCACAAATTATCACCAACCATAGGTAAAGCGGCTAGCTCGGTGCTAAACCCCTAAATCCCTTGTATCACGGACACGGAAGTTCTCGACTATCGGATTCTAATCACCAAGCCACCTAGAATTAGCTCAACCTAGATGTAACTTGGCTCATGCATTATGTTTTGTGAATTTCTTAGGTTGATATTAGTAGTTAGACTCTTAGCTCAAGGTCTACTTTCTAACGTTGTTTCTACACACAATTGCTCCACGGAATCCCTCCGCAAGGTCTCGTGTTTGCTACTTATGTAAAGAGTCAAAGAACGATTACTTATCCCCTAACTTTCACTAACTTTAGATCAAATTAACAAATCAATTTAGTTGGCCACCCAAACAATCTATCAATCAATCATGAATGTCTTTAAGATCACTCCTATTAGTAAAAACAAGCGATAATCATGTGAAAAACTTCAAGATAGAATTTGAAAACAAAAACTTAAATCATATGTTAAGAACTAGGAATTCATCCTCAATCAATAAATTAACTACTCATGTTAAAGAGTTCACACAAAGAATAAGAAAAGAAAAGAATTGTGTGTATAGAGATGTGTGTATGTAGAGAGGTGTAGAACTTCTCTATTTATAGGCTTCAATATTCTCCAAATCTTCCAAGGAATAGAATCCTTTTTCTTTGCAATTCAATTTCCAAATCCAAGCTTTTTCTCGACTCTTCCACCTTCTCTTTCCAAGTTTGAGTCAATTCTCCATCAATTCCTAGCCCAAGTCTTCATACCCATGAGAGAAGTCCATAGAAAATTCTGGAATTTTTGGCTCGCCAAAATCGATTATGGCCGAAATCTGGCCGGAATTGCATGCCGCCACACTGAAAATTTCTCCGTCGAGAGAATATTCGATGTAATATTCCGTCGTCCTAAGTTAGGACTAACGGTCAAAAGTGGTCACCCGTCGGTCTACCAACGTCTAGTCAAAGGTCAAGGGGGGAAGGAGTGGACTCGAGTTAGCTTCGACTCGCCGAGCCGTCTTAATCGTCGAGTCATCACAATGGATCGGCTCATCGAAATCGCTCTTTTTGCGCTTGATCGGCCATCGCCGCTCCGAAATCTGACTCGCCTCGTAAAACCGTGAGTTCCGTTCACCATGGAGGACTTCCCGAGGCCATATTCCGCCGATCTTTAGCTTCATTCCCCTGTAAAGAAACCTAACATACATCTACCATTTGTTCAATAGCTTCACTTCTTTGTTATTTCTTAGCTCAATCGACTCAGCTTCATTGTGACTACCATTTTGTACCTGGAACCTAAATATACATCTGAGGCATACAATCACAGCTAGACTCGGCTCAATTCTGCATCATCATGAATTCCACCTAAGCTGCAATTTGCTTATAGCTCCACCAGACCTGTGACTCAACTCGGTCACTAACTGACGCTCGAAGCTCAAACCACCTTCACGGTCCCATTCTAACGCTTGTTTGCAACTCGGCTCAACCTTCTCACCTGCATCACCATCAACTCGGCACCTCCCTCTTCCCGACCATTGCAACTTCACCCGCACTGCGATACACGAGCGCACCATCCTGACCGCCACCGCAAATCGCAAACCACTGTGTTCGAGGCCAACACTAGCTTGGCCTTGCTGCTCAAATTTCGGTTCATATACCAACTCCCTCTATCGTTCACAGTCTGACTCAATCAAACCCAAATTTACCAAGCATCATTTCATAATTCCTGTACCATAAACGGCACTACCACACCCATTTTACCATTTGAAACTCCTCCAACACCTTCCATTTCTTCAAACATCGGCCTCCAATATCGAGATTCATCTCCAATTTCTTCACTGTTTCCTCTCGATTTCAACAGCAGCAGTGAGGCCAAAACCCAACAGCATCTGAGATCGATTCCAACAAATCCCATCTCTGATTTATCTTCTCTGAGCTTCAATACCATACCCGATTAACACCAACTGACCCTAATCGATTCAATCCTGAACAATGCTGCCTGCGGTCATATCAACATCACCACGGGAACCCCTTTACGATCAATTGATTCACCAATAACTCCTCTTCTCGACCTAGTGTTAACAACAACGCGAATCGTCTAAATTTCTCGATCGGTCACGGTATCAATCATCACTTTCGTTTCCATCTTCATCTCTTTATCTCGAATCTCAATTCGATCAATCACTCGGACCAACAACGACAATGGCGGCTCGAAAACCCCATCGATCTCCTCTCTTATCACTTTGATCTCTCGGGTTCTCAACAGATTCTTCCATCTTCTCAATAATTTCTCGATTGATTTCGGACCACTGCTCTTCTACTCTCGGTTGGTGTGAAGAAATGATTGAAATGATTTCTCGAGGTTGGGGTATGAAAGCTAGGTTTGGATCCGGTTTAGGGTGTGGATCCGAAGTGCGGTTAGGGTATGGAGCAGAGTTTAGGGTGTGGGTTAAATGGGTTTGGGTTTCAACATCCATGGATATAACCCAACCCTTTACCACTATAACAACACTATGTTTGGATAAGGGCTACCCGGTTTTTGGCGGCCCCTTAACTTGAACTGTCCCGTCTCGTAGTGATCCTCCCAAAAGAGTTGCCCCTTAACCTTGGTGGGCTCCATATATCAATCGCTTTTTAATAAAATGACCTTTTGCCCTTTTGGCTTAAATTGGGTTATTTCTTCTTCTTTTCCTCCGTGCGACTCCAAAGTAGCTATAAAACTCAAAACAAGCGTAAAATACATAATTTACACGAAAAATAGCAAAGAAAGCATAAACTACTAGATAGTAAATTAGGTGTATTCTACACCTATCAAAGACGCAGAATGGAGCGGAAAACACATTACTTTTAGATGCGGGCATCATTGCAATGGAAGCAAAGAAGGCTGCGGCGGCAAGAGTCGCTACACCTAACGTAGGAGCTTCTCAGTGGTCGCCTCCAAAGTGACAGCCTGACAACCAGCCCACCGAGCCTCGAGAAGCGGAGTGCAATCGGTAATCCGTAACCTCCCTTACGGGATGCCGCGAAACCCCGATGAACAAAACGCAAATTGCAAGTAGGATCCTACGGAATGATCGAAATTTGGATATACATCTAGTGGAGGAAATCAATACCGCGGCCCCGAGGGACAAGCTCGATTCATGAGATAGAACGCCAAATCAAGGATCAAACCCGATCTGCGCAAATATTGGCGCAACTAGAGGAGCTAAAAAGGAATCAGCAGACATACGCGGACGCGGTGGCCTTACTAGCCCAAGAGAAACTGCAATTAAAAGAAAAGATCCTCAAAGCGTGGAGCTAGAGAATCGCCAGGACAGGCTAACTCTGCGTGCAGAATAGAGACCGGAGGACGATCTCGAAAACATCCTGCGATAGTCAATCAAAGAGGAATACCCCAAAGAGGTGCGGAACAATAGAAGGTCCGACCCAAACTAACATCCGGAAACTTGGACTACTATGATGAAGAGGAGGCCACGATGTCACAACCTACAAGGAAGACGCGGTCTTCCATTCGGACGAGAACCTGTTTGGCAATGGAGAGTCTTCGTGCGAGAGATGCTAGCGTAGATCAATCAAATCAAGACCGAGGCAAGGAGGTGGAAGACTAGAACGGGTTATGAAGGAGGCCAACACTACCCCACTAGCGCGGCGTTGGCTACGGCTACCATTCCGCGAAGTGTCCTACCCTCATCCTTTGAGTGTTACGACGGGTCCGCGGATCCCGCCGCCCACCTACGATATTACAACATGGTAATGGCCAGGTGGGACCATGACGAAGCTATACTTGTGCGGATACTTCCCTTCAAGCCCTGAAAGGATCCGCGTTATCTTGGTTTGATAACCTCAAGCCAGGGATGCATTGATTCATATGATCACTCACCGGAAGGTTCTTGGCCAACTACATGTATAACAAGGTTGTGAAAACAGGTATGGACAAGCTCTTCGCTTGCAATCAAATATAAGGAGTCCATTCGAGAATACACGGATAGGTGGCACAAGATATGTCAAGCCATAGGACTGTGGACCCCGTGGTGAGTATTAACTGCACACAAATGGGGACTTGACAGGGATGAGCCCATTGTTTGTCGAAAATCACGGTACCACCCCAACCACGGAGGGAGATTTGAGGATAATCATCGAAAAACATGCGAGGTTGGAAGAAATTCAACGAGAGAACCCAAGAGCACAAAGAGCTCAACGACCTCCACGGACCAACTCCACGGAACAAGCAAATGCAGATCCAGCGGACACCCAAAAGATCGAAAGACGATCACAAAAGGAGTGGTAGAAAATTTGAAGACCGAGTCTACACGAAGCTCAACACCACCCTACTCACGCATCTTAAAGGAGATCAAGGACCGCGAAAACTTAGGCGGCCTTGGTCTAAGGGGAAGCAACCACCGCCTCGGAGGAATCCAAAGAGTCTTGTGATTTCCACGCCTACTGGCTCCCAACAGAGAAGTGCAAAAATCTCAAGATAGTGATACAAAAGCTGATAGATGCAAGGATCTCAAAAATATGTAGAGAAGGCTTGGGCGGAAGACGGAGCCAAACGTTAAAGAAAACAGTCCAATTGCGAGGGTAATCGCTGGGTGAATACTATATCCTGCTCGGAAATCAAAGAACCAACCCTAACTGCACAAATATGGAAAAGATTGAGGAAGCAATTTGAAGACTATTGTGAGCTTTACAATTTAGACGGGAAAGAAGTGGAAGATCACGAAGAATGGATGGACGCACCTCTAACCTTCGAGGTCGAGGACATTGAGGATGACATGGAAGATCACAATGATCCTTTAATCCTCACCTTGCCAATCGCAGATGCAACATAAAGAAAATCCTCATCGATGGAGGGAGCTCCGTAAATGTCCTGTTTTGATACCTTCAAATGTATGGAGCTTAATGACGAGCAACTCTTGACCTCGCACTATACCATCTATGGGTTCAATGGTACGGCTACGAAGCCTCTCGGGGATATTGTTTTGCGGTGGACGGGTCCCATGAAAGTTGACACTCGCTTCGGTGTGGTGGACGCGCCTTCACCCTACAATGCCATTATTGGACGAAGATGGGTCCACAAGCTTAAGGGAGTCGCAGCCACCTACCATCAATACCTTAGATTTCCTACTCCCTAGGAGTAATGGAGATCAAGGGTGATCAAGCTTCCGCAGCAAAGGAATGCCGAGCAATGCAAATACAACTCAACAATGAAGAAGATGAGAAAAGAAGAACCCGTAGGGGCTCGGAACAAGGAAACATCCAAAGACAAAGCCATCGATGAATACTTGGAAGGAATCTCAAAAGCTTGTCCAAGGGGAACTCCGTAGGAACACGGAAGCATCAACATCAATCTGCTAACCAGGATGCTCTCGCAAACAAAGAATCTGAGCCTACCAAATAGCAATTAAAGAAAGTTCCTCACCTTGGGAACCAAAACCCACATTCACATCCTTAGAGGCGGTGAAGGAAGTTAACATAGGGACAGAGGAGAATCCAAAAAAGATCAAGATAGGAACTCTAATGGACGAAGAACGCGAAGCCTCGCTGGTGAAACTACTAAAGGAATACGCGGACATCTTCGCGTGGAAACTATCTGACATGCCCGGAATAGACCCGAAGACAGTACAACATGAGCTGCGCATTAAACCTGACACACCCCCGGTAAGATAAAAGATACGAAAGGTGGCTACGGAGTATCACAAAGCGAAAGAGAAACGAGCTGCGAAAAACTGTTGGAGGTCTGGTTTCATAAAAGAAGTCAAATATCCTACTTGGATCTCTAACATGGTAATAGTACCAAAGAAGAGTGGTGGGGTCGAATTTGCATCGACTTCACCAACTTGAACAAAGCGTGCCCCAAGGACAGTTATCCAATACCCGACATTGATCAACTAGTCAACGCAGTAGAAGGATACGAAGAGCTATCATTCATGGACGGATACTCGGGTACAATCAACTATTTTTAGCGAAGAAGATCAAAGAACATACGGCATTTTACACACCCCACGGCCTCTATTGCTACGTGAGGATGCCTTTCGGACTCGAACGGGAGAAACATACCAAAGGATGGTCGATGCTATTTTCAAGCCATGGATTGGCGGGACCTTGGAGATCTACGTTGATGATATGCTCGTAAAAGCAGATTGAGGAAGAACCATCACCAAGACTGAGGGACATCTTCGAATCTATGAGAGAACACAATATGAAGGTAAACCGGAGAAGTGCACCTTCGGAGTAACATCCGGAAAATTCCTTGGGTACTGGTGACAAAAGGGGCATTGAAGTAGATCCACAAAAATCCGAGCCATAGTAGACATGCCATCTCCAAAGAACCTAAAAGAAGTACAAAAGCTCAATGGATCCCTAGCAGCTGGGAAGGTTCATCTCGAGATCCTCGGATAAATGCAAACTCTTTTTCAACATACTAAAGAAGGGGACGAAATTTGAGTGGACCGCGAATGCGAAGAAGCCTTCCTAGGCATCAAACAAGACTAGCGGAGATCCCTATCCTTCGAAACCGGACCATGACGAAGTCTTGGCATTGTACATTGCAGACAACGCACGATCACGGTAAGCGCGTGCGGTCGACCCACACAAAGGAAGAGCAAACAATCTACTATGTCGACCAAGACCACAATTCCGCGGAAAGAAACTACACAAGAATCGAACAACTAATTTTAGCCATCGTATGGTCTACCTTAAAGGCGAGGACGTACTTCTTAACGCATGACATACGTATCCCATGTCGAGCACCCTTAGAAGCCATCCTCAAAGGGGGGAAAGGTAGGACGCATAGCAAAATGGAGCACGTACCTCGACCAATTCAACATCCACTATGAGCTTCAACACTCTCAAAATCGCAAGTGTTAGCGAGACTTCCTAGCGAGACCTACCTTTGGACAACGAAGAAGAGGTGCGCATACAAGGATGGAGAGCCGGGGCGCCCAAATAGAAAAGCAAAAGGAGCCAAATAATATTCTTGAACCTAAACCTACGACAATGGGAGGTCTTTGTTGACGGCTCCAAAAATAGAGAGGGCGCGGGGATAGGCATCGTCATCACCAGACCAGCGGGGGGATAGGATCGTGCATGCATTCGATTGGAATTTGAAGGCCATACAAATAACATCGTAGAATACGAAGGAGTGGTCCATGCTATCCGCTTAATAATTGAAATGGGGATACAAGAAGTGCGGTTGACAAGTGACTCACAACTAATCATACGGAAGATAGGCTACTTAATACAATGTGTACGACGAGACACTAATGGCATACATGGCTCTCAAACGTTGATTTCCCAAATACCAAAAATCAAGTTCCGACATCTGCGTAGGAAGGAGCTCGAGCACGCGGATGCCTTGGCATATATATCGGCCATGCTCAAGAACGAGGATGTCAAAGCAATCAAGATAACAAGAGTGTACGAACCATCCATCAAGCCCCAAGAAATGTGCGCGGCTAACCAACGCAAATCTAGGGAGGAAGATATATCTGACGATGATATCGGAGAGCACATATTCGACGACTTCGAACGATGACATCATGCGACAAGCGGATGAGGACAACGACATCGAGAAGAAGATGGAGAATCGAAATCCATTCTTTCCTTGAGGAAGGAAACTCCCCGGACACCAAACAGGCTAGGAAAGTACAATCCGGAGCGGGGATGTACGAGCTAAGAGACGGAACCTTATACGTAAAATCATTCCTCGGCCACTTCGCCGCCCTGTCCCGATCCGGGGGACATGGAATCTTGAAAGACATCCATAGAGGAGACGCGGGAATCACAGCGGAATGAGGTCCCTTGCAGATAAGGCAAAGACACGGGGCTACTACTTTGGCCAACCATGATCCGAGACGCGGCGAGAATGGCGCAAAGGTATGAGGAATGTCAAAGATTTGGCGGACGAATCCACGCCCAGCCATAAAGTTGAACTCGTGGGCAGTCTGTGGCCCCTTTGTAAAATGGGGTATCGACATAGTGGGCTCATGACATATCAGGGACCTGAAAAGA
Source organism: Papaver armeniacum (assembly GCA_023531295.1). Lineage (NCBI taxonomy): Eukaryota > Viridiplantae > Streptophyta > Magnoliopsida > Ranunculales > Papaveraceae > Papaver > Papaver armeniacum. Next base: position 409,311 of record JAJJWW010011357.1, on the reverse strand, counting down.
AGATTCCTAATAGTGGCAACGGATTACTTCAGCAAGTGGGTAGAAGCGAGGCACCTTTGCAAGAATTCGGGATTCGAGCGTCTTTACTTTTATTTTTCAAAATATCATTTGCGGGTTTGGCATCCCTCGCAGAGATAGTTTCCGACAACGGTAAAGCAGTATGCCAAGGAAAGATTATCGACTTGTTGTTCGACACCCTCAAAATTCAAAAAACAAATCCACCCCCATATACCCACAGAGCAATGGACAAGCGAAGCCACAAACAAAACTTTGGCACTTATCCTAAAAAAACAACTAGACAGTACAGGGCGGTGGTGTGAGCGAGCATAACGTTCGTGGGCATACAGGACAACTCGAAGATCAACTACAGGAGAGTCTCCGTTTTTACTCACGTATGGAGCAGAAGCAGTAATCCCTACGGAAATTCTACTACCAACAACAAAGACATAAGCATGGGAGAAGAACCTCACCACGGACATGATGTTGGAAAATCTTGACGATCTCGAGGAAGGAGAGAAGCCGCACTATGAAAGAATGGAAAACTACCAAGCGCGAGGCTAGCCGGAGAATATAACAAAAAAGTGAAACTTAGGAATTTTGTAGAAGGGAAGTATGTGTTAAGGACCATTCCCAATACCCGTGAGAAAAGAAGTGGGGAAAATTAGCACCAACGTGGAGAGGACCCTACGTAATACACGACATCGCAGAAATGGCTCTTCTATCTGCGTAATTTGAAAGGGGAAATCCTCATGCATCCGTGGAATGCCAAATATCTAAAGCCATACTACCAGTAATCTATCACCCGCGTATGCATTTCTGAGGAAGAAGAAAATTGACTTACAAGTCCACATGTTTCTATCTCGATGAAGGAGTAACGCCCTTAACTTTTCAATCAATCCAAGCTTTCATCTTCAAGTGTCATATTCTACTCATTACCCACACGCATTTCAATTTATTCAATACCCACAACCAATACCATATGGGACACACGTATATACCACTCACATACCCATCTGTACAGGGAGATCAACAAAAGAACGAAATATGAATGTACATTGAAAACCATGCCACATCTTAATAAAATATCGACATTATCGTTACCCCGTGGACGTAGGCCTCGTGGCCGAACCACGTAAATCATTGTGCGATTACTATTATTAAGAACTTGCATTATACTTTAATAAGAGGAATGTCCCGCACAAAGCGTGGATCATACCTTGCAATATACCGGGAATGTCCGCACAAAAGCGTGGATCATACCCACCGCAATATACCTGGGAATATCCCGCACAAAGCATACACATGCAATCTCTCTGAACTCCCCCATAAGTGTCTATAAGTGTATGACCGGGGTGACTTCCCACAGAACGAGATATCCGAGCAATATTATAAGCCGCGAACTCAATGGAATATATCCTTGAACTTCGGCCAGACCCCCATCGTTCAGAAATCCTCTGGCCAAGGAATTGGCTGGACGGGGTGACATGTCACAAGACAATTCCGAGGATATCAACCTACGGAATTGCACGAACAATACACTTTCTCAAATTCCAAAGATCAACATCCTTGGATTACACACACTACAGAATTACTCATTATATTAACTTGATTTATAAAGCCAATAGGTGCGAATTCAACAAATTGATTTAAACGCTAAAGTTTGATCTAGTACACAAGAATTGATTACAAGCCTAGCAAGAAAAATGACAAAACGCCAAGAAGGCTAAGCAACTGAGATCAATCCCTAGCATACTAGCTATGATCTACTGAGAAGGAGCATTATCCGCGGGTTTATCCTTCAACAACGAAGGAACACTACCACCAGAGGAAGGGCCAGAGGAACCTGAAGGGAGCGCGGGCACGGGACGAAGAGTATAATTCTTGGTTAGTCCATGGTTCTTCTTGAGATCCAACTCAATCTCACCAAGAGTCCTCGTTAATCTCTTCGCCAACCGCTACGAGCCACGAAGCCTATAGCTACACTATTCATCTCACTGCGATTTAGGGAAGTGGAAAGATGGCCCACCTTTTGATCGGCTTGCTTCGGCGCTTCCTCCGAGACAAGGCCACCACGATGGTAATTGACTTGGCCCTCCAATTGAACTACCTTAGCCTTGAGCTTCTAAAACTTTCCATCCGCAGGCTTGAAGTCGTCCTTGGAGCTCTGCGGATATTAGAAGAGGACAAGTGAGTTATAACAAATACAACACAAAAAGCACACTCGATGACAAAGACGTATACCTTCACAATAGTTAACCGCGAGTCCCGTGCTTCGCGACATAATCATATTCATTTGATAACCTATCATAATCTACCCGCAAAGATTATGAGCATACCGACTTCCGCGCTTAGGTCATCTCGAAGCATTGAGTTCGAATGATGATATCGGTTAACCTCATCATTCTTCGACTCCAACCCTTGTTAATACGGTACATAGTCACCTCTAAGTTTTCTCATACTCAACCCGACGGGCCACATCAGCTTGAGACGCGGATAAGGCACTACTAAGAGCCCGCATTCCGCCACCTAGCGTCATCTCTTTCCTTAGCAAGACGTTGCATATAAGCCGCACATCTGAGGGATGAGAAGAACGCGCTTGCCGCAGTTCTTCTTCCATGACATTAAGCTTAACTTCTAGAGTGGAAATCTGGCCGCGGGCTTTCTCAAGATTATCCCGCGTCCATAAAAGAGCCCCGTGTTGAATAAATGACGGTCATGGTTGTTTTGGTTTTGCGATCTACCAAGTAAAACTTTTTCTTACGCCATCCTTCTCGCCATAGCATTATGGACATCCGCGCGAGCATTCCATTTCGCCGATTCACTCTTGAGTTTTTCAACTAACTCAAGAATACGACCTTTTGACGAATTCTCTCACCCCGAAGACACATCAACTCGGGATTCCACCCACCGAAGATAGTACAATGGGAGGAGGGAAGAAGAAGATAACTCGGAACATATAAGGAACATCTAATAATCAAAGAAGAGGAGACGCAGACCGAAATAGATGAAGAATTCTTCCCACCCACCTCTAACTCTGCCCTTGACCGAAGCTAACTCGGAACGCAACTTTGCCTCTTCCACGTCTCCCGCCTCTCGCGCTTGCGCACCCTTCGGCTCTTCTATTTCCTCATCTTTACAGAGGCCGCAGCTTTCAACACTGAAAAGCACCTCTTCACGATGGCGGAGTTTCGCTTCTAGCTTGAGAGACTTAGCCTTGAAGAGCCTAAGTAAAGATTATGGTAACAATACTCACTCCTCATTAACTATCGATCAAAAAGGGAAATTAGTTCACATAACACAGCTAAGTAAAATCAGGGTTGCAAAGAGCTGGACAAACCTCCAATAACCGTTGCTGGGGATAACTGTACTGGTACCCATCAGCAATAGCCATCATACCAGCAACAGTAGAGGGAGGATTCACCACGAGATCAATCCCGCTGGTCACAAGATTCTTGTCCCACCCTTCATCTACCACCTCCTCAGAGGTTAGCTCCTTATGCTGCGAGTAAAAGAGTCCGAACTCTTTTTCCCCTTCAATCACAGGGGCGGGATGCGACACGGCAAGCAAGTCCTTCTTTTTTTAAGCCAAGCCAAAATAGCATCATCGCCATCCGCGATCAAGGAACGCGAGGAATCATCTCGAGGAAGAATCGAGGGCTTCCCACCAAGTGAAGAACCAGTATTACCTTGCACCAAAGCCCCCGCTAGCAGCGGAGGAAGTGCCAACAAAACCTCCTGGATGAACCGCCAAAACCTCAAAGATCGATCTGCGTGGCCGACCCACCTCCGCAGACTACCTTTAAGAACATCCCAGTCATCACAAATGGAAGCAGATTGAAATCCGAGACAAGCCCCATAGCCGCGCCATGTCAAAAGATTGTTCCGGATAAAACCTTACCAAAGGAGAACTCACAAGAAGCATCCCCATCCTTATCACTACTACCAAGAGCAACTCCCTTGCCCTTGTCTACAACGGCCCGCTGCAGGCCAATGCCACTGTCCTCTGCGACCAGATCTTCACCAACCTCAATACCCGCGGCCCCACTGACTTAGTAGCCCCCAGACACGACATCACCACCACCACCAGGGGCCTGATCACCACTACCACCACCAGTGGCCCGATCACCAACACCAACACCAGTGGCCTGATCACCATCACCTCCACCGACGCCCCCACCAGCAACACTATTTCCTTCTTGAAAGGGCGGAGAAGTCTCAATCCGCTCTTCCTTATCGGAAACATCCTCGTCACCATTCACTGGACTGTTCACATCCTCGAGTGCGTAGAATCTTCGGTGGGAGAATTTGACGATTGCTTGGGATTGATCTTTTCTTTCTAAGAACTCACGAGACATAATGATAAAGAGACATAATGATAAAAGAGCTATTTGTATCTCCTTTCCTTGGCATAATCAACATTACTTAAGAAAACGAAGGGGCATATATACGTAGAGAACAAACAACACACCTTAGCAATATTAGTACTCTGCGGAGGAAGGTTAGCATCGGAGATATCTTCGTCTTCCGCGTCATGAACATCACGATTGTAAGCAAAATCCATACCTTCAAAACTCATCGCAAGGGCGTAATGGGCATAACGAGAAGGAGAGGCTTCGCGATAAGAACTGGCAACAATGGGCAACCAACCATGGGGTCCGGGGACCCAACCATAGACCCACGGACCAACAACTTCAAGAACAAAGGAAGACCACTCATAGTCATGATCACGCTTAATTCTCTCATCGGCAGGAATAGGAAGACCTTCAAAGACCAGGAATCCTCGCCATCTTGGAATCGCTTACCTCGCTCAAAAGGCGAATTTCCCCATAACAGAGCAATATTCCGCAGACTCACTGACCACGGCTTACGTGTCTTCCTGTTAACGTAATCTCCAAAGGACTTGTTAAAATTTTCAGGAGTATACCACCCTTTCTCCTCTTCTAATTTGGGGGTATAGCAGTCATCATCGTTTGCCCTTTGCTACGAAGATAGCATTCTTCGGAGATGACGAAGATAATTTCCACATCAACTGCTGCACCCCACGATTATGACTCTTCTTAGCAGTATCACGGCTAGATAAGACCCGGTAGTAGAAATCATCACCATCTTTATATAAGGGCAGCATCAAACCAACCTCGAAAGCACCCACGGTGGTCAATAAATGAAAGGCATCATACGATAATTGGTAACCATCTCATAGGTTATATCTTTATCGGGGGCATAAAAGCGAACTTGGAAGTGTCAAGACCGTGCTTCAATTTGAAGGCTTCAAGATCGATGTGTCTCGAAAGTGAACTTCTTGTTACCCAAAGGTAAAGGACGAAAAGTAACAAGAGTCATCCTCGTAAGCGTCTCCCGTAGCATCTTCCGCGAACCCGCTACCTTCTTCTTAGGAGGAACTACATCTCTCGAAGATTCTATCTCCGTAGCCTTCCTCTTCGGAGGCCGATTCTTAGTTGACTTGCTCGAACTAGGCACAAGTGGAGGCGAAGGAAGATTAGTCCGCGGTGGAGGCATGGTGCGGAGAGGCTGCACATCTAGAAGTTCGTGCGCGGATTCTCAAATTTCTTAGAGACCCATCTCTAGGACGAGTCACGGCGTATCTAGACCCCTGTGGCGGATCACCTCTTTTTGAGCGAAGGCCTCGACCGAGGACGAGGACGTTAAATCTATCCCGAGGATCACCCTGAGTAAGAGAAGGCGAAGTTCCGCCCCTAATATTGGAATCTCTCCGAGGAGATCTATGAGGACTTGACGGAGGAGTTTGATAAGGGACCCGCGGACGATCGGATATATCTGCGGACACAAACATTAATAGAAGTGCAAATCAGAGTCAAGGAAGATCGAAAAACAAGAAAATCTCAAGAACAGCAGCAAATGTGAAGAAAACCCTATATTTCATCTACAACCATTTAAGCTCTCAAGCTATTACTCAAACTCAAAAGAAGAAAAAGAGAATCAAAACGTGGCCGGTAAAACACACGGCTCAGCGGCGTCAACTTTCAAATTCCATGATATGCATAAGATTGAAACCCATCATGATACATCACCAGAAAATCAAGAACGCAACAGGGGTAGAAATGGCGAGTAAACAAAGTAAAAAAATCCTACCGAACTTGATGAAGTAAAGAAGAAACAAAGAAGCGGCGGCGAGCAGTAATGGCGCGGAAAGAAGTTAAGAAGACGAAGGAGAGATTGGGGCGAGAATAAACGAGAGAATGTGAATTTAATTCACATTCCTTCATTCTCTTCTTTTTTATAGGACCAAAAGAAACCGTCCATTACCCAAGGGGCATTTATGGCCTGGATATGGGAAACGTGCACAATAAATGCGAGATAACTCCTTTTTAGGAGAAGTTATGAAGAGAGAGTTAAAAACGTACCACACGATTCTTCTTCCAACAAAAAGTCGGCGCCAGATCACAAGAAGAGGGGAAAATTGTAAGTACACTTATTTATCTCCCCCTCACCACGTGTACTAGCAAAGCCCACGTGGAGGCCACGTCATAAAAGTGGATGACACGTAGGGGCATCCATAGGATCTAGACGGCGTGCCATCCGTTAAGTTCAACGGTCGAAGATGAAGGAGCATCAAAGGAAGGTATCCCCACGTAACACCAAAGAGCTACTCTACACTTTACCTCATCACGAGGTGAGGTATAATCAACTACTGGGAAAGTCCAACCGACACGTACGTGACAAGGGAAGACCGACACCGCCCGGCGCAGACTGACCGCCCCAACCACTCGCATTTAGTCTTGCTCGGAGGGCACGTGTCGGATGACCAACGAAGAGAGCGGGGTTGGTCAGCGTAATGAACATAGGAATTATAGAAGGCGCGAGAATGATAAGGAAGTCCGCGGACTATGCACGAGCACAAGAAGATAAGACTTCAACACTCTTTTCCAAAGGGACCCACTTAACTTAGCTATATATATGTCCCTTCCAAACAGGGGAGGAGGACATGGGGAGAGAACTAGAGAATAGGAGAGAAATCGGTGAGAAGTAAGTATGAGCATCAACCTGCGGGTTTGGTGAACACCAAAAGTCTTGCGACTATTCTTGTAACCCTTTACCTCATAATGAATATCCCCAGACCCGTGGATGTAGGCCTTAGTGCTGAACCACGTAAATCATTGTCTCCTTTACGTTTAGCATTCATATATCTTTATTTATGTGTTTACTTCTTAGATCTACCATTTTGGATGTTGACGAGATCATGACAAACCCGCGGAGTTTGGAATCAATGAATCAACATCTACCTATGTATTTTATGCTATACTCACACTTTAATGCGTATATTCAATTCACGCTGAGATTGTTTGTGAACACGTGGACGCCTACGTGATTTCCGTGTTCAAAGGAACGAAACATGATTTATAGAAATGGAATTAAGCATATCATCTAAGAACCAAAGAATAATAGTCTGCTTCATAAATCGTCTTATAAGTTTTTCTAAAAAAAAAAAAAAAAAAAAAAAAAAAATCGTCATTAGAAAAGTTTGTTTCTGGCTAGGTTCTAGTGGCTCCCTTTATATATCTTGCTGTCCTCCTCCTACCAAACACCCAAAATTAGCACCCAATCCGTTTTCCCCTTTTGTATATGGTTTCCAGTGGTCCCACCAAAATCCCATACGTACGTACGTGCATGTATGTTTGCGGTCCTCCTCCGTCCTCCGTATCTCCCACAGCCGTCGGTTTGCTTTACATATCGCATTGAAAATCCGATGTCCCCAAGTGAACTACAAATTAGAAAAAGAAAAACATTCATCACACAAGGCTATGTCTTATGATTTTGAGTTTTTTCTCATCCATAGGAAGTGTCTGATCCTTGGCAAGAGGGGCAGTTTCAAAAGAGTTTTGTAAATTTTCACCATCCTAGCATCAACAGAACTGGTGCCATGTTTTTCTTCCATCATCTTACGATAAGAAGACTTCACAGAGAAGAAACCATTACTCTCTAGCAGCCATACTAATCTGTCTTCTTGGTTAATGTGAATCGAAAGCTTCAAGATATAGTTGGGTGGTAAATTGAGCCTGGTACATGATTCAATTTAACACTAACTATGAGACTTCATTTGAAACTGTTGGAGAATAACAATTAAAATTCATAATATATCAAATAACTAATTAATATAAGAGGCACTTATCTGTTTCTCCCATTCAATTGTTGACGTCTTCCACATCCCTGTTAAACACCATGAATGAACAAATTGGTAATGGTGGATTGAGGCACATGTTCAACATGCTGTCCTTAAGACAAGAATGCCCGGCTACACTCTGAATAGATGATGCTATAGCCCTACGGGTACATCTGCCTCCAAGATACAACAATCCTAACAAATTTGAATAGCACATTCAAACTTGTCCTTTTAGAACTTGGCAGCGGAAAACTCACGAATCGTTAGCACTTAAAAACCCTCGTATCAAACATAGAAAACGAAGAAGAAGAGGTATGCAACACCGGTGGATTTGAGAGAGGTTTTTTTTTTAATATATCTATTAAAACCCTAGTGCAATTCCATATATATATGTAAGATAAAAACTTACCTAATAAAAGTAAGAGATAATTTTGGAAGGTCTTTTAATTATTTTGAAAAACCGTTTTATAATAAAATTTTTATTCACATAAAAACCGGTGGTTTTCCAACAATCCCCCACATGAATGAAAATACGATAAAACACGAAAAACAGGAAATATCACGAATAGGCATAGGTGTCCATTAGGTCTTGAACCTTTGCTTAGTGAGAGATTACCGGAATTACTTGTTAGCCAGTGTCTATAAGGTCTTGAACTGTTTAACATTTGGTGTAACTCGCGATAACAACCACACATGATATCTCCAAGGTTGCTGCCAAGCTCCGCCGTTGTGTCCATTTTGGCCCTGGACGTATCTTGTTTCTCAGAATGCTCTAGAGAATCAGCTCAATTCTCATAGGAAGCGGCCCCACTTCCTCATTCAGATAGGTGAGTTCCATCAAGAGTGTTTACTGCTACACCCCACTTCAATCTTAAATTGAAACTATGGAACTCATTAAGACTCATTAAAAGTCATCCTTCACATGCAGTCACACTATCACATCTACACCATAGGGAAGGGACAAAGAGAATATAATTCTCTGATAGTGTTTACCTTTACCCACCATAAATTAGTTGTCTCATTCGAAACCTTGATCTTGGGATATCCAGTCAGCAAGGTTGAGTATCCTTCATGGCAAGTTTAATTTTGTGAGCTTAAGTCCCGTCCCCCTCGATGTATAATTTCAAACTATCTCTCTAGATTATCCTTTCGTCAAAGGATCACTAATTTTTCTGTTGACTTCACTAAGTCCATGAGGTTCTCTTTTGACTTTACATGTCTACTGAGACTCTCTTTTTGACTTTCACGAATCAACTAAAATTACTTCATTAGAGAGTATAGTTGTCTTACCGAATAGCCTTCTCCGAGTATGTCTAGACTTTGTCATTGCTCATTTACTTTAGACTCACATAGTCAATTGAGTTTCTGCAATGATGGCCAGGCGTCGGTCACAGAGGAATATCTTTTAAGAAGCATCTTAGTAATCATTCGTCTTCCTCTTATGCTTGAATTAAAGCACACAAACTTTGATTTCTTCAAAATACAAGTTCATCTTGTCTGTCTTAAGGACTTCCTTAGACAGACACTCCTTAAGAGGATACACACATAGGCTAAGATTTATCCATAGCCTGAAACAACAACATCTCTTAAGGTCAGTACAATATGTATTACATACACAATTTAAGATGTACCTCAAGTATCGCAAATCTCTAATCAGATCATCCAGTAATTCTCTTGAGATATAAGGGTATTTGTATACACCTGATATACTGCACATTTACAACACACATTAAATGCATCGAGTTTGACAAAAACCATTTCCTTCAGAATTTATTCTGGATCCTTTCGATCCTTTAGATCATATCAGCCATCTTGGTCTTTCAGTCAAATCGCAAATATATCACATATTTCATAGGTGGTTGTAAAGCATATATCACATAAATGAAATTAATTATGTACCTCATGCATTCCAATCGCTGGTCTTCTAATCAGAGCATCCCTGTGATTTCCCAGGATAAATGCGCATATGCACATCTGTTTTACAACACATAAACACGTTAAACAGAAACTATATCCTCAAAATTTCTTTTGAGTACCTACTGATCCTTTAGACCACGTCAAGCGCATATTAGTTTCCTGTCAAAACTTAAACAACACCGATTTATTAGTAGATGTAAAAACATGTTTATCATATCACAAGAAATACCATAATAGAGGTAACCAATAAGATAAGTATCTATGCTTATACTAATATATATGCAAAATCAGGTTACATCAACATTTTCTCCAAACCTTGTAGTTTGTCCCACATTTGATTAACCTTTCAAGGATACTTTCTCAAAATCCGCTTGTGTAACACACTGACATGTGCAAATAAGATGAACAATTTTCCATATTACTTATTTTCTCTAAATTATGACTACCTGAAGTGGTCCATAATCACATGTCTTTCTTATATTTTTCAAGGTTGTTTGATACATTCATCATATACCTCTCACCGTTGATGGATTGCAAGATCACATGTCTTATCCCCCACATTTATGATGAATTCTAGACAAGCCTGGTCACAAGTTAAGGGGATTATCTTGATCTCTCTGATGAGAACAAGATCCAACAAATTGTTTTCCAACAAACTCCACGTCCCTAGACTCATGCGAGCGACATTCAAGAACAACACTTAGAAAGCTTTGAATAAATATTTAAAGGTCTAAATATGCATTACACTTCAGCAAAGTCTACAAATACATATGCAACCAATCTGGATAAAAGACCTTTAACACGTCTGTGGATATACCAAAGATCCCCCACATTTCAATTCTTTCTTTTAGTAAGTTCAAAGTGGCACTAGTCCAGTAAACTGACCTGCAACTTCTGTAGTTGAATTCTCATCATATTCTAGAATATTCTTACTCTAAATTATCATTACAAAAGTTATTTCTTAAATAACTTCTAATGACAATCACATACTAGAATTGTTTTGGGAATGTTTAACAAAATATGCAATTCTTACCCCGAGATGAGATTTAGACAACTCTAAATAAAACATGCAACATCTTTCTAGATGAGAGTCGGTACCTGAAGCGAGTTCCACTATACCTTTGCTTTATTATTGAAGGAAAGAATTGTGTACTAACTTTCTCATACCGTCGAGCTCCGTAGTACCTTTGCATGATTTTGTTGATGAAGAACGCACTTTGATTTGATTAGCAAAATCTAGTGCTCCAGTTCTCCCATCCATCGCCTCATCTTTGTGCATATAGATTGCTTACCTGACTAACTTTACTCATAACCAAGGTTAGCGATTAAAGAAAAATTAGTGAATATCAAATATGCTACAATTTCACAAAATGTCTCACACTTTAAGATACGTGGATCTTGAACATAAAATAGTTCATACGTCCACTACTTTAACTGGCTGTACAGGTTGGATGTGAAAGTGAGCAACATTTAAGCTCCGCCAACCACTTACTTGATTAGTGAAAACATTTCACTTGATGCTCCCAGAGTCGCAACTAAATTCAAAAGGAGTTCTTAATCACACGTCTTAGTCTTAGCCCTTACACGGTTCTCATGTACATTCCATGCATGGTGCTTCCTAGCACAGCTCTTAAAGCTCAAGTGAAAGATTTATCAATTAAGGATAATAGAGATATCATCCTTGTATGCACGTCATCAGGTCCTGTATGGAGTTCCCAACAAATTTATTGTTCTCTGTTGTGACAGCTAAATTATCCAATAACATCGTATACACTTCAGCAAGTGCCCTTCCCAGAAGCTCAGCTTGTAAATCTACATTTTGTTCGCGACACCTCTTATCCTTCGAACTGCTGGTCATCATCCACTCTAAAGATTCAAAGATATCCTTTCTTAATTGTTTCATGCAATCAATTCCCTTCCCTTCAGGTATATTTTTTGATAGCTTTACAAACGGCAAGCCTGGCGATGCTCACTGTTTATATTTAATAACTGGCATCCGAAGCGCAAGACATACGAAGCCAGGGAGCATATTTCTGGTGATCATGTTATAGGTAAATCTATTACTAAAAATGACAACATGATTTTCCACAATCTTTCCAAATCTTCGCCAGCAACCTCATATTCAATTTCCAGTAAATATCCAAGAAAAACTATAATCTCTTTTGGTACTAAAGATACACCATCTACAGGGGACCCATTATCCAAACCAGGTAACCAAATATGTATCCTCTCTTAGTTCAGCCATATCAATTAAGAAACTCAAGGACCTATTCCTTGCGCAAATGCCGACTGATTTCGGTATTCACTAGTCAGTTCTTTAATATGCGTATCAACCTCGACACCCTCGTGTAGGTACTAGACCAGATGATAACTAGCTATTGTCATCTCTTTCTCCCAAGTATCAAGACGAAATGTTGATACACATGTAAACGTACCATACAAGTGATAACTTTTTGCTGACCGAGAAAACGAACACCTGATAAGATCATGAGATTGATGAGAAATTCACTTATGACAAACCAGTCAACCAATACAAATAAATTTTTATGGTTGCAAATTGGAATCTTAGAAATTTCTCATGGGCGAGATGTCAAATAGTTTATATGCGAAGGCTAAAAACTTGGTTTTCACTTTGCCAATTAACATGTTTAATGTTTTGTACAAACAAAGAACTAAAAGATGATCAAGTTCCATAGCACACCATGTCCCCCATATTTGACGATATAATAGATACTGAATACCCCACAAAATCCATTAACAAAGCCCATACTAACCAGCTACAGTTTCATGACGATCACAATAGTAAAGTGACAAAACAGTCACCGTAAGAAACTGATCCGACTCAAATTTAACCCAATTTGATTATTTCTTAATTGTTACTTTATGATTGTTCTTGTCTTAAGATTGTTGGAGAATAACAATTAAAATTCATAATATATCAAATAACTAATTAATATAAGAGGCACTTATCTGTTTTTATGTCGTCTCCCATTCAATTGTTGACGTCTTCCACATCCCTGTTAAACACCATGAATGAACAAATTGGTAATGGTGGATTGAGGCACATGTTCAACATGCTGTCCTTAAGACAAGAATGCCCGGCTACACTCTGAATAGATGATGCTATAGCCCTACGGGTACATCTGCCTCCAAGATACAACAATCCTAACAAATTTGAATAGCACATTCAAACTTGTCCTTTTAGAACTTGGCAGCGGAAAACTCACGAATCGTTAGCACTTAAAAAAAACCTCGTATCAAACATAGAAAACGAAGAAGAAGAGGTATGCAACACCGGTGGATTTGAGAGAGGTTTTTTTCCATATCTATAAAAACCCTAGTGCAATTCCATATATATATGTAAGATAAAAACTTACCTAATAAAAGTAAGAGATAATTTTGGAAGGTCTTTTAATTATTTTGAAAAACCGTTTTATAATAAAAATTTTATTCACATAAAAACCGGTGGTTTTCCAACAGAAACTGAGCTACGTTGGGTGGTAAATTAAGAAACGGTAACTAATTATAGCAGATCAGGAAATGATCGACTTGTCGTTGAATGTTGTGGTGCATATACTTGGAGTAATAAACATGATAATCCGTTGTGCAGACTCGATAGGACTTTGTTTTGTTCGCAATTCGATTTTCAGTTCAAGGAAGCAATTCAGACGGCGCTGGTCAGGACTATATCGGATCACAACCCACTACTTGTGGACTTGACTCCAGGTATCAGGTTTCATTCTTATTTCAAAATAGAACACCATTGGCTAAAGCATCCTGAGTTTTACAAGAATGTGGAGACGTGGTGGAGATCTATGCACTACATTGGCACTCCTAGTTATATTTTCTTTCGCAAGCTTCAAAATCTTAAGTTCTTTCTCAAATATTGGAGTAAGATTAATTTTGGAGATATGAGGAAAAAGGAGGACGAGCTAACTAGTAACGTCAAGAGACTGAATTTGTTAGAAGAGACTACTTCTCTATCTGACACCCAGATGGAGGAAAGAACTAAAGACTTACTAAGTCTTAACGAGTCGAAGATTACAAGGGCTAAGATGAGTTATCGGCGTGCTAAAGTGAAAGGTTTTTAAGACGCTGATAAGTACTTCAATAGAATAGCTAAAGTGAAAGGTTTTCTTCGAGATCTGGATTTGATAGGATATAAACACGTGTCCCCTAATATGATCTCTCGCCATGAATTATTAGCAAGGGTAAAATTGAAATTTAATCAAGGCGTTGACTAGTCAAGATGCCCCGATTTGACCAGATATCTCTCTTTTAACGGATTGGGGCATTTTGATTTTTTTTTAAATGTCCGGGCATTTTGACAAGGTGATGGTCGATTTTAGGGCATTTTGCCTCTTTAGAATATGCACACTCGTGGTCGAATATATATTTTTGTTCTAGCATGAGTTGGATGTATTATGTATATCATGTTACTTTGGTTCAATATTTATATTACTTCTACCTACATTTTCTTGTGCATCCTCACACATTAATCTGTATCTTCGCATAGCATATATTGATCAAACTGAAGTAAGAGCAGGTGGCATTGTACAGAAGGTTATAAAATTCTGTGTTAATCAAAGCTGAGGTACACTTCCTCTACTGTCGCATCATCTTCCACTGGCTCGGGAGACCGAAGAAGAAATAAACATATTTATTTATCCTAGTCAGAAAAGTGAATCCCTCCTTGAGTAATAGGTCATTTTACTTAGTAAGGAGTAAGTAGCGTTTGGTTACATTGGTACCATATATCATGCTCTTTTTGTTGCTACAAGAATCCTAATTAATTAAACTGCGAACCAGGCAGTTTAATTAATATGCGTATAGGTTTGGTATTTTACGGGAATATAAGTAATATGCGTATTTACGGGAAAATATGTAATAGTGTTTTGCACGCGTATGTTGTGCTTGAAAGAGCATTACCAAAAGGTTTCACCTATATGCCACCCACACTTTTCCTATTTGCCACCCTCATCAGAATTCTAAAGTAATTCCACTTTTCCATTCTATTATTTCCTATTTACCACCTTCAAAATCAAATTTTACTATAATTATCACCACTCTAATGTATCTTCTTCTCCATTAATCTCTGGTTTAATTAAAAATGTATTAACACTACGTTAGAATTCAACTAACCAGTATTTAAATCTATTGTTCCATCAAATCTACGTTACAATCAATCTATTCTACGTTAGAATGAAGAAGAAAACTCAAAAACGCTCACTGGGGTAAATAGAGATTCACAGTTCAAAAACACGAAAATCCTCAACTTCGATTAATATTTAAATAGTTTTCCAGATAAGATAACGTAATGCGGATTCATCTGTTGTCTTCTTCCATCACTTAATGGGTACTTAGCTTTGTTGCGTTGATGGTAGTCGAGAGAACATATTGATAGCATATTGTAACAAACAGTAGTGATCTTATACAAGATAAAATATTGATAGAACCAAATTGGACGACTACATACATTAACAATCGATCAGTGACAATCGACTATTGCACCTACTAGCTAGTCGTTCACTAATGTCCGACTTGTTCATCCCAAAAAGAAAATTAAAAGAAAAAACGCAATTTTAACTTCTCTTGGTTCTTGAACAGAATTAAATCAGGAGATCTAACGTTTTACTTCTCTTGATTTTTGATTTTGCTAGATTTATGCTTTCTTTGTAGTCATATTTTTTATGCAAAATTAAAAAATAAGTAGCCAAAATAAACAAAATATGAATGATGGCGGTGATCATGATCGGCATGTGAAGATGGTGTAGAAAATGTGGTCGGTGATAGAGATCGTGAAGAGAAGTTATTTTGTAACTTAGGGTTTTATCGTATAGTCATTGGGTGGTATTTAGGATATATTGAAAAACATATGGGTGGTGAATAGGATAAGTGGAGGTGGCAATTAAGATGGGTGACAAATAGGAGAAGTGTGGGTGGCAAATAGGTGGAACCTTACCAAAATGGGTGACGGCTTAGGAAGTCCTCGTGTTTCCTTTCTAGCTTATCCCAGCTTACTTTGGACCGACCTAGTCTTTGGTGGCGGAGACAAGGTCCGATTATGGCCGTAGAAAGAACATTTGAAAGAACAGGTCGTGTTTTCCATAGAACAACAAACATACCCGGTATTTTTTAAACTAGACACCCGAAGAGTTAGATAGAGTTCGGAGACCGATATATATTGTTTACATATTGAGAGAGGTGTTCCCTATTTAGAGTTGGAAATATTCTGTAGTACTTCTATATATATATATAAAGAGGTGTTCTCTATGGAAGTATTCTTATTTGGAGGTAACTAAATCTTTTTTCTTTGTAAGTACAGGTTCTGGTGTTTCTTCTCTCATAAATACTACTTTATCTTGGTTGGTTAGAGTTCTCTATAATTTCACCATTCATGGGAAACTTATCAGATGCAGAGAAAAATGGATGTGGTAGTCCACCTTGTCCCATGGTACACCCATGGCTTGTATTCCCATATGGAGAAAATGAGAAATTTCAAGTTTTTGTTGATCCGTTAAACCCTAGCAGTAATGCTTACCAAAAAAGGATACCGGAGATGCGTTATCATTTGCCTCGTCAACCTCCTTCCCGTGAAGGATGGTTGATTATGTCAGCTTATGAAGAAAACAACTCACATTCTAAATATTCCGATTGTTTTTTATGGAATACGGAAACAACAGAGAAAATTCAACTACCTAGTCACTTTCATTGG
Source organism: Papaver armeniacum (assembly GCA_023531295.1). NCBI lineage: Eukaryota > Viridiplantae > Streptophyta > Magnoliopsida > Ranunculales > Papaveraceae > Papaver > Papaver armeniacum. The sequence continues at coordinate 392,539 of JAJJWW010011357.1, read as the reverse complement.
ATGAATAAGTATCGTTTGTATGATTATGTGTTATACTCACCTCTGGGAAACAATAATATTTATGATTCCATTGTGTATTTCCTTTTTCTTTACGGAGATGACGAAGAAATTCTGTCTCCTTACTTTCTACTATACTGTCACCCTGGAGACAAACAATGGAGGCAACAAAATTTGCCAAGTTTTAAATTATGGGAGCTTGTAGGACTTTTTTGTCTTAAAGGTAAGTTATACCTTGTTTCTTCTAACGGTCACGGTTTATTCGAGGTTGACGTGAATGGTGACAAAACCGTTGTAAAGACAACTCCTTTCTGCAAGGCTGGCTTCAATTCATCCGGAGGAAGAATATCATCACCATTCAAGGATTCGCGAACGAACATAATTGAGTCAGGGGATGAAGTATTGAAGGTTACAAGGTACTACTATCACCCAGTGTACACACTTGAAGGTTACAAGGTACTACTATGGCCTGGAAGGAATTGAAAAGTTTGGATGATCATGTCCTCTTTTTAGACAGCGACCTTAATACTCCAGTGTGTACCTCCGCAACAGTGTCTTGCTCGGCAACAAAATTAGGGTTTACAAAGGGTTGCATATTTTTTGTTCTGGAAAATGACAAAACGTTATACAAATTTGACATTGAGGATGGGAGTATTGGGTTTTCTTTACCTTGTCCTGATCTACCGACTTCATGGCTGACGCCTAGTTGGATGACTATCCTCAGGTAATTTAGTTTGTCATGTGTGGTAAATTGAGATTGACTTAACATTATCATATGTATATACTTGTGTACCTATATTTAAATATAGTTGCTCTCTTAACGTATAGGGATCTTGACGGGAGAAGTAGGCACCAGATTACAGGTAACGACGAAGAGGAAGGTATTATTATCAAGTCTGAAGAGGACGGCAAAGCTAGTATAAACAACGATGACGATGGGAAGGAGATAATCATGAAGAACAGTGGGAGAGAATTAGAGGAAGAATCAAGACATACGTCTTGGGGTAGTTTGAGTCAAGACAACTTGGAGTCTTTTTCAGGTTATCTCCATCTACTGGATTACTTACATTTCCGTGCAGTTTGTAGAGAAAATCGACTCGCAACTACAACAAAGATGAAACATAAGCAGTATGCATCCTTATCTCCATGGATGATTTTCCTTAAAGCACAGAATGGAGTTTATAATCTAGCTGAACCGATATATAACGACAAGTTTTCCATAAACGTGTCAGATGACACCTTAGTAGATGCTACGATTCGTTTCTCAAAGGGTGGTTGGCTACTAATGACTAAAGCCAGTAGTAAAACTATATTCTTCTACAATCCCTTCACAAGAGCAATGATTCATCTTCCAGATTTACCTGATGATTTCCCCGTTTATATTCTCTCCGGCATGTCCTTCTCATCTTTACCCACGTCTTCCGATTGTGTGATTATGGGCATTGCTGCTGACTGGGTCAAAAGCATATATGCCTTGTCCATTAAGCGGGGAGATGATTCTTGGATCTCCACTGAAGTGGATAATACAACAGCCGAGGAGATGAAATGTGTTGACTTTGCACCTTCCAGAAGTAATCCAGTGTTCTTCAAGGAAGCTTTCTATTGCTTAGACTTCAACGGGAAATTAGGAGTCTTGGATAGAAGAGATTACACGTGGACAATTTTGGACCTGCATGAACCTTGTGATTCCTTGAATCAGAATTTTCTGGTAGAATGCGAGGGAAACCTTTTAGCAGTGTTTTTAAGCCATTCCAGTACTTGCGTTAAGGTTTTTAAACTAGATATCGATGAGGAACTTTGGGTTAAGGTTGAAAGTTTAGGAAAGTATATGTTGTTCATCAGCAATACCTCTAGTCTGTCAGCAGTCGCACCAAACAGTCGCATGGAGAATAAAATATACTTCCCAAGATTTCACGGCCAAGACATTGTATATTATTCACTTGATACATGCCAGTACCACACTTTTGGGAGTCAGCAGTACTCTGGACATGATTTCTATAGAACGAGGGAGCAGCTGTGCAGCAGTTGGATCGAGCCCAACTGGTCTCATAACACAGATCAAGAACTTGTGTGGTGTTCATCAGTAGTTGAAAAAGTAGATAAGTAATCAGGATCTTCGTTGTGCTTGCAGTGTTTCTTGTTTTTTCTGATTTATGTCAGGTGTCTATGTTTTTTATTTAATAAAATATGAACTCTTATATGTCAATGGGCTGGCCACCACCTATAGCAGGAGCGTTTCCAACAATCAAGGTTGAGAGTTTGATCAGGCTTCCGAAAACCAGAAACTGTTGCTCATGCAAAAGAGTCGCAATTAAACTAGTCGCATCGTGTAGAAACTAATCTTGTATCCAGATACCCGTAAATGAGCAAATTTCATAAATGAATCCGAGTTGCAGTCCTAATAACCCTAAAGTGAAGGTTAGAGTCAGACAAAAACGAATAGCGCTAGCTCAAGGTGAAAAATGTGATAACCAAAACATGTCGAGATGAAATTTTGTTGAGGTGGAAATACCAGTAGAGAATTCCATCCTCTAAACGTTTAACTTTTGTTGGGTAAAGACAGCCAACCTAGAAAGATTTAAGGTCAGTGAGATAATTAACCATTTTTCCAAAGTCAGAGTTACCCTTGGTGTCTTTACTGAAAATGAAACCAACAACAGTTTTGGCTACTCTGAAAACAAATTTTCAGCATGGATAACAAATGTGTGGCATGTTGGAACCTAACAAATATATAGTATTTCACCTACTCGAGTTTATCCCACGTATTATAACAAACCACTAGTAAATAAGAATTACTAAGTAGAAATGTTGATACAGGTGGGTATGGGTTTTTTGTGAGTTCGCTGCTGAGTTCCTTTGTCTTAAAACTAAGAATCTAGATATACTGTTAAGTTTACACAACTGTGTAGACTCTTTGTTTTCTCATTCAATTTATAATACTCGATGTACAGATTTGTTATTCTAATTCAGAGATAATACAGGAAGACTCAGATAATATAGGTTGAATACAACAGGAAGTAAACTAAGGACTCGGACTTTATACAGACTCAGCTGCTTGACCCCGGAATACTTGTTCTTGTTTGTTAACCGTAGATGTGTGTTGACGGCGCAGCTGTTGGTGGACTGTAGTTTACATATACACGTCCAATACTTTGTAACCTCGGTTCAGACCAAGATATGAAGTTTTCAGACATATGTGATAATAAAATACTATCTGAGATCCTCTATGAAGATGTCATTCGCTGATTTAAGATGTCTTCATGATTGTCTTGATCAAGATATGTCTTTGGATATAACAAAAATACTCTTACACCCTCCATCTCCATGATTGCTGAAACTGTTTCTGCTACCATTTGGTTTATGTTTCGCTCATAAGTTTTGAAATGCAGACTGACTAAATTTGAGTAGAATTCTCGCTAGATTTGTTGACTTAGAAACTATAATATGTACCTGGCATTAAACACTGGATTAACAGTTCTTCTTTCTACTCAGCAAGGACTTGGGATTAGTGGACATGGTACATATTGCCTCGACTACTCTTTTTTTACTACATGATATTGCCATATTTGACGGTTACTTTCAAGCACATTTTTATTAAGATCTATTTGCTTTGCTCGACTGGTATTGTACTGGAGGTAGGGCTGAACATGGTTTCGGTTTTCCGCTGGAACCGGACCAAACCAGACCAATTAGGAAGAAACCAAACCGAACCATTTACTAATGGATTGGTTACGGTGTAGAAAGTGGAAAACCGATAGTGTTGGTTTTGGTTTGGTTTGACCTCTAAAACCGAACCAAAAACCATTGAAAAACCGATTAATTTTTAAACTTAGTTTCTACATTTGATTTACAAGTATTAGATTCTACCCATTAATTTAGAGGATAAATTGAAACCCTAAATCTAATATTTCATTATGATACTCTCCCTCTTTCTCTTTCTCCTTCTCTCAGTCGCCTCCCTTCTCCACCCCCAACTACAGCTGCTGCTACTCGACTTTTTCTTAGGTCTTCCTTTTTTTTTATTTGTCAATAACTAAATTAAGATATATTATATATCTTCTTTTGATCTTTAGATTTAGAGTAAGCTTTAACTATTCTTGATATTTTATTTATTTTATTTTTGTCTGTAAATTTGTGTAAACCAATACTATCGGCAACTACGATTTTTTTATCTGTAAATTTGTGTATTTTTTTTTGGTTTGACATAATTATTGGTTAACCAAAAAACCACTTGGACAAACCAAAACCAATGGAACCATTTGGAAACCGAACCAATGGTTAATGGATTGGTTTGGTTTGGATTTTTAGGAACCAATAGTATTGGTTTCGGTTTTGGTTTGGCTAGAAACCGAACCAAAACCGACCATGAACAGCCCTAACTGGAGGTCGAGGTCCGACTAGTTAAACAGCTGTGAAGTTTCATTTCTAACTTTTCATAGATTGGGAATTTAGGTTTAGCCAAGCTCCACTCGTAGTGCGAAACTAACAATAACTACTCAGGCTCATACCAAAGTACTCCTTCTCAAATCTAGCATGATCATATATAGTTAGTGATAATATAAACTGCGCACAATATGAGAACTAGTATGCCATCCATACTCACTTTGAGATCGAGCCTCACGCGGGGCTCTCATAGATATATATGATCTGATCATGTTTTCTCACACTTGATCTGCAAGCAAGCCTGGCCATTTAAAGCATATGCCATATCTATATGTTAAATTTGGCAATTCCACCAAATACCACATAGGCTAAATTTGGAAAATAGTGAATGAAATTATAACTTTTTTGCTATAATTTCACAACATTGTGGACGGTCTATATGTTTAAATTAGTGCCGCTTACATTGAAGCTTCTTAATTTGTACATGACTATGATCTCACTGGCTCGTTCCTCAATGTTATGATGTAAACTAGTGCCGCTTAAAACCTTGAAGATCATCCCCATTTCATACTTGATACATAAAAAATAATCAATTTAGACAACAGCTGGTTTCGTGGTGTAGTTGGTTATCACGTCAGTCTAACACACTGAAGGTCTCCGGTTCAAACCTGGGCGAAGCCATTTACTCTTTTTTATCTATTTTTTCAAATTTTGATATTTCTTTTCTTTGGCATTGTGAACCCTCTATTCCACCTCCATGAGAGTGCATTGACTTGGGAACATTTCAAGAACAAAATTAAACCTGAAGCAAGATAGTCGCACTGCATTCAAGATCATTACACTTGCAACAACAGACCAACCTAAAAAGAAAAGGGAAGCTAGCTTTATCGTCAAGACCACAACAGATGTTAATATATTTTCCACCATTCTTTAAGTTAAAGAAAATCTGGACCGTGTGATTTCATTTCAGTACTACCTAAACAAGATCCGAATAGAATGAAGATAACAAATCAAGAGCTCCATTTCCCGTTTTCTTCCTTTTACCACCCATATCCGTATCTGGTGATATTTTCTTCTTCTTTGGTTTAACTTTAACCTGTTTTGAGTTTGACGAGTTGGGATTAGGTGCTGAAGGTAGATTAGAGATATCGGTGAGAACTTGAACAGTTGTTGCCGCCGGCGTATCAGAATCTGGTGATATTTTCTTCTTCTTCTTTGCTTGAACCTGCTGTTTTGAGTTTGACGAGTTGAGATTAGCTGCTGCAGGTAGATTAGAGATATCAGTGAGACATTGAACGGTTGTTTCCGCCGGCGTATCAGAATCCGGTGATATTTTCTTCTTCTTTGGTTGAACCTGCTGTTTTGAGTTTGACGAGTTGAGATTAGCTGCTGCAGGTAGATTAGAGATATCAGTGAGACATTGAACGGTTGTTTCCGCCGGCGTATCAGAATCCGGTGATATTTTCTTCTTCTTTGGTTGAACCTGCTGTTTTGAGTTTGAAGAGTTGAGATTAGCTGCTGCTGCAGGTAGATTGGAGATATCAGTGAGACCTTGTTTCTTATTTTTTGATGATTTCTCTGCTGATTCAACAAATTTGATGGAATATTGCCGTTCTTCAACAGGGGAAGAAACACCAGATCTGTGAATTTTGACGGAATCAATTGACCATTCATTCCATCGGATAGTCGCAAGGTCCTTTTTAATCTCATCAGGATTAAGAAGTGAAGTGGATGCAGATATATTCTTCTCTTTCAGTGTTGATCTGAATGGTGATTCCATTGTCAATGTTTTCAATTCCTCCACCAAATCAGCCTGACAAATTGAATTCAAAAATTCATCAAGATTTATACATAGAAGTTGATTTCAAAAGATAGATTTAGATTATGAATTTCAAAAAATTTACCCTGGGAACACTCAGTTTCGGATATCCATGCATGCTCAGTATCTGTTACAAACAAAAAAATCCAAAATCAAAGAGATTATTAGCTAAAAAATTGACCAGGGTTAAGTAAACCAACTGAAAAATCAAATCTCAAAAAGAATCTTAAAATCAGATTTAAAATAGACTCCATTAGAGCTTTCAAATACAGAAAGAATCGTCAATCAAGTTGAGCAAATCAAAAGAAAACTAACGAAATCGAAGCAAATCAAGAGATTGAAAGTAGTACCTGGTTCAGATGTTGCTTATTGAGATAATGCTTCTGAGGATTCTGAAAGAAATCGACATAATCTTCTATACTTAACCGCTTTGAAACCCCAACCATTTTTCTTCAAAACCAAAATATTGACAGATTTCAAAATTCAAAATGATGAACAGTCCCGGCTGTTTTCGAGATATTTCCAACCAGATATTCTTATATATAGAGAAAGGTACAGAGAAAAATAGAATGAATATAAATGACTAAATTAGCCCTCTCCGCTGAGTGAACCTCCAACCACTCTTTTGTTTCGGTAAGAGTGATATTTTTCCTCTTTCATTTATAGGTTCATTTTTACCTTTTCTGTTTCAGGAAGAGTGATATTTTTCCTCATTTCATTTTTACCTTAAAATAGATCATTTATCCTGAAACAAAAAGAGTATATTGTTTGGACCAATTATTTCCAAGCCCAACTATCTCTGCTAAATTTTATGCTGGGTAAAAAAGTTCAATTTTTATCCAACCATTTATGTTTTCTAGCACCCACCAAAACTGTAGATACTTACACCCATAATACACTCTTAACTACTTGACTGGTTCAAAACAAATTTGCAGTTAATTACAAGTAACAGTAGCAGCATATACAAGAACTGAAATTGTAACAAAAGAATATATTGCCACTGCCACACAGAAAAAGTGTAAGTTCTAATTCCTAACTCCGCCGTGTAAGTCCTACAAATACCCAAACTTCTCCATTCTTCTGGCATGCTCAGCAAACACTTCATTAGCACAAGAATCCCAAGTTTCGGCCACCTCTGTAAGTGATGTTGGCTCAATAATCCAGCAGAGGGATTGATAGAACCTATTCTTTGCATCTGTTAATAGATATTCGTATGTGTAATCGTGACTGTCAAAACAAAATGTAGGAAACCTTGTCAGAGGAATTCTCTTCATAGTCAAAGTAGAATAATAATTAGATTCCGACCAGATCCATTTGATCTTGATTCAGTTCATACATATAGATGGACTAGTATTGTCTGGTCTAATATGAAAAAAATGATGAGAGTCGGTAAAGCTACCAAGTGTTGTGATAGTGACATATTACAATGACACAGATGTTGGTGATGCTAAAAATATAATAGAACAACCATTGGTGAGTTGATTTCTGATCTTACCTCTGACTGTCGTGTGCACAATCTAATAGTACAGGGGAGCACAGGGGATAATTTGCAGGAATTAAGAACCACATCGGTAGAGCAGGAAACTGGTACAAGAACATCATATAACATATATAAGCATATCAAGTTTATCACAATTAACTAAAGTGAAGTGAGGAAGGTGGCATTGTTCACCTTTTCAGTACTTGAACTGCGAGATATTGGGCTGAATGTACAGTTGACAATCCTTCCTTCAAAATCTTCACCTGCACCTGACGCCAGAGTGATACTCTCGTCACTAATACTCAGTTTTGTATTGATCAGCACATGGTTTATCGCTCCAACTTCTTCCACAAGGACATGATTAACCTGCAATCAAGTACCCACCGACCTTTGTAACTATTTTGCCATGAATGGAGCAGATAACACAATTTTCGAGTAACATACCTCAAGTCTGGATTTCTTAATTCCAGATGTTGCAGCTGAAGACTCAAATCCAGTTACCCCATAATCTTCATTAAATTCAAGTACCCACCTTTCAACTGAATAGCATTGCTTCAGTTTCTTTTCGTCTACATTGTTTATTACTTGGAAATTTCTACGTTCGACATGACCCCTTGTGGTAGACGCTAAGTTTTCATGAAAAAAAGATCTAGCTCCTCCTTCACCAGGGTGTGCTCCTGCGAATACATCAGTCATACTGACTACTGAACGAATGTCCTTGACCGCTGCACTTAATGCTTTAGGTGACGATCTCTTTACCTGAAGAAATACCACAGTGCTACAATGTAATGCCCACAGGAAAGTGACAATATTCAACTCAGAAAGACGCAATTCGAATGGTAAGTCAACTAACCGCTTGAACTAATCGTTCTATAGGTGTTAGTGTTGAAACCGACTTCTCAGGATTGTTCTGGTTGCTGTCATGCTGTTTCAGTTGAGGAATTTGCAACTGCGACAACAGGTCACCGGGTAATTGAACAGCTGCCATGACATTCGGCATATTCAGATATCCAACAATATTTTTCTCCCAACGAATTACATCATCCATAGACCCACGAGGACCTTGTGATATTTGAAACATATATCGTGCTTTTTCCAAATTTGTTTTATACTTTTTGATATACGAAATCTCATCAGGCTGCAGCTGTAAAACAGAATCAATTCGTCATGCAACGAAAAACGATACACGATAAAAAGAAAAAGAAGAAATAGAACCAAACATGATTATAACGTACATGTGAGGGAAGATTTTCTGAAGATATAGGTAGCTGCTGAATTCTGCAACCCCACCGACCAAGCATTTCGTCCAACAGAGGAACGTACGCTTCTTTCATGAAATTATACTGCAATTGAGAGTTTTATGGTTAAAAAACAGAATATAATTAGCTGAAACAAGAAAAACAATGTAGTGGTTCATTTTGGTTTCCAGAAGTCCTTTAATGATCATATAAGGAAAAGTGCAAGAACGAAATATGAAATTGAGTGGAATACCTTATTTGTTATCTCAGTCTGCTCATCTATGCTTGTACCTCTAGAACTCATAGCATCTACTGATGCTAGCCAACCAAAGAAGAAACAAAAGAAAAGCAATCAGTATTATAAACAAAAAAACATAGAAAGAGTAGTTAAAGTGGTTTCCTGGGAATGGTACTGTCCTTGCTGCAAACCTATGCTTAGTTGGTACGAAGTTATACAGTCAAGCAATCAGTATTATAAATAACTAACAGAACTAAAAGATGCCCAGATTAAGCATGTTAACTCTTATTTCAGTAGTTAATCATCAATTGTAGCATTGAACTGTTTATTATTAAAAGTAATCCACCAACTCTAACTTGGGAGTTCAACACTTGAAAATTTCTAAAAGCGTTCTTCAAACATAGTTAGAGACATTAAAGGATTTGAGAAACATACTGTCAAGTACACAATAAGAAAATCTAACTAAGAACCAAACCGGTGGGTTCCAAGAAAACCTAACTAGCAGTGTTCAATTATCCCGACTTTCTACATATCAAATTACACTAATAACAAAGCATTATAAACATTTGTTTGAAAGATATCAAAGAGGGACAGAAAAGAAATGGGAATATTTCCATCCTTTGGGAGTGAAGACAGAACAACATTCTGCTAATATTCGGGTTTACCTGGTAAATCAGATGAAGCCAAAGGTGTACAAGAAGAAAGTGTAGAGAAAGGTAAACTTGTAGATTGCAAAGGTGTTCCGGCTTTCTGTTGAGGAATTTGCAACAACGACCGCTGGTCACCAGGTGATTGAAAAGCTGCCATGAGATTCGGCATATTCATATTTGCAACAAGTCGTTTCTCCCAACGAATCACGTCATCCATAGAGTAACTACAGTGAATTTCTGATCTTTGCAACAAAGATCTTTCTTTTTCCATGCCTGTTACATACTTATGGAGAAACTCAATTTCTTCAGGCCGCAGCTGTAAAATAGATTCAATCCGTCATGTACCAAAAAAGGATTATCAATAAAAAGAAAATGAAGAGAAGAATATAACCAAACAAGACTAAAAGGTACATACATTAGATGGAATATTTTCTGAAGAAACAGGTAGCTGCTCAAGTCTGGAACGCAACCAACCAAGCATAATGTCCAACCGAGGAATGTACATTTCTATCAAGAAGTCAATCTGCAATCCAGAGTTTTATTGTGAAAAATCAAAAACAAGAAAATACAATGTATTGGTTCATTCTGGTTTCTAAAAGTCCTTAATCATATAAGGAATATTGCAATAACGAATATGAAATTGAGTAGAATACCCTTTGTAATATCTCACTCTGCTCACCCATGCTTGTATCTCTCAAACTCAGTGTTTCTACTGATTCTACCAAGGCAAACAAGAAACAAAAGAAAAGGATAAAAACAGTAAGTTTGCATTGAAGGAGCAACTCTTTCTTAAGTAGAGTCATAAACAATTATCAAGACTCTAAATAAAAAGAAATTCCACCAATTATCATTATTGCACAACGATTTGACATTCTACAAGATTTCTGGTTAAAAATTCTACAATAAAAGCATGCTGGTATCTCTCAAACTCATTGTTTCTACCCAGGCAAACAAGAAACAAAACAAAAGCATAAAAACAGTAGTAAGTTGGATTGAAGGAGTAACTCTTTCAAACAATTATCAAGACTCTTATTAAAAGAAATTCCACCAATCTGAATAGTTAAAGATCAAGAAACATGTTCTCAATAAAGAAAATCTAACAAAGAACCACAATTATCATTATTATTATTATACAAATTCAACTACATTTCTGGTTAAAAATTCTACAATCAAAAGCATAAGAATCAAATACTCACAATTTGTCACTTGATCTTTGATTGATTTTTGTTGCATTAACCAAAAGAAAATGTATAAATTTCTCCAAACCCTTTCAAAGTTTAATTACTCTTTCAAAGATTAATCACAAACAAAGACATTCAAAGAAGACAATTATCAAGACTCTTATTAAAAAGAAATTCCACCAATTCTAAACGGTTAAAGATCAAGAAAATCTAACAAAGAACCACAATTATCAATATTATACAACAATTTGACATTCTACAACATTTCTGGTTAAAAATTTCTAAAAGAAAAAAGAAGAATCAAATACTCACATATTTTTATTTGATCTCTGATTGATTTTTGTTGCATTAACCAAAAGAAAACATATAAATTTCTCCAAACCCTAGGTTTCTTTTTATACCCAGAAAATAAGAAATTAGGATCTTGAGAGAATTCCTAAGCTCTCGGAATCTGGAATCGGTTTTATAGATGGTGGAAGTAAAATCGTTCAACCGATTTAAGGTATTCATAGTTGTTCCTGAAGAAGGGATGAGAATCGGCGGTGGCGGAGAGGAAGAAGAAGAAGAGTAGAGAGGAAGAGTGAAGTCGGGGCTTCTTTTCCCGCTCTTCTTTGTTATCATCACCTAAACGATATTTCCACCCCAAAAGTTCAGCATTCTCCTAGGTGTCATTTCCCCAAAACAGACAGCCAGCCCAGGATCCTTACGTAAATGGGAAGGTATTGCATCTTGAGTTAGCCCTCCAGCAAGGAGGAGCAGAGCCAAGAGTTGACTAAACCTGGCTCTAGTTCCTAAAATCTTTATGATTGCACGAGAAATTTTTGTATTTTTTCTTCGTGTTTTTGTGTTTGGCTTACCGAATATTTATCATTTAATCTGCTGAATTCTAAATATTTCAATTAAAGAATTGTAGCCACCTTAAAATTATTATTTGGCTCCATCACTGGTTTTTAAATATTGTATAGAAACATTTAGACATTAACTTGCTTTGAAATGTGGGAGCCACAAGAAAATAAAACATTGAAAAATTAAAGGGAAAATTTTGCGAAAATGATATATGACACCCAGATATCGTGCATCCAATGCACCCAACATTAGGTGGCATTGACAGAGATCCAAATATTCATTTGGGTAGAAAACTAACTAAATCTCCCCTATTAGGTTATTGTTCTTCCGTTTTATTATTATCTATTTTATATAGGTATATAGATCAACAACAAATCTATCTCGTCCTTTTTCATCTTTAAAATGATTAATCCAATCACTATGAGGTAAACTAATAATTATTAACCAAGAAAAACTTAATCACATCTTGTAAAGTGTATTTGGATGTTGATATATGATTATGTTTGAACCCGTAATTCCTTTTCTTAAATTTGGTTCTCCTTTTTAACCATTTAAACTCAAAGACAAAAAAATAAAATATGAAACCTAAAATAAATCCATCTCTTACATCCGAAAAGATACTGCAAAGTGTTGATTCCTTCATCATGATTATGTATGACCGGTCCCAAAAAAAAAAAAAAAAAAAACTTGCATTCAATTTTCTTTACAATACCCAAATCAATAAGGAGTCTTCCATTACATTTGAAAGAACAACCTTTAAAGGGTTTGATCTATTATTAAAAATCAAATCTGATCATATGTTGATGTTTTCATGCTCTGGTTTTCATGTCATAATGAAAAGATTCCTAAAATTTATTTGATTTTCGTTTAGGTTTTTGATAATAAGAAAAAAAACAATGGGTAAGGGTAGGGTGATGAGTTGGATGCAAACATGGATGACACCTAATGTTGGGTGCACTGGGTGCACGAAATGTGGGTGTCATAAATCACGGTTGAAAATTTTGAGGTAGACCGCACATTTGTGAGATAAATCTCGTACTAAGATAATAAGTTTATCATTAAAAAAAAATAAAATATCCATTTTTGCTTTTCAATAGAATTTCCCTTCGAGTAATTAATATCCTTTTTTTTTTATAAATCTTACAATGTGTCTAGTGTGTCATCATCCTACTAGACAGATTAATCATCGATCTCACACCTTTTACAGTATCTTTGATGCGGGTCCCCAGTGCCACTAGACCGGATCAACAATTATTATAATTGTATATGGAGTTTGTTATGCAATGTCAATGAAAAAAGCGACTGGTTTCAGCTTTTCTTAGACTTTCAAGAACAACGCGAATCGGAATGAAGAAAGGCCTAATTCCCTCTCATGCGAGCTTTCTTTTTAATACTAAATCCATACATTTCGAAAAATTTCAATATATGGTTTCAAACTCTCTTTGTCTCCTCTCTCTCACTCTTTCAAACTGTTTCTCTCAACCGAAGAATCTTTTCATTTTTCTATGTGTGAGTGTTTAATGAAGATTGTATGCGATTTGTTAAATCGTTCGATTTTTCCATAATTACTTGTTCAGATTCTTAGTTATCAGTATCGAATTTTTGTTCTAAGTTTTATGTTGGTTAATTTCTCAATATATGTGTTATACTTTATTGATATTGTTGTTGTTTCAATCTTAGGCGGTTTGGTCAAATTTCATGGAAATCTAGTATTCCTCCAATATTATTTATCTCTCCTATATTCTATTTTGGTCTGTCTTTTTTTATTTGTCCGTTCTATTTATAGACATATTTTCCCCTTAAACTATCAAATATACCCTTTATTTTCCTGGCTTGATTGGGGTATACCCAGATTAATTGGGGTATACCCAATAAGACAAAATAGGGTCATTTTGAAGTAAAACCAAGCCACCCCTTAACCTTGTATTTTCAAAATGGCAAAATTGCCCTCGTTTAATTAACACTAAAATTTTGATTAGATTAATTAATTAAGTTTAAATTGATTGAATAGATTAAAACTTATGAATTTTAAGTTATGAAATTTTGTTTTTGATTGAACTTTTGTGGGATGATTTTTGATGATTTTTTTTTTTTTTTTTTTTTGAGATATCTCTTGCAACGAAAATGAAGCACACAACCGAAATACTTCTAAAAAGGGATTTCAAATCATTATATGAAATCATACTCAAAATCAAAGAATAAATCAACACTTTCAATTAAAGAAAGTATGAAAAGTCGACAAGGTCTTCATCGTCGACCTCGCCCAGGCCAAAAGTGGCCTAGCATGATCTTCATCGTCGACCTTTGCCGACTTTTGTTTTTTGACAGGAGATGACATAAAAAATTTATTGGCCGTGAAGGTATTCAAAAATACCCTTAGGTTGTTTTTGGCCTGACAAGGTATTCAAAAAATACCCTTCCTATTTGTATTAGGCCCACAAGGTATTCCAAAATACCACGCCGGCTGTTGAAATTTTTTACGATCGCCGCCATGGCTGTTATGAAAAGTCGGCAAGATATGCATGTCACGACCTTGCCGGCCAAAGAGACAGAATTCAGAAATTTTGATTTCTAACTTAATATAAGGTATCTGAGATTGGGTATTATTTTGTACCCAATCTCAAATCGAGTATGTACATACTCAGTTTGAGATTGGGTACAAAATAATGAATAGCATAATTAGGGGGATAAAAAAGTAATTGGGGATACAAGAAAAGGACAAAAAAAAAGTCCAAATATCAATTCGGGGTCACCCCTTATCTAAGTATTTTTTAAATCCTAATCTACCCCTCACTAATCGGGTTTAGTGGTTAATAATAATTAGTAAAAATCTTAAGTATTTGTTAAATGATTAGTGTGTATTTGTATTTGGGTGAATGAGATGAGAGTAGAAAGATGGAAAAAAAAAATTTGAGAGGGAACTTTTTTTTTTTTGGTGGAAGTGGAGGATGATTGTGAAGAGAGAATTGTTGCTAAGAGGTTGAAAATTTGATTTTTTCTTTGAATCCACCATTGTTGCGGTTTGAAAAAAGCTTGTTTAGGCATGGTATTCAACCAAAAAACCATGCTTAGGCATGTTACTGAAATTTTTATAAATTTTCTGGTTTTCATCTTCAAAACCTTTTTTTTCCGTTTTTAATGAGTCTAATTCAAACACGATTATGTGATTTTCGAGCATGCTTAGGACCTACTTCGGCATGGTTTTTGCTTAAATTTCTATCTTAGGAACATGATGAAAAGTATCCGAAAACTTCAAATTTTTTTCACTTGACTACCGGCATTGATAGATTTCTATCGAGCATGCAGCACCATTTTCCGCGTGGTTATTCACCAATTCGGCATGGTCTTCATCACTTAGGCGATGTAAAAAAATATTCCGTTTTGAGTTTTTTTCGGTTTTAATCGGTCCACTTCCGGCACAAGTAGTTAATTCTCGAGCATGCTAAGCATCGGTTTCCTAGGCATAGTATGTTGCTTAAATTTCTATGCGGCACATGATGAAAAGTATCTTGAAACTTCAATTTTTTTTTCACTTTACTACCGGCATTGATAAATTTCTATCGAGCATGCCGTGAAATACTCGATTCTGACATTGAATGTTAGTTACCAACCATGCCGAAAACAAACTCCTAAGTTTTGGAAGAACAAACTCCTAAGTTTTGTGGTTCCAAACCGAAAACAAATCAAGCAAACAAATTGTTCAAGACTCACAAACAAACATAAACCAACACTAGATTGTTCAAACCAAACTAATACTCTTCATCTTGCTCATCTTGCTCATTGTGATCATTGTGCTCACGGATTGCAAGTCGACTACGGTCAACACCACTCTCCCAAATTATCCCTCTTGTACCAGCCCCCAAACGAATCTTACGACCTTCATCTTTCCCTCGAGGAGGCAGAGACTGAGGAGTATCAAGACCGTCCCTCCTTCTTCTCTTAGTGACAACATCTTTATTTTTTCTTTTGTTGGCTTCCTTTGCTTTTGACCTATATCGTAAGCACACGGAAAGCAATGAATATAAGACAACTCAACTTCAGTTTTAGTACCGGCATTGAATACCTTAAACTAAACCACGGCGGTACAATGTTCCGGCAGTACACATTGACTGTCGACAGTGCCGGTACCACCTACCGGCATACAAATGAAACCTAAAATATATGCCGGCATTGTTGACAATGTTCCTGTATGTTTTAAGTCCACTACCGGCATTTTCGAATAATTAAAAAACAATGCCGGTACCTAAAACCGGCTCGTAATGAAACCAAAAATCTATGCCGGTACTGGTGACAAATTCATAAACTCTCCTGTGTGTTTTAAGAGTACTACCGGCATGCTCGAAATATTAGAAATGCATGCCGGTACTCAAAACCGGCATGGAATGAATCCAAAAAACAATGACGGTACTGTTGGCAAATTCATAAACTCTCTGTATGTTTTAAGTCCACTACCGGCATACACGAATTATTATCAAACACTGCCGGTACTACAAACCGCACCTTTGTATTCATCCTAGATTGAATGCCTAGTGAAAATTCAGTCTCTGGTTATTCTCAGGGTTGTAAACCCAAGACTTGTATTCATCATAGATTGAATGCGGGAACACAAAACCTAAGACCTTTGTATTCATACGAATTACAATGCCGGTACTCTCTGAAACTCAACTGTTTGAGTTAGGTTTCGCGATTCTAACCTAAACCCATTGCCATAGAACGATTTAAACACCTACAAAGTAGTTTTAAATGACTTACCTTCTCACAGAAGCCATATATTTGTGTAGTTGATCGTCAGATAACGTTGCTTCTTCGTGTTCTTGCTCTTGAGCAATCTTAGCAAGTCTTTCCTACTTTGTTTTTGTTGAGCAATCGATGATGTTGAGTTGGATTGGGCATTTGGTTTCTTTCGTGGAGGCATTGTTAATGATTCGGGTTGGTTAATCGACGAAGAAATTTTTGAATCGACGAAGAACGATGAAGAACACTTGAATTTTTTTTCAAAAACTAAACCCCTAACGATGCAGTCTTGAATTAGAAATGGGGATATATGTTTGGGTTTTTTGATTTTATTGTTTTAGTAGAGAGGGTATTATGGTATTTTCATAATGTTTTTAATTAACCAAAGGGTATTTTGGTATTTTCATACCCAAAAATCACCCCTTATCAGACACCATGGGTTGGGAGAAGTAATCTATATCCCCCAATCACTTTTTTATCCCCCAATTGCGCGCTCAAAATAATACCCAATTTCAAAACCCGTATGATTCATTTTTTTTTTTCTGTTTTTTTTTATCTCATCATGTATGATTAGAGTAAATAGAGTTTTTGAGAAAACAATTTGAAATTTTTTTTAGAAAGGATTCAGCCGGCAAGGTTTGGGGGGACAATTTGGTCTTTCAATATCATTTAAACACCCCTTAGCACACTAGGTTGGATGGCTTTAAATTTGGTATACCCCAATTAGTTTGGGTATACCCCAATCAAGCCAGGTTTATTTTTGATAATCATAAAATAATTTTAAATACAAACTCAATCCAACATCTTCAATAATATCACACCGTATATAAAGAAAAAAATAATAATATCTTTCATATTAATCGTCATTCCTCTTTAAATAAAAATATTTATGGACAACTATAAAATTCCTAATAAAGCTTCTACTGTTTTAGGATAATCATGGGTGAAGGGAGAAGATATAGACACAAGAAGAAGAACCATCATATTAGAGATTAGTCATCATATTACATAGGTTACAGTACTATATACATATAAAAGGGTAAGTGGATAGACCGCACATCCATGGGCCATAGGCCCTGTAACACTCCCCTTTGTGCGGTTCAATAACAAAACTTTATACATAGTGCTTTGAATGTATTTCTTCAAATGACGTCCTCTCCTTGATGGCTTGTGTCGAAATCAATCGCCTCATTAAAACTTTGACAAGTAAAAACCCAAAGGATAAAACCTTGGTACAAATCTTCACATGTAGTACTTCACATGTTGTCTCGTACTCTACATGTAGCTCATCACATGCAATACGATCTTCAAAGATCGATGAGTCTAATTTAATTTCCTCGTTAAAACTTCGCCAGGAAAACCCAGAGGATAAAACCTGAACTAAAGAAAAAGAGTACAATATTAATTAACCTTAGAACGTAGTTGGATGCGTATACGTTGCCTCATTAAAACCTTGACAAAGAAAACCCACTAGGATGAAACCTTGACGAAGGGAAAAGAGTACAACGTGACAGATGCAGGTAAAGGTGACCCGTTACGGATGATCACTTTGCTCCTTTGAAGTTGACTAGTTGATTCACAACTCCCAAGACAGAAAATCTTCGTGGGAATAGCCTTAGGCGAAAATTACATTTCGGTGTTTGTTGTTGTCTCATTAAAAACCTTGCCGAGCAACAAAACCCTGTGGGAAAAAGTAACCTCGGTGAAGGAAAAGAGTTCAACACACCTTTAGATGCTCCCCCTGATGTTAGACAATTTTCATTAGTCTAATGCAGTCAAAAGGAGTTTATCACACTGTACCTTGGTGACTTGAAAGCTTATAAGACCATGTTGTTGATCCTAGAAGTTACGTTGCTTAACGGACTATCGCGTTTCATTTCTTTGATTCGGATATTTTCGAAGAATATCAACGCGATCTTTATGTCTTCAACGTTCAACATACTTGATGTTTTTAGTGTTGTCTCGCTAAAAACCTTGTCGAGTAACAAAACCATTTGGGAAAAACTATTCTCGATCGAAGGGAAAAAGAGTACAACACAACTTCAATTTCGAAGTAAAATATGTCGACATCATATCCTTGGATCCTCCCCCTGATGTCGGCATCTCCCCGATTACTTTCGAGTTGTTAGGACCAGTTCCTTTAGTCATGTGCTTTTCGAAACTGAATATCGGTAATAACCTAGAAAATAATCTACCATATCTCCCCTCGATTACTTTCGTTGGGGAAGAGAGTATTGTTCCTTCATAATCAACAACTTTTGGATTGCACTTTCATTAGAATTCCTTTTAATGTCTTTGTAGGGATAAAACCAATTTATGTCAATGGTTACTTTTAAGTACATGATTACATTCACTATACCATTCCAATGACATTGCGTTAGCGCGGAGCTATATCTAGCTAACAAGTTCCCTGAGGATGTAAAATTTAATCGAGTACATTATTATAGTAAGTACAACAATGCATCTATTGTACTTAGATATGGGAATTTCATCTCCCAACACATATTCGTCATCTTCCTTTAGACGAAATGGTCACTTACTTATATTTAAACCTCGACTTAATCATGGGAGTGCTATCAGGATGCATGTCTTTGTTAAATTTCCTGACAACTTTAGACATATGCAAACTGGTGGAATAATATCCCACAAGCTCAGTAGTCGGTCGAGCTTTCCCTAGATTTTTTTTATCGCAAATTCGGATTTTAAATAACTTTTAAAGTCTCTTATTACATCAAGAGTACTCATCATGTATGTACCGTCGACATAAATAGCTACAATTCCAAATTAGGAACTTTCTTGTGAATACACAATAAAAAATAACTTATTTGTATATCCCCTCCAAATCAAATAGCCACTTAGACGGGTATACCACTTCCACCTGATTGCTTCAATCTATAAGTGAACGTTCTACCTAATTGTAAACGCACTATGTAGTTTAGAGTTACTTGATTTGGGAAACAAAAGTCTATCAAGAACTTTTGTAAATATCTTCTATCTCTTGATTCTTTCGAGATATGTAACAACCACATACATATCTTTGCATTTCAAGTCCTTGTGAAAATTACTAAGCTAACTAAGTAGCGAACTTTATAACGTTCATTACAAAAGAACAATTCCGGGGCTTTGTGAGAAACCTCGCGCCACAAGGCGAGTCTTTGTACTTTTAAGACTACTTTCTTCTCATTATGCTTTATGACAAATTAATTATGTATGTCCAATAGGCTTTACACTTGGTTGGTTAGCACCACCACACCAAATACCGTATATTTGCCAAAGAACTAAGTTCTACCTGGATTGTGTAGGCCAAATATGCTACTTATTTGAAATTAATCAAAATAAAGCATGGTTCGATCTCATTGTGCTCTACTTTTGGAGCAACTAATAATGGATTATATCATCACTGTGCACGCATGATCCTTCCATCGACTCATGTGTATTCTCGAAATCCGTCAGGATTTTATTGTTCTCTGGAATCATTTAAAACTTCGGAGCGTCCTCCCATTTGATTCATGGACATATTCAGAGACAATATTATGAGATGATTTCTGATTATATAAATAAGTTTTGCCTTACTCATCTAATTCCTTTCTAGGTGAGCATTGATCGAACCTAGTGGCATCTCCTTCTTCCTTTATGGAGCCACGGCCTTAACTACACTTCCACCAAGTGTAGTTGCAACACCTTAGTATATGGTGTACCCATACTGAGGATTTCTAATCTTGCATGAATATTTGCAGCTGGTATGTGTGATCTTGTCACTTTAGCGACATCAATGTACATTCTGAAAATCGATTATTCTTTGTCACTTCACATTTACATTTGTGGAGTACAAGAATCATTATGAGACACAGTGGGAACACACCACGATAATTCATGTCGTTCCCTTAAAAAATACTTTTTCTTATCTCCCCATAACGATGGGAAGACTGTCTCATTAAAGTGATAACTCGCAAATCTAGCGGTAAGAGATCTCCTGCCAAAAGTTTTAAAATGCGGAGAATGTTGGGAACTCATTTCCAACATTATTACTTAATAGTTTTGAAGACCCATCATAATACGATGTGGAGTCGTAATGGCACATATATAGTGTAACCAAAAATGCGTAAAAACACGAATGTCAGGCTTAAATCCAGTTACCAACTGGAACGCAGAAAAGGTTGACTAATATTGGGTTCTAAAACGAATTAATTAAAGATGCGTTAATATTGCATATTCCCCAAGCAGTTAAAGGTAGGTTTGTACCATAACCTATTCCTTAGACATCATTTGTAACCATTTATGATAGCCTTTGGGAGACCATGAGGTATAGGATGCTCTGCATTCATCCTATTAAATATGCAATAACCATTTCCTTTTGATGTGCACTAGCTAGCATTTTCAAGGGTTGGTGAGCCCTTACATGTAAAATATGTGCTAGTAATTTTCCAAACGCAAATTTCTTGGGAACTATAACTAGTCCAAAAATTTAAAACGTTCACCAGAGCCATAAGTCACTTTAATGGTCCGCATTCTGCATGAATATTTTTATAAAGTTCACATTGTTTTCTTTATAATATGTAATTTTTAACATTTGCATCTTAGGATGGTCTCGATCCTGTTTTACTGAATACTTTGTAAAAATGAGTGATATGATTTCTTACCTAAAAGCATAATGGGAAGGGGGGTTATGCATCTAGTAATTTAGAAAACACTTATTGAGAGATATGTCGTCACTTTGCATTCTGTCAATCTTTTTCCCATTTTCGTTCACTCAAATAAAGTGATATTATGAATTCTTTCAAAACAATCATCATGTCACAACCAAAGTTTGTTTATGGTTATGCCCAAAGCCTGTATGAGTCAGTTTCCAACATTTCATCATCGGGGTCAATATGATTCAATAATCCAAATATTATAGTGAATTACATTGCACTAGATTGACTCATTAGTTTCTCTAAAATATATTTCTTTCCAAATATATTAGAGACTATAAAAGATGCAATCAATTACATTCTCATCATTTTGATGTTCCACGTGATATCCATTTGCACGGGTTACTTGAGAATTTAACAAGGTGTAATTATCTCTTGGTACATCTAGAGATTTTGCGACGTCTTTGTTCTATCTTGAAAAAAAATGAGCAGTGCTGAGCTCTTTAATATAGTCAATTGGCCAGGCAAAGTTCTTGTTGCCATTAAAGTTGATGTGAAAATTGGTTGTTACTATGATACACATACACATTATATTGTATATACCAACACCTATTACCAAGGTGCATTTCCAACTCTTTTATTTATGATGGGAGCTAGAATTATATTTTAGTTGATCCCATGTTCAATCGATACCTATACTTTAGTGTCATTACTGCTGAGGGAAAAAAAATAAAATAATAATAATTTTTTTTTTCTTCATGGTATATATGTCCCTTTTCACATGCTTTATATGAGTCGGTACGTCTAACCCTTATTACTTTGGGGTTCTTTCCATTTTCAATTTTGCTACATTTAGCTTAATTGAGAAATTTCTTTATCTCAATAGGCCAAGAGAATATCACTACACATGTTAACCACTTACTTTAGGTTGAATATATTACTAAAGATAATTCTATTGTTGTCATACTTCAACATATACCGATTCATTAGTATTATGGATGAAGTAGAGAAATGAAAATTTTATGACTCATATCATCTTTTGTGAGTTCTTCCACAAAAATTGGAGTACATGTGATTTTATTTGTAATGTATCTTTTGAAATTACCGACTCTTTAATAGTCGCGCAAGTATATTACATTCCACGGAACATTCAAATTTGGGGAGTAAATATCAAGTATGCAATAATGATGTTCAAGTATTTCTAAACCCCAAATACATACTTTTGAATCGAGTTGGTACAACCAATTAAACAAAAGACATCATTCAACCATAGCCAATATCATATTCAATAGAATAAAATAGCATTAAGTCCAAAATTCTTAATGATCGAGATAAGCAATCATAATTTAAATTTACCGTTTATATGATGTGGACTTATCTTAAGACAAAAATAAACAAAACTAGGCATGTTCTACAAACAAATAAATAAGCCTAGCAAGAACTCAATGTAAGAACCCATGTATTTTAGAGTTACATACCTTTAAGCTTTGGTTCCCACTATGTATATACGAAACCCTAACATTTTTGGTACCGCGCGCTCAAACGAAAACGAAAACGGGACGGGACAGCCGCAACTAGAACTTGGGTCGAACAGGACAAGACAAATGTATCGAAATGTTCAGAATCGGACAGATGGGACGGAAATGTTCGAACCGGAAAAAACGGTGAAATGTTCAGAATCGGACAAACGTGTCGAAACATTCGAGAATCGGACAGCTTTTCATCTTCTCGGACGCGAAGAGTCAGTTTTTCTTCCCCACTTATTTTTCGCTGATCTAAATCCAGAATAGAACGAAAATAAAAATCGAATAATTCCCGATTAGTTACCAAATAATTTCTGATTAGTAACGATTAAGATTAAGATTAATCCAAATAATTCGTGATTAGTACGAAATAATTCCTAATCAAATCAATTTTCGCCGCAGATTTAATATAGCCATATACACCAAAATCAAAAACAGGGAAAAGAGGAAAAAATAAAAATAAAATCCAACTTAGCTTATTCGATTCCAGCGTCGATGGAATTCATCCATGTAGAAAAAGAAAAAAAATCAATCGATCCCATATAGCTCCGCGGTATAGCATCGTGGTGATAACGTGTTTTAGGATAATCAGGGGTGAAGGGAGAAGATATAGAGACAAGAAGAAGAACCATCATATTAGAGATTAGTCATCATATTACATAGGTTACAGTACTATATACATATAAAAGGGTAAGTGGATGGACCGCACATCCATGGGCCATAGGCCCTAGAACATCTACCTATTCATACATAATATTTTCATAGTATGGATTCCATAATAAAACCAAGATATCTTTGTTTTTATTTTCTTAAAAGAGTTCCCAAAATAATAATATTACCCAATTCATATTTTTTTAATATATTCGTTTAATTTTAGTAAAAAAAAATTAGCATTTTATAAGGTTAGTCATGACATTTATTACTGTCCCCTTAGTATATTGACTTTGTCAATGAAGCTTTAGATCATATCCAGATGCAAAAAATTTATTACGATTCAGAATCATCAGGTGGTACTACTTCCAAGTTTAGTTCTCGGAAACACTCAAATTCTTCGTCCAAGTAAGAGATTACGCTGGAGGATAGACTTAAGTATACCCTACTTGTTTTACGGCACGACGGTTGAAAGATATTTATAGATTGTGTTGCGGGAATCTTCAATACGCTTCAAATTATGTTGATTTTTTAACTCAAATTTGTCATTCGTTTGTTTAAAAAGTCTAGTTATTTCTTGAAAGTTTGAAGTTATCTTTAGTAGTGATTCTGCTTCTATATATATAAGTTGTTTAATTTCATATGGCAATGGAAAGTCGCATGTTTGTTGTAGCCTTATAAGCTTTGTGATGACAATAATACTAAGGTTAAATTATCTATGCACAATCATATATATTCATTAAAACTACTAAGATATCAAAGCATACTAAGAAAAGTTTAATTTTTGTCTTATTTATATTGAAATCATTGGTTTTGTTTTACCATGTCGGTTGGTAAGATACAAATAGTTTTCATAAGATTTGTATATACCTCAAACTCCCTTGATTTTTCTGTTAATAACTTAAAACCTAATATGTATTAATCAACATATACTTTCCAAAAGATGCTATAACACTTGACAAGAAATACTACTAGTACTGCACCTGGAAGAAAAAAACTACACGAAAACTAGAGTAGAACATAGAAAAGAGAGAGAGAGAGACAGAGACAGAGTAGTTTAACAATAATGATTGATGAACAGATGAAAAATTGTTTTCCAAGAAACATCAAAGGCCACTGTCTACAAGAATTTTCTCATTGTGTACAAGAATCAAATTACATGCAAAACACAAAGATATGTTTTATTTCAGATTTTAGAAACCGAGTGAAAAATAGAGAGAGAGAGTAATTTTTACCAAAGATTACCACTGGAGCAGAAACTTCAAAGAGAAACAAAAGTTGGAGAAGTGTTTGATAACGAACAAGCTTCAAATAGAACCTGAAAATTAAAAATTAGACCACAATAAACAATACAATAGAAACAAATTCAGTGAGAGAGAGGAACAAAAAGAGAAACTTAATCAATAAAATTCATGGAAGAAACATAATGAAATAGACATAAAACAGATGGAGAGTATAACAAAGACTCGAGAAAAAAATCAAGAGAAAGAAAGTACCAGAACTTTTTCTCTCTAACAATTCTCTTCTCTTCTCTTTTGGTCACACTAAGTAACCCAGACTCTCCATATAGGGGGGAGCGCACATGTATATATAAGCAGATACAAGGTGAGTAGTCCATCAAATTACAAGTGGGATAAGTAATCATTAGTTATTTTTTTGGAGAAAAAAAGTTAGTACAAGACTAAGTCTAACATGTGCTCCCTAGTTATGACTCATTCAATTGGGTATTATTTGTATGATCACTTAGAGGTCTTACTACCATACTATACTCACATGCAAAAGTTTTGCTTATTTCCTTTGGGGAAGACCGGAATAAAGTTGTGTTTGATGGTAGAATACACTTTAGACGATACTTGACTAGTTCCATTTGTAAAATCAAAAAATCACAGTTGCAATGAAAAAATGAGCATTGTGTCAGTCCGTCAGTAAAAATATCATGTCTTGGAAGTTAAGAAACAACTACGTAGATATTCTTCTAGCTCTGGGGGAATTTTTAGAGATGTTAATTTTCTTTTCTTCTTATTTTGGAATAATTTGAAGATAAGTTTCTCGACCAATATGTTAACGATGATTTCATCCAATTTTATAAAATCAAAGAGAACTTTTTTCTACCTATCTTTAAGCAACTTCGAGGAAGGTGTTCTAAATAACGACACTTTGACATGGCACCATAATTTACTTGACAAGAAATACATATTATGAAAATGTATATGATGTTACGTTAATAAACTTAATTGTGATTATGTATTTTGTGAACTAAACATTCTGGGGAAAACACATTCACCTCTTATCTTTTTCTTTAAGAAAAAACACACTCATAATTCAAACAATAAACTCAGATTAATTTTTTATTTTAATTCAAATACTCGCTCTGAACCTCCATATATGACCTATTCATTTTTAAAATTTGTCCCACTGATTGGTAACCCATATTATTCAATAAGGGAATATTTCTAAAACAACCCTTTTAATTGATTACTAGTAAAAAAAAAATATGTATGATTTGATAGACATGTTTATACTAGTTACCTATGTGTTTTAATGAGATTCAATTGTCGGAGTTCCTTAACATTCGAAGATTAAAATTAAATATATGGTTTATCAACCACCGTGTGAATGGAATTATAAAGATACTCACAAGCTCTCCTTTTAGAGTTATTTAAGAAATCAGTTTCCCTTCTGCCATTCTTCCTTCTACCATTGTCAGTATTTTTTGTTTCAAAAGCACAATTAAGAAAAGACTTATCACGATATTTTTCTTGATTTTTGACCATTCCTTTTACTCCAACAACAAGAGAGACAGGTTTAATAACTTCTTTAGACATCCATGCAAGAATGTTGTGAAGTTTGTCATTCCTCAAATGAAAATGACATCTTCGCTCAGGATGTCCTTTATTTCCTCAATAATAGCAGTTAAAAGAATTGTTCTTGACCGGTCTCGTGTGGGTAGATTTAGGAGGGGAAAAATCCTTATTTCTAGACTCATTATAAGCTGCAAAAGGTTTCTCTCATGAAGAGTTATCATTAGCTTTAACAAAATTGATCTTACTCGTTTTTGGAGCGTCTATTCCTTTATAGCCCAGACCACGTGTATCACGATGTTCTTTACATGCTCCAAGCATAGAAGATAATTTTGTAGAGCTAGAATTGAATCTACTCATATTCTCTTCCAGTGATTTCACTTTATCAAGAGCAGCAGCAAGGTCAGTCTCCAAGGATTTTTCTTTGGCAAAAAAACTGAGTTCTTTGTCATCAAAACATTGTTGTTGAGTGTCATATCTTGCTTCAGATTCTGCAAGTATTTCTTTCAACAAAAAGATATTTTGAAGAATATTATCACATTCAGACCTTTGTGCGTACATCTTCTTCTCGATCTTTAACGATAAATTGTAAGAGTTTATATCCACAATCATATCCTTTAAAGAGTTTTCTCAATTTTTTGTTTTCTTGACAAAGAGGAGCCATGTATTTACTCAAGCAAGTAGTTTACTTCTTTTCTTTCAAAGCACCGTCAAAAAGCTTGATATATTGAGAGACTTCCTTATCAAGACTTTGTCCTTCTTCTGAATCACTGTCATCCGAAAGATCATCCAACTGTTCATCAAGAGATTTTTCCCAGTTAAATGCAGGTTCAGACAGAGGACCAGAACCATAGTCTTTAGAAGCTTCGGGACTTTGAAACTCACAAGGGAGACTTTGAACTGATGTTGCGTTATCAGAGATAGTACTCTTGTCCATAGATTCATACTGCCACAAACACAGACTTGTAAGGTCTTTAAACGTGTTTGCCTTCTCTGATACAAATTTAAAAAGCGGGGGTACAACAATCACACCCAATATTTCGATTAGCAATCTGTATGGACTAACTCCAATATACTTTCAAGAGAATCGACTAGACTTAATTTTAATAAAGTATATCAAAGAGTTATATTATCTCGATCTCTCGATTTAATTCTTACTCAAGCAAATAGAAATCTGCGAGTCTAATTAAATATAAGAGAAATAACTTGGATGGTACCAAATACCAATATCCAAGTGTCAATCAACGTAAATCAACAACCAATGGTTGGATATTCTAATTGATTGAACTTAACGCACAACCTTTGATATTTCAATTATATAACAAAATATAATGCGGAATAGAAATAACACAGACACGAGAAGTTTTGTTCACGAGGAAACCGCAAATGCGAGAAAACCCCCGGACCTAGTCCAGATTGAACACACACCGTATTAAGCCGCTACGCATACACTAGCCTACTACAAACTAACTTTGGTCCGATCAGTAGTTGAACCCCAATCAATCTCACACTAATCCAAGGTATAGTTGCGCTCCTTACGTCTCTCGATCCCAAAAGATACTACGCACTTGATTCCCTTAGCTGATCTCACCCACAACTAAGAGTTGCTACGACCCAAAGTTGAAGACTTTAATAAACAAATCAGATCACACGTAAAAGTCTACGGTAATAGATAAATCTGTCTCCCATAGAAATACCTACGAGTTTTGTTCCGTCTTTTGATAAATCAAGGTAAACAGGAACCAATTGATAACCCGAACTTATATTCCCGAAGAACAGCCTAGTATTATCAATCACCTCACAATAATCTTAATCGACGCGGCGAAAGAAGATATTGTGGAATCACAAACGATGAGACGAAGATGTTTGTGAATACTTTTATATATTGCCTATAGGGGATATCAATCTCAAGCCAATCGTTATGATTGTACTCAATACGATAGAAACAGCAAGATCATATCACACAACTACAAGAAAGTAGTATCGGCCTGGCTTCACAATCCCAATGAAGTCTTCAATTTGTTAACCTACAGGGTCTCGGAAAGAAACCTAAGGTTAAAGGAGAATCGACTCTAGCTTATACAACTAGTATCACACAGGAGGTGTGGGGATTAGGTTTCCCAGTTGCTAGAGTTTTCCCTTATATAGTCTTTCAAATCAGGGTTTGCAATCAATGTTAGCTTAGTAACAAAGCATTCAATATTCACCGTTAGATGAAAACCTGATTAGATTCAAGCTAATATCTTTCAACCGTTGGATCGAAAACTTAGCTTTTTACACACAAATGAAATGCATGTTTTTAGGTTTGTGTAACCGTACCAAAACATGTATATTTGTTGGTTCAACAATAGTTAACCAAATGGTTATCCATATGAGAACTTTCATATTAACCATATTCTTCTTCACCATAACTAGTTCAAATGACTCAAATGAACTAGTTAGAGAGTTGTTCAATTGCTTAGATCTTATAGAAGTATACAAGACACAATCGAAGCAAAAACGATTTGATTCACTCGAATCGATTCATGAACTTTATAGCCACGGTTTGCAAATTGCATTCCTTAGTTTATATAAGTATGAGTTCACAAATAATCGTTTTTAGACATTGATGTGATTTTGAAGTTGTTTGTAAAGTGGTAGTAAAGTTCGTTCAACTCAGACTTGTAAAGATTTGGTTTCAGAATTTAATCATAGAAAATATATACAAAAGGGTTGTCACAATATCGAGAGGTACCGAGACTCGGGTTCCACCAATTCTCATTCATGCGATTCTTATATTTATCCTAGACAATTATAGCTCAAACAATAAAATATTGAATCTATGTCTTTGCCAAGGTAGATTTTTAAAAGATTAATTGTAAATCACAAGCATGACGCATCAAAAGTACTAAAACTAAGCATATGTCATCAAACGAAATCACAACTAACTAGTGAAAATCATAAAACAATTAAATCAAGTGCAAGAAGTCATATAAGAAATAAATAGAATTACCACATGCATGAAAATTAGCTTCCTCCTTTGTCCCAGTGTTGGGGTTTAGCTCCTCATATTATTCACGTGCTCAAAATAATTGTTCATAGCCCAAATAAGTGAAAAACAAGAGAAAACTAATAAAGCGGATGGGTTTGCAACGCCGAAAGGGCGTTACAAACAGATCATTCTGAGAAGAAATAAGACGCCCTTTAAACGATACTTCGGTTATCTTTGTTGAATAGCGATAGTTATCTGCGACAGTTCCTTGTGAGTCTTATGTTCTTCGTGTTCTAGGGTTCTTGAAAACGACACTTCTGAAGTGTCAGTTCTTCGTCTTCTTCACCTGCTGCTGCAACTTTCTCTGCAGCATGATTTCTTCGTACCAGAGCTTCCCCTAAACTACGTATAGACCCCAAACTTCTCCAAACTTACCCCAAAGTCTCGACACCCACCTCTGTAACTTCCCTCTTTATTTATACATATAACAGGGCTATTAAATCCCGAGAAATCTTCATATTTCTTTCACCGGAAGTCACGGCTTCTTTTCTTTTATTCTTTACGTGTTTCTGATTGTTGAGAACTTTCCAAACTCTGTCAAGATACGACAAAAACAAATCTTCGGAATATCTTTTCCAAATCCTTCCAAATATAAATCATCATATCCCGTGAAACTTTCTTCTCCTATATTGTAGAAAATACGCTCAAATCTTCTTTTTCTTCGATTGTACGAGGCATACCTCCCCTGGTTTAACGTAACAGGACAATACTAACCAAAACCCATGGCAATCTCCTATTAAATCTCTCCCAGTCCGATCCAGTAAAGCACACAGACGAGTTGTCCCCTGTTTCACGAGAAACCCATCAAACCTTCCTTTTCTACGTTTTTTTCAACACTTACCAACCCTGACTTATCCAGTCCGATCAAAATCTGGGCTTGAATCTCTCATGAACCCGCCTATAATCACTACCCAAAATCTTCCAGACGCTGCAACGAATTCCCGCCAATTTCTGAATTCAAAAGTTAAGGGATGAGTGCCCCTTATCCAGACCAGGGGTGTGAATAACAAATGGGTGCCCCATAGTAACTGAGGTGCCCCTTATCCAAATTGAGAGTCCTAATAGTAATTTTCTCCCACGAGCACAAAAACCACTTTTCAAGCCAATTTCGCCGCAAAAGCTTATTTCTCCAAAAACACCTACAAAGACATAAAAAGCCATAATAAATATAAAATCGAGCACTAACAAAATATACAATTGAGATTAAATCAGACACAAAAATGTGTATATCAAATACCCCCAAACTTATTATTTGCTAGTCCCGAGCAAATCAAATCTACAAAATAAAATCCTAACTCACTGTCGCAGGCATCGTCGATTGCATTTAGCGTATGCAATAAGCCTTTAAACCCCTAGGTGGCCCTAGTGGCCGAGTTATAGTCTCGGGAGGGTTTACAAGAGATATACCCACAAAACCTTTACACTCCAGACCCTAACTATCAACGTAGAACCTTGGAAGGCACTAAAAAGTCTCCTTGGTTGGCATACTTATTGATTACAAGAGGAAGTACCACGATGAGAAATTCCAATTGTTGTACACGAGTTTGCACTCAAGCATACTAAAATTCATATATGAGTCACAGAGCTCTACTCAGATAGTCGGACTATGGACATCGTATCCGGAGTCAAAACTAAGCACATGGATAGATCAAGAAGATGGAAATAGAGAAAAACATAGATGGTTTTGATGTTTACTAAGTGAACGATGTTTCCCATATCACTCAAGGCCTCCGCCAAATGAACCTATCCTAATGGATCGAGATACTGTCCGGACTAATATCAACACACCGGCATATACAAGGGAACCAAAGTGGTCGATAATCCTAACTCTAGGTCAACACGATTTTCTTTCTTTCTTTCCTTTTCTTTTTTTTTTTTTTTTTTTTTTTTTTTTTTATATCTCAATCACTATATTTCACCAAGCCATATACAAGGGTTCCAGTGGTCGACTTTATTAAATTTATTCCGATTGGTCTGATGGTCTGGTCTCAATTTCTCTTTCTTTCTTTTTTCTTTTTTTTTTTTTTTTTTTTTTTAATATCTCAATCACTCTATTTCACCCTAGCATTGGTAACAACTTGATTCGTGAGCCCCACCTAATCACTTAGAGAAACATAGTTTAAAACAAAACAAAATAAAAACTAAAATTAGGGTTTCAAGTCAAGTGAAAAGGACTCAGCGAGATATGGTGAAACTATCATGTTATTTCTAACAAATGAATAGACTCTTTAGATGTTTCCATCTAATAACTCCTACATCCAACATGGATGAAATTAAAAGCATGAACAAGGAGAAACTGTTACCATTTGAAGTAAAAGAGTTAAGGAAAGATATTACCGTGTCGCATGAATATTGGGTTACCTCCCAAGAAGTGCTAAGTTTAAAGTCTTGACCCGGGATAAGAAAGGATTAGTCACCTCATAAAATCATAAAGTAATAGCCGAAATATCTGTGGGTCATCAAAACCAAATAGAGCTATCACAAGTAAAAGGAATCTGCAACATGCCAAGAAAATTAACAAATAAAGCACACCCTTGTCTAGTTTCTGTTTAAGACAACTACATCTAGCTGTGGTTCAGGTTCAGGCTCTATAACTGGGTCGAGATAAAATATTTGCACGTGCTGGAATTACTCAAAGATAAGATCCGGTTCAGTTTGTAAAGTCTGTAAAAACTCAAATAAGAACTTAGAAGCACATAATAATAACCTGAATAATTGCGGATCCTTAAAGTCAATCAGTTTTGACTCACATAATTGACCACGATGAAACTGGCGGTCAATCATAAGAAAATGTGTCGATACTAATTTCCTACAGTACTTAGGCTCAGTCTCAAAACTTAGTAATTGACACATCTGAAACTTATACGTTCCCACAATTGGTTGAAAAATATTTGTTGGGAAAACAAAGTCAATCTGGGTATCATAGCCTGGGAAAACTTTTAGTTGATGAAGTTCCACCAGTTCCTTGAGTAGCTCTTCGTCTTGTATGATGATTGCTATGGAGTTCTTGAGCTCAACTACACTTTCTATCCTAGTCCGAGACTTAGTTATAGTAGACTAGAAATCAAGACTTATAGTTTTGATCACTAACATTGACAAACATGCTTGAGATAGCAACGCATGCGAGTTCGACCGAGCAGTGCTCTAACAACTTCAAAAAGAACTTGAAAAAAAAATGGACTAGAATCATCAACTATACAATAGAAATAAAATCAATGGAAGAGTGGTATAAACTTTCACTAATATTGATGGAGAAACAGAATAAGTAGATGTAAACTGGATAGAGAGTGAAATACAAGCAGTTAAAAGCTACGTAAGATATTTACATGTTGATCTGGTTTAGCAGAAAATTACTCGTAGAGAAAGGTTGTGGAAAACACTTATTAACAAAGTAAAAGACACACAGACTTATAAATGAATCAAAAATCATAATTTCTATAAAAGTTATAGAAAGAACATCAGCATATTTTAATTATAACAAAGATTCCAGAGAAAGAAAGTACCATAACATTCTCTCTCTAACAAATCTCTACTCTTCAGCTCACGCTAAGTAACTCAAACTCTCTTTGGGGGGGGGATGAAAAAGTAAGTGAATATCACAACAACTACATGCAGTGAGAATGGAAGAAAAAAGTTACTAATGGAGTGAAGTAGTTTAGGTGCGAGTCTATTGCAAACTTACATGCTTCACAAATGTGATCCCACCTAACATACTTTCTTAAAATGAGGAACCTAATTCCACGCATATGGAGGAAGGCCTGACCTATTATTGTTATGCTACATCGTTGGTCACTATTTTCTTTTTTACTATTATGGATAATATTATATACAATATTAATCATACTATATTCTTG
The DNA here is from genome assembly GCA_023531295.1 of Papaver armeniacum. Classification (NCBI taxonomy): domain Eukaryota; kingdom Viridiplantae; phylum Streptophyta; class Magnoliopsida; order Ranunculales; family Papaveraceae; genus Papaver; species Papaver armeniacum. The sequence goes on along the minus strand of JAJJWW010011357.1, from coordinate 359,482 downwards.
TTTATTTTGTTTGAGATTTTGATGTAAGCAGATACTACTTGAGCAGTTCGTCAAAGTACAAGTGGAATAAGTAATCATTAGTAATTTTTGGAGAAAAAAAAGTTTAGTACAAAACTAAGTCTAACATGTATGCATTAGCTATGACTCATTCAATTAGGTATAAATTATTCGTTTATCTATTTACAAGAAGCGCTTAGATTCTGGTTTATGGCAAGAAGCTGTAAATAATGAAATGGATTCCCATTTGTCTTACTGAACTTGGCATATAGTAGATATACCTCCTGGTTGTAAATGGGTTTTGAAACGGAAACTCAAACATGGTGAAACAGTAAATAAGTACAAGGCTAGATTGGTTGTTAAAGAATTTAGGCAACGAGAGAATGTACACTTCTTTGATACTTATTCTCTTGTTACTAGATTAAATTCTATACGTGTTTTAATTGTTGTTGTTGCTGCTCATAATCTGGTTATTCACTAAATGGATGTTAAAACTGCTTTTTTGAATGGTGAACTAGAAGAGGAAATTTACATGGAACAACCTAAAGGTTTTGTACAAGAAAATTAGGTATGTGAGCTAGAACAAGCTCCTAAATAATGACATGAGAAATTTTATAACTTATAATTTAATAATTTCAAATAACTTCAATATTAATGAGGGTGCAATGCATCTACTATAAATCTGAGAATGGTGTTTGTTATTGTTTTCTTATATGTAGATGATTTGCTTATATTTGGTACCAATTTATGTGTTGTCAATAACACTAAAAGAATGCTTAGTTCAGGTTTTGACATGAAATATTTGGATGAAGCCAATGTAATCTTGAGAATTAAAATTACTAGAACTGATAGTGGTATTTCTTTAGATCAATCTCACTACATTGAATATTTTTTTGAAGAAGTATAATTATCTTGATTGTAAATATGTTTGAACTTCTTTTGATTCTAGTGTGAAATTGTTTAAGGATACTGGATAAAGTATTAGACGATCTGAATATGCTAGTATAATTGGCAATCTGCGTTATACAACTGATTGTATTAGGCCAGACATTGCATATGCAGTGGGATTTTTGTGCAGGTTTACCAGTAATCCTAATTTATGATACTAAACTTCTATTGAGACGGTTATACAATATCTGAAAAGAACCAAAAACCTAGTGTTACAGTATAAGAGGTATCCTGGAGTCCTTGCGATATTACCACGGCTATTGCGTTAGTACAAAACTGTTATGACAACAATAAGAATCGACAGGTTCGTCGAAAGAACAACAAAGTAAGAGAGTTTCTCACATATGGTGTTGTGAGAGTAGATCATGTGAGGTCCGAAGGAAATTTGGCCGATCCTTTGACGAAAGGAATATCAAGAGAAAATTAATGTATGAAGTACCTCTAATAGCATGGGAATTTTTCCCTTCAGAAATCGAGACATTTGTAATGGATACCCAACCTAGAAATAGGTTCAAAGGGACTAGACAAAGTTACGAATGATAAATTCATGCTTTCCCATAGCATGATATCTTGAAGTGGGAAACATGTTGAGTACGTAACTCTTAATGATGTCTATAGCTTTTAACTTGGAGTGGGTTACCTAGCTACAAGAGTATCTTTGATATAATGACCATACAAATATGAAGGTATTTGTGACCTCCTTTTATTAGAACTTGGGCATTTATCTAGATCGAGAAATGGTATAAGCACATGGTCGTAATGTGCAAACTTTATGAATTTACTCTAAATATAGTTGTTTGTGTTGAATGATCTAGTATTAGTTAAAGTTCGAGACACAATTCACTCTAGTCATCTGATAATTAATTAGAAAGTTTAACATTATGTAAATATTCAAGTCGAAAGGCATCTTTGCTTATGCATAACTATAGAACACTATGTAAAGGTTCAAGTCAAAAGGCACCTTTACTTATGCACAACTATAACAATTGGTCAATGTTTTTAAAATATAAGTAGGGGATTGTTGGAATATATATTTAAAAATATAGTTTTATATTATTATGGCAAATTTAGAGAGATGGTTTGATGAATTTATTTTGGTCTCCCACTCTATAGGCATGAGTTCAAATCCCGCCTCGTACAATTTTACTAAATATATAATATATATTATATACTATACATTTATATTACATTACTCCGAGAACGGGGCCTTAGGAGTCGGGTAATTTAGGAAACTGATTTTTGTTGTTTTTAACTAAGGTTATCAAAATTACATTAACGTACCTAATTGTATTATATTATACACTTATATTAATGTACGTAATTACTTATTCTCAATTAATTTCATTAATTAGGTAATTATGTTATGGTCGTTTCTTTTGTAACTGGTGAGAGGATTTTATGTGGGCATTTAATCCGAAATTAATTTCATTAAACTGCGGTTGTTGAAAAGATGGAGATCAACGTTTTCATCAGTTTTGAGAGTTTTTGAGAAAGTATTAGAAAGAGTAGTTATTGGTTTGATTGCTCATAGTACGAGCATATAAATCGAACAAGAGTGTGATCAACTATTTTATCCCCTAGATTTTCGACAAGAGAAGCAGTGTCGCGAAACACCTTAAAGAAAGTGACCTAATCCACAACTCTGTTGTTTGATATTTGTTCTTGTGTGATTTATTTTTGTGAAATTTATTTCTTTCGTTGCCATTCTAAAATAATGAAGTTCAATATTTCTCATTTTAATTATTGCTAAAACGTGGAAATCGAATAGTTCTTTATTCAATACTTCTTTAATAAAAGGTGCTTTAATTATTTAATTCATGTTCTTGCTACAATATTACTATATTATCATTTATCGTTCGTACAAGTGTTAGTTAATTAACATGTCCAAGTTCCTTTATTGTTAAAACCTATCATGTTTTTCATTTTAATTGTTGCTAAAACATGGAAATCGAATAGTTCTTTATTCAGTACTTCTTTATCAAAATGTGCTTCAATTATTTAATTCATTTTCTCGCTACAATATTACCGTATTATCATTTATTGTTCGTATAAGTGTTAGTTAATTAATATGGCCAGGTTCTTTTATTTTTAAAACCTCTCATGTTTCTCCACAATTGAGATTATTGTCCTTCGGGACATGGACTATGCCCTATTGTATACTACACGATGTATGCCTTATTTGGGACTTTAAATTTTAAGAACGGTTGGCCATTTCATTCACCTACATACAACTTAGATTGATAGTTAGCTTCTACTTACCAAGTGAACCATAAATTCACGCTCGTGGTCGTATATTTTTGTTATAGCATGAGTTACGTTGGATGCACATCATGTTAGTTTTTGATTGAGTTAGCATTTCTTGGGCCTTATATTGTTAGGCTAGAGTTTTTCCTTTGTTGGGTTTTTTATATTGTAATATGAAAAGTATTCTATCGGGAGTTTGTACTTCGTACTTACTAAATGAATCATGTTTTGAGGCATACAAAAGTATTTTCATATCTAGTGTTGAAAATGTGGGTGTACCAAAATACACCACCAACTTATTCTTAGGCAAACTGTATGGACTAAACTAGAATAAAATTATGAGAGTTCAACTTAATGAATCTCAATCAAGGAATTATATGAAGAGCTTATATCTCTTTCTCGCAAAATGTGAATGTTTACAGAAGCAAGTCCATGAACCTAATTATGTGTGAGAGTAATTGGACGATTCCAAAGATCAATATCCAAGAATCAATCAAGTCTTATCCAACAAACAAAGATGGATATATTTACTTTGATTGATTTACGTATAACCTTTGATATTTCAATTATAAATATAAACAATATAATGTGAAAAAAAGAAACAACACGGACACCAGAAATTTTGTTAACCAGGAAACCGCAAATGCGTAAAAACCTCGGGACCTTGTACAGACTTGAACACCAAACTGTATTAAACCGTTACAGACATTAGCCTACTATCAGAATTTCAGACTGGAATGTAGTTGAGACCAAATTAAACCGTCACAGCAATTCAGTTACAGTCGCGCTCCTTACGCCTCTTGAATCCCAGCAGGACTCTGCGCAATTGATTCCCTTAGTTGACGTCCTTTACAGCTTAAGAGTTGTTTCAACTCAATTGAAGACTTTAAACCAATCTGCCTCCCACAAATAAGCCTATTTGTAATTTCCGTTCGGATCAAAGTTCAAGGTGAGGTAGGAAATCGATTGCAATAGACAAAGTCTAGCAAACCTCAAAATCCGGTCTTATGACTCCCGAAGAGCAACCTAGATTATTATTCACCTCACCAGTTGAAACTTGTGGAATCACAAAGTCTGAGATGAAGATATTTTGTGATTTTAATCTATCTTGTTTGAGTGAGTAGCTCAACAATCGAAACAAGATCAGGATACTCGAACTATCAAGATAAAGATAGTTGGACCTGGATTCACGAATCCCTAGGTGAAGCCTTGTTAGTCGCTAAACCCTAGAAGGGTTTTAAGGAGAGGACGACTCTAATTTACAACTAGGGCACAAAAGAATAGTGTCAGGGATTCAATGATCCCAGTTGTTAGAGATTCTCCTTTTATAGACTTTCAACGTCAAGGTTGTTTTAGATTTAAGCTAAGATAGCTTGGAACCAAGCAAATCACTGTTATATGAAAAACTTGACTTAAATTTATATAGTAGAATTTACACTCCGATTAGGATGGACCGTAACCGAACCGTGTACAATGACTTATTCATGTAGGTTAGCCGAAACTAACAAATTGAACGATAAACTTAACCATTTTCATATAACACTTTAATACTTTTCTTGAATCACATATATGATCAAAATGTCTAGATAGTATTTTTAGAGAGTTGTTCAAATGTCATTAAATCATGGAAAAAATTCTGATGCATCTGAAAATAGTCGACAAGGTAAGTACGTGTACTATACCTGTTCGTGAATATGTTTGTCATGGTACGTATACCGGGTATGGATACCCTTAAGACAAAAATAAGTTCAGGAACTCACAGATCTTTTATGGTTTGCATACTGGGTATGCGTATCGTTTTTCGGTTTTGAAACCAACAAATATGATCTTTCTTGTTTGCATACTTGGTATGCGTACTTTTCTTAGTTCACGATCAACGGACTTTTTATGGTATGGATAACGGGTATGCGTACTATAAAGTCGCTGCTGAACTATAGCTACGCTGGAACATGTACTGGGTACATGTATTGGGGCTCTGGACTTATAACAGTTCTCCGAGTATGTGAACTGGTATGCATACTATCCTGTATCCAGATTAACGGTAGTTTTATATCTCTTTAATAATCAATTCGAAACATTCTCGAATAACATCAATGACACATATCATTGTTCCAGGCTATTTTCAAATGATTAAATCTTGAATCATTATTAGGTTACAAACAATAAATTGTTCTAAACCAAATTCATCAAGTATGGACAAATGTTCTTAAGCTTAGTGTAGATGGGGAAAAATGATTTGATGGTTTTTACGGAATTGAAGAGTCGACCGTTTGGAGACTCCTTGAACCGAGCGAAATGTTGAACCTCACACAGATGCACTACAAGAAGGGAGTGCTTTAAGTTCGAGAGATCAATCTGTAAGACTCCGGCCTAAACCAAGAACAATGGCCGTTCCAGAGTCAATTCGGTCACAAGAGAGGATGGGTTGATCTGTAGGAGGGAATCTGAGAAAATGCGTGAGATCAATGGCGATTTGAGATTATAGGTGTGTTGTGAATTCAGCGTAAGAACGCTCTGAATGATTAAATTTTGCTCAATTGAGAGTGATTTCTCTGAGTTCGTATAGACGAAAGATTGTTTGTATGAACTTTGATGAGAAATTGCTCGTCTTTGCGAATGTTCGAGTGTTCGAATCTTGTCCTTTCAATCAGGATTCAGAGACATTTTATAATGACGGAGTTGAAAACACCATGATCCCATGAAGTGTGACAGTTTGCTAGAATCAGAGAGTGGGAAATTGTGTTAAAAGCAGTTGCTCATCGTGCGGAGACTTGGTTAATTTTCCACCCACTACATTGCTGACTCTTCCAACTGATTTCACGACTTGCTCACATTCTCATCGTGGGTGAACACACGTGTCGTAGACCGCCAGACCAAAACCCTAGTTAATATCCCCCATGTGACACGATTGATATCTCGTGATTGTGGAGTCGATTCTCGACTTTGTGGGACGATGAGTCCATGTATTGTTGAATTGAACATGTTTTGCAAATGTTCAAATTCATGAATCAAATATGTCTGTAGACGAGGTATTATTATGTTGATTACCTAAGACGAGCAACCGTGTTGCTGAATTGTCGAATAATATTGATAGTTGAACCAATATTCTTGAATCTGAGCAAATATTGCCGGTTCGAGCAAATATTGCCGGTTCGAGCAAATATTGCCGGTTTGAGCAAACATTGCTAGTTTGATGAATTATTGGTAGCAGGACCAAAATAAATATTAATTTAAGATACTGACTATTGGGTCGAGTAAAATAAATAAAAACGTTGATCATGAAATCAACATAAAATTATCAGAGTATTTTAATCTGCTTAGAATCATGTTTCTACAGAGCTCTGGATTCAAAACCCTAATTTTATCGAAATGATGATTTATTGCAAATCAATCTGCAGAGTGAAGTAGGTACCGGCTATATGGGATGACGAGTTCACCATGTACGCCCAGATGCTCGAACGAGCAAAATACCAAAGTCTCTTGATCACCGGTTGGTGAAAGAATGATTAAATGCTGGTTTAATCATTTATTGAAATAATGCTCGTGTGAGCGACAAATAATAAAAACTGGTCATGAAATGAGGGACCGACCAAGAGGTCATGGGGCCGTTATGGATGATCGTTCAAGCAAACTCTTAATTGTTTGAAAGAAGTTTGAACCTAATATGAGCAATTGAGCAAATTAGGTTAAAATCATTAAAACATGCGGGACCGGCTGTTTGCAGGCCTTAGAGCCACCCTTGGTCGGTCAAGGGGATGTGCTCGTGTCACCATAGTGTCCGTGTCTCAGTCCTGAGAGTTTCAGTATTTTTCGATGCGCATTTGAGCAACATTCTTAGAAAATATGCAGAATCCAGGGTTTTTGCTGAAACTAGGAAAAATACATGAGATGATGAAAAATAATAAATGAAACAGGGAATTGCAAGGTGTGGGACCAGCCACGGCTAGGGCATGGCTGGCCGGCTAACAAGCACGGTCCCTCACTTTCCCAGTTTTATGTGATTTTATGTATTTTCTCTGATTTGAGGGAAATTCCATGAAACTAGAGAGTTTGCTAAAATTAGGGAATTTCCATGAGATGAGAGAGATAAAATAATAATAAAATAGGGAATGGTGGAGTGTGGGACCGGAAATGGCCAAGGCATGATCGTCCGGCCAATGGGCACGGTCCCAGAGCACCCTTCCCAATTTTATGTAATTTTCATGATTTTAGGAAATTTTCATAAAATCAGAGAGATTTGTTAAAACCAAGGTATTTTGTTGAAATCAGGGAGTTTTCATGGAATCGGGAAACTAAAACAACAAACAATAATAAAATAATAGGCGTGTGGGACCTAAGCTAGGGCATGGCCCAGGCTAGAGCCCTGGTCCCACGAGTTTTTCTAATTTTATAATATTTTTCATGATTTTAGAGAAAATTCATAAAATTAGGGAATTTTCATGGTTTTAGGGAAAATTCATGAAATCACGGAATTTTCATAATTTGAGAGAAATAATAAAACAATGGGACGTGAGGTGTGGGACCGTCCACGGCTAGGGCATGGCCGGCCGGCTGGTGCTCGGTCCCGCGACACCTTTCCCTAATTTTATTATTTCTTTGATAAAATCATGAGATTAGAGAATTTCCTTGAAACGAAGGAGATTTGCTCGAACGAGAGAGTTTTCACGGGATCAGGGAAAATAATAAAATATGACAAAATATAAAATTGGGCGCGGGACTGGTCACGGCATGACCGGCCAGCTGATGAGCCCAATCCCCTGGCGTCTTTGCTAATATTTTATTATTATTATTTTTCCTTCCTATTTTGCATAGGTTCATCATTCATTCATATTTTTGAAATGCTCGTTTGCGCATTCGAATGTTGGTCTGTGCATTATTGCTAAGTACACTTGCACCATTTTAGTCAGGGCTTATTCGATGCTCAGATGCATGTCTCGTTGAATATTTATCACTAACCCGTGGAATTCGGCTGGGAAGAACCACGAATTGAAGTGACGAAATATAACGAAGAATCGTAGAATATTGCTGGATATTCAGGCGATTAGAGATAATTAACTAATGGCTCTATACTAGCAGGGCTTCTTATCTAGGAGCATTAATTATTTGAGGGTTGAGCAATATGAACTTGCTGGAGTGTCATATTCCTCTTGTATAGTCAGGGAAAACATGGTTGCATCCTGAAGACGTTATTGCTCTATACTAGCAGACACGCTGTCTAGGAGCCGTCCAATCTTGCGATTCTATATAGTATGAGATGTGCCGTGGTCTCAGCTGGGAGACTACACATCTACATCTTCTCTGAGAGGCTTTCTCGATCATAGGTTTTATGGCATGAGCTTTCACGCTTAGAGACATGAGTCTCAATACTCATCCGATTACCGGATCCGAGTAATTACCGAAATTGCTCGCATTCATGAGATGTGTCGTGGCCTCAGCTGGGAGACTACACATCTACATATACTCTGAGATACAGCTTCTCAGTCAGAGATTTATGACATGAGCTTTCATACTTTAATGAGAGACATGGGCCTCAATACTCATCCGATTGACGGATCCGGAGTATAGTTTTACAATTTTACCCTTTGTTGAAAATCCACCATCTACATTAAGTCCCCTGCTTGGTGAGGAACAGTCATGTTCCTCAGTCAGCATTGAATGGTGATTTTCCAGGTACAAACAAAAATAAGTAGTTGAACTTAGTCATAAGATAAGACATTACCGGATTTCGACTGAATGAGCAAATCATGGTTTGAGCGGAAACCCCAATGGCATAATAGATCATCATCCAGTGAGAAAAAATTGGTGTAGAACCGCTGATTCAATGGTGGAACCTTGGTTGGTCTAGGATTTACGGGCCGGGCCCAAAGAGGAAATCCTTATGGAATTAGGTTTTGGAAATAAAATTAGGTATAAAAGGAATTAAATCCTTTTTTTTTTATTCTTCCCACACAACCACCATCTTATTCATCCTTCCATCACCTTCACGTCCGAGCATTTGGAGGAGCAGGAAAAATTGTCGGAGTCCCACCCGCCGGCGCCGTCCGTTCACCGTCCGACCAAATTCCGGCCTGCACCGACCAGGTAAAAAAAATTTTTTTTTTTTTTTTTTTTTTTATTTCATGAGTTGTTCATGTTGAAATTATATACATGTGTATATATTAGCGTGATTTTTGTAGAAAACCCCTTATTTTATTAAACGTATGTTCGTTCGATCGTTAGTTTAAGAAACTAGCAACAATCCCTAACTTGAGAGAGATTTTTCTTTGGAAATAGACTTGTGTCCAGTGATAAAATTTTGTTTATGAGCTTTCATGGAAACCAAAACTTTATCTTAAAAGGTGTGAGCTTTCACAAAACCGAAATAAACCTCGTTTTAGAGAATAATGCTCATACGAAGGAAAAATAGATTATTTATTTTTTTGAAACCGTGACATATTATGATGAATATGATGTATATTTTATTCACATGAGTTTGTTCTCATTAGATAAAAGTTTGAAAATTTATGTGAGTAATTCACATTAATTATTGCTTTGTAAAATCAAAAAAACGTGGAATCTGAGTAACCTCGAAACTTTGACAATTTATTTATGATGAAATATTGTCTTGGTGTAAATTTCATAGTTCAGTTGTGGATGTTCACACTATGAAAATTGTGTATAATTTTATGAAAAATCAATTTTGAAGATTAATAAAGCCTCGTTCGTTATGCAGCAGTTTCAAGGAACGAACTAATTTTGGAGTGTTAACTCTTGTAGCACAATCACTATTGTTAGTGGAATTGTAAAGAGGTAAGAGTTAAGAATTACCATTTTTGTTGATGTCGTATTCCCATTTGCATGATTCCATCATCTTGTTGAAGCTTGTATTTAGACGACTGAAGCAAAATATTGTGTGAATTTTACAGCTACTTTTCAAGAATGTCTGATCCCCAAGCTAATGATGCTTCCAGAGATGAAATGTGTGTAGACAATGATATCTCTAGAGAAGAGGCATGCATGGATGAGACTTCCATTGGCGGAGAGGAAGACGAACACCTGGAATCAAGAATGTTCCGAATATAGATGATGCATTTTTTGAGGTTCAGGAAACTGAAAAGCGTCTCAGATCTCCAACATATCGTCTTTTGATAAACCCCGGGACGGTTACTCAAAATAAATTGGTGACTCCTCGAGCATATGTTCAGTTTTGTCTTGAACGAGGACTCTTCCAAGCTTCAATTATAGAATTGAAGCTCTCTCGACGCCCTTTAGAGAAATTTTCCTGGATGGAAAAGACACATGCTGGGATATCCTCGTGTCGAGCTATCTTTGTATAGAGCACAAGTTGTCGTGGCTATTCAAGCATCCGGAGATTTGTACATATTTCATGATGTGCGAGGTCTTGTGGCCCTTCTTGCTCGCCGGTGTATTCCGACTCATACCTTTATATGCAGTTGAGAGTTTACCATTACCTTGGAAGATGTAGTTGCTTTATTGCATCTTCCAATCACGGTAATTTTCTCTCAAGAGCTTTCCACGGAAGAGAAAACGGTTTCCAACATCTTAACAATTGAGATGGAGAGAATTAACAAGGCTTTTGGCAAAGGTCTGTTATGCTTACTGGTTGACACACTGGTGGCCACGAGATGTCCCTCTCAACGAACCTGATGGTATGTTGTCTATTGCTGCTTTTTTTGCTTATGGCTGTCTAGGGACGTGTTTGAAGACGCCGGGACTGTGTTAAAGCCATTTGTAATCCCTTTCGCCATTAAGATGGCTCAGGGTGAACAACTTCCCATAGGTAGCTTATTCTTGGGGTTCTTTGTACTCTAACCTGGATTCCCTGGTCGTAGACTCCAGTGTTTCAAATGCCTTTATGAAGATTGAATGCTACGCCAATACGATGTTCCTCCAAGCCTTGATGTGGGAGCGCTTCAAGAAGTATGCGCTTATTCCTCATAGTATTTTGCAAGGGTTGACTGTTGGTGATTCTCGATGTATTTTCTCTGAGAGGGATAACGCCAGGATCATGTTGGTCTACGAAGCAAATTTAATCCAAGACACGCCTCATTGATGTATTAGACGATGAGTCTGAGTTCAACTTCCGTCCCTGGGCATTGATTCCTCCCCATATTTCCCAATTGACAACTTTCAATACTGAAGAAAGTATGACTTTGAAATATGGTGTTGACTTGAGCGATGGCGAAAGATCCTTCATGTTGAGCTGTACTCTAGGTCATTTGATAGAAGCAACATATGGAGACTTTTCAGTGGAGGAATACAACATTGATAGAGCAGCCCGTCAGATGGGTATGGATCAATGCGTTCCAACTTTCCGGAGGAGCAAACCATCAGTGGAACAGCTTAAGACTTGTTTAGACCGTACCCATGTCGAAGGAAGCTCTTATTGGTTCCCTTGTGCCGACCGAATTACGTATGTAACTCCGGGTTATACTCATTTTTGAAACCAGCAATTTGAACGTCTACATGATTTCGTAGGGGTTAGTCAACCCTTAGTGAAAGAGCCTCCTTCTGCTGATATGATTGCTTCTCGATCCAGATTGAAATCCATCTCCGGTGGTGATAAGCGAAAGACATCTCCAGGATGTTCACCAGTATGTATCTTTTATATATTCTTCGTAAAATTGAGATAATTGCCTTTGATTATCACTTTAATTTCTTTCCTGTAGGACGGTTGTGCTGTGAGACCTCATCTTGAAGTGAATTTCTCAGAAGCAGAAATAGTTATTCACGGTGGAGAAGGCAGAAACAAGAATTGTAAGATGTTGCCTAATACCATAAAGTCCCCGATTATTTCTTTGGTGAGTTGTCGATACTTTTCTGCTGTAACTTCTTCTATCCGCATTACTAGGATCATGAAATCGATATTTGTCATTTTGTTACAGAACTTTGCTCCGTCTAGTATTGATGGTCTTCAATTCTCTGTTGCTGTGCGGACAATCTTTGATTTGAGCGTTGAAGAAGAAAATGTTGTGAGTACTCTCCCTCATAGCCAAACATAAATGCCTCATGTGAAAATGCTAATTATTTGAGAATATGTCCAGGAGGATGTTGCCATGGAGGTGGAGAGTGTTGATACTCGGTCATCCTCCGAGAATAGAGGCGAAGGAAGTTCCAAATATTCGGAACCGAATGAAAATGAAGAACCTCTTGATGTTGACACGGGCAATCCCAACTCTTTGAACACTAAAGACCCCCAAGTAAGCACATATCTTGTAACATCTTCATAGAAACATGAAATTGCTGATTTGTGAGTGAATGAATGAGAATCCATGTCAGTGTACAAGTAATTTTTGCGAAATACGTCGTCAGAAAATTTCAGATTTCAGTTTTTAGCAAAAACACCGTAAAACCTTCATCTGAAGTCGGATTTTCATGATCCAAATATGTATCTTCAAGACCAGAGAATTTCCAAGCTTTTTGAAAGAAGATTTTTGAGTTTTGAGTATATTTAGGACCTGAAAAAGTCGAAACAGTAAACTTCCAGGAAACTTCCAGAACTTTTTCAGATTGCGTGTTGCCCGATGTTTCGACCACATCTTTTTGCTCGTTCGTCGGATTGTCATGAAATTTTGACATGTGGTAGAGGACATCCATACGAAGAGAATGGTATATAATCAGTCCTCAGATTCCTTGTAGGTTGCTCCCAGTTCGCCTTTTAGTACAGAGTAGAGTACAGTTTTTTCAGACGAGGTTACCGTAAAACGTATTTTGATGACTTTCATGTTATTTTCTCGTGCCTTGAGTTTATAATGATGAAATTTGATGATGTGGTATTGATTGTATGTTGTATTTTATAATCTCACTCGGTTTCATGCTTAAACGACTCTAACCTCATGTAATCCTCGTATTAGGCGTCAAATACCGAAGTTGGAGATATTGAAACCAATGAGGATAACCCGAATTGCCCTGGAGTTGTTGATGAAGAGACAACCATCCCTGAACTTCAAGGCCATGAGAAGGTTGTCACTGAAGTTATGGAAACCCAGATTGTTGCTGCTTTAATGATAGAAGAAATCGAAACACCAATAGAGGATACTGAAGAAATTGTTGCCCCAATTGTAGAAGATGCTCCAGTAATTGAGAACCGTATAGTGGTGCATGAATATCCAAGTGCAAGAGTTGCTTTTGATCCTCCCTTTGATGCTTTACTCCCGTATCATGAACTAGTAGGTGGATTCAGCGTTCCCATTGGGTATGCATGCTTGTACGAGAAAATATGGAAGAAGTTTGGTCATATAATTGTGGACCGGAATCCTGGGCGTGCTTATGCTTTAACAATGCAAGTAGGTATTATCTTGCACATTGTTAGTGATTTATGCACTAGGTCCAGAAGTACTGTGACTCCAGATATACTCTTTGATTGGGAGTTTAACTTGGAGAATTCAGAAAGACTTGACTTCAATGTAAAGTGGCTTCGTAAGCAAATGAACGTTATCAAAGACTCATGTGAGAAGAACATACCCTTTCCCAATGATGCTGTGATGGAGAAGGAAAACAAGATCGCTAGGCTGATTGAAGAGTTGAACAAGGAGAAGGCGACTCTGCAGGTCTTGAAGGATGCAGAGAAACAAAAATCCTTTTTTGCTGATTTCCTTTGATTTCCTTTTCATAATCTCTTGAACTTCTGAGAGATGTGAGGTTTTTATTTAGGTTTTGATATTGGCTGATTTTGGATTGGTAGATGATTGAGGATTTTGTTTTGGATTTGATAGAGATTTTCTTTTGAGTAAAATGAACTAAATTTTGATAAATTGCTGAATTCAAATACTGATCGCAAGTATCGCAAACATTTTGGAGGAATTGAAATACAATGAAAGAAAATCCAAAATACCAAATCCAGACGTCATGAGTGCTCAAACGTCCAGTACCTCGAATGCCCAATAATTTCAGACAAATGCCTTAAGCCAATTCTCGTGAATTGCTGGCAGGGTTCTGCTATCTGTGATCAATTTGTAGTATCCTCAGGTTATGGACCTAGCAACCATAAATGGTCCTTCCCAATCAGAGCTCCTTGCAGAATGGAGATCTCCTTTATTCGCCTTAAGAACCAAATCCCCTTCCTTGAATTTGTTGGGCTTAGTAGTTCGCGCCTTGAATATTTTTTGTTGATTCCATGGTTGTGGCACATATGGAAACTCGTGTAGAGGAGAGTATCCAGCATATTATTTGTCGTGTTTAGCCATGTCTTCAGCAATAAACCTCTTGATAGAATGATCAACATGGAGATGCTCTGAGCGTAACCATTTGGTGTAATACTTCTGAGGTGAGACTATCCACTCGTAGCTTTTGGTAATTGCTAAGTTGTTAGCAGGGAGAAGTCCCCGGACCAGAGCAGTATATTTCAACATTGGTATTATTGGTGCATGAAGAGGAATAAGACTTGCCTGAGTACGGAACCTCTTGATGAAAGAATGTGCACTTTCTCCAGGCTTCTGTGTGAGTTCCGTCAAAGCTTTAACTTCTTCCAAGTGCTCAAATGACGGAGTATCCTCCATTTCTTCTGAGTCAGAGATTTCTGCAATAGCAGGACATGTTGAAGGTGTTGGAGTTTTCTTTCCAACGTGGATCCAAGTTTGTCCAAGAATCATGTCATATCCCGGGTCTTCTCGAATTATGTAAAAATTAGTCTCAGTGCAGACTGAGTTTTATGTAACTTTGAGATTGATGTAGCCATATGCATCTCTGGAAGTTCCTTCGTGATCCCTGATTGCCATGGGTAGATTCTTGTCGAGTAATGCCAGCGGCTCTGAGAGTTTTCAAAGGAATAATGTTGACGGCGGTACCAACATCAACAAATGCCCTCCTGAATTCATTTCCTTTAATATGCACTGCGGTGAATAGTCCCCAGTCATATATTTCTTTGTCAGTGGTTGAAGGTTCAGGAGGTACTTATGGAATCAATAGGCGTTTTCCAGACACTATGTGGTTCAAAGCCGTGAACATGTCTCCTCTTTGCGCTTTCGACAGATAGAGTAATTCACAGACATGCTCTATCAATGACTGAACTGCTTCTTTGACTGGTGCTTCAGAAATGGAGAAGGTCCTGACTGGGAGGGGATCTCTGTGCACTCCTTCATCCCCCAGATTAAGTTCTCATGACTCAACCTTTTCTCTGAATATGCATTTCAAGACTTTGCAGCTACTTGTGGGATGATTGACGAACCTGTGGAAGCGGCAGTAACGAGGATTTTCCATGTCTTCCTCAGTTGGGTCTCTCCTGACATATGGCAATTTGATTGCACCATCTTGGATCCAGGCATCTAATAGTTCGAGAACTTCTCCAATGGGGAGAGGAAAGTCAGGTGCATCTTGATCAGGAGTCTCTGTATGCTGGCCAGGAGCCCGTGCCTCTGGTTTGTCCTTCTTTTGCGTCTTTGGAGGAGCTGAGGTATGCTTGTTCGGGGGTTCAGCCTTGCGCTTGCTCCCTTCTGCAACAACGTTTTTGGCGGGCTGCAAGTTGTATTGCTTGTTGATCAGACGTCTGCTTCCTCGAGTATCTCACGATTCTTCAGTCTTTGTAGGTTTTGCTCTTTCCAATAGAGCAGATGCAGTGGTTGCCGATCTCTTCGCGGCTTCATGAAGCTCTAAGAAAGTATGGAATCAAAGATTTTCCAGTAGAGCCATGTAGACCAGGAGTATGCCATTGATGCGCAAATTTACCAGTTGTTGCTCCGTGACATTTGGGTCATGACAATCCAAGGCTTGAACTCTGAATATTTTCACGTAGTCATTAGGATTTTCACTGACCCTCTGAAACATTCTTCCAAGATCAGAGAGAGTAACTTGCTCTGATACGAAGAAGTACTTCCTGTAAAAGGCATTAATCATTTCTCCCCAATTGTTGATAGTCTCAGGCGCAATATTGTTGTACCAGGTGTATGCCCTGCCTTTCAGATATTTTGAAAATTCTTTGAGGCGAACAACGTAATCGTGTTCATGCTCTCCTAAGGCTTCAAGGAAACGAGGGACATGTTCTCGAGCATTGCCGGTTCCATCATACAGAGTGAAAGTTGGAGAAGTATAACCTTTCGGAAGAGGGATCCTTTGCGTAGCGGCAGGGTAAGGAGGTTGGTGGCGATGGACATGTGATGTCTTGTCTTTTCCACGGTTCTCCAGAAGGCGCTCCAAATCTTCCCGAGTAATGAAATTTGATGATTCCTTTGCTGACGAATCATCTGCAGCTTTGCGGACTTCATCGTCGTCCACTGTATGAATTGGAATTACCTCAGGATCAGCATCTGAGGATTTCTCCTTCTCTTTCCCCTTTCCTTGAGTTTTCTCAGACATTGTATTAATGAGATCCTTCAGTTGATTAAATAGCTCCTTCTGTGCCGTAACCATATCGGTCTGATTTTTTGCAAGAGTCTCTTGCACTTTGATGAGATCGATAATGGTGGGTGGTGGGTTTCCTCTGACTTCCTCAGGGTGTCGGCCGAACAGAGGATGACCTTCCGTGTTAGCATGAGGAGGATTAATGTCACCACCGTCAGTGTTAGAGGCCGGAATTGTTTCCGGGATATCTTCATTGTCGTTGTTGTTATTGTTGCTAGTGCTAGCACCGTTTGTGTTGGAACCTGTAACTAACCCAGACCTAAGAACAGCCATCTTGTGAAATCGTGAGATTGCAACCGAGAGATTAATCTCCCACTGTGGTCGCCAATCTGTAGATGGGGAAAAACGATTTGCTGGTTTTTACGGAATTGAATAGTCGACCGTGTGGAGACTCCTTGAACCAAGCGAAATGTTGAACCTCACATAAATGCACTGCAAGAAGGGAGTGCTTTAAGCTCGAGAGATCAATCTGTAAGACTCCGGCCTAAACCAAGAACAATGGCCGTTCCAGAGTCAATTCGGTCACAAGAGAGGATGGGTTGATCTGTAGGAAGGAAGCTGAAAAAATGCGTGAGATCAATGGCGATCTGAGATTGTAGGTGTGTTGTGAATTCAGCGTAATAACGCTCTGAATGATTGAATTTTGCTCAATTGAGAGTGATTTCTCTGAGTTCGTATAGACGAAAGATTTTCTGTATGAACTTTGATGAGAAATTGCTCGTCTTTGCGAATGTTCGAGTGTTCGAATCTTTTCCTTTCAATCAGGATTCAGAGACATTTTATAATGCCGGAGTTGAAAACACCATGATCCCATGAAGTGTGACAGTTTGCTAGAATTAGAGAGTGGGGAAGTGGGAAATCGTGTTAAAAGCAGTTGCTCATCGTGCGGAGACTTGGTTAATTTTCCACCCACTACTTTGCTGACTCTTCCAACTGATTGCACGACTTGCTCACATTCTCATCGTGGGTGAACACACGTGCCGTAGACCGCCAGACCAAAACCCTAGTTAATATCCCCCCATGTGACACGATTGATATCTCGTGATTGTGGAGTCAGTTGCTGACTTTGTGGGACGATGAGTCCATGTATTGTTGAATTGAACATGTTTTGCAAATGTTCTAAAATTCATGAATCAAATATGTCTGCTGAGACGAGGTATTATTATGTTGATTACCTAAGACGAGCAAACTGTGTTGCTGAATTGTTGAATAATATTGATAGTTGAACTAATATTCTTGAATCTGAGCAAATATTGCTGGTTCGAGCAAATATTGCTAGTTTGAGCAAATATTGCTCGTTTGATGAATTGTTGGTAACAGGACCAAAATAAATATTAATTTAAGATACTGACTGTTGGGTCGAGTAAAATAAATAAAAATATTGATCATGAAATCAACATAAAATTATCAGAGTATTTGAATCTGCTTAGAATCATGTTTCTATAGAGCTCTGGATTCAACACCCTAATTTTATCGAAATAATGATTTATTGCAAATCAATCTGCAGAGTGAAGCAGGAACCGGCTACATGGGATGACGAGTTCACCATGTACGCCCAGATGCTCGAACGATCAAAATACCAAAGTCTCTTGAGGACCGGTTGGTGAAAGAATGATTAAATGCTAGTTTAATCATTTATTGAAATAATGCTCGTGTGAGCGACAAATAATAAAAACCTGGTCATGAATTGAGGGAGCGACCAAGAGGTCATGGGGCCGGCTCTTGGTGGCCGTGGGACCAATGGATGGTCGTTCAAGCAAACTCTTAATTGTTTGGAAGAAGTCCAGTAATTCACGAGAATTGGCTTAAGGCATTTGTCTGAAATTATTGGGCATTCGAGGTACTGGACGTTTGAGCACTCATGACGTCTGGATTTGGCATTTAAGATTTTCTTTCATTGTATTTCAATTCCTCCAAAATGTTTGCAATACTTGCGATCATTATTTGAATTCAACAATTTATCAAAATTCAGTTCATTTTACTCAAAAGAAAATCTCTATCAAATCCAAAACAAAATCCTCAATCATCTACCAATCCAAAAACAGCCAATATCAAAACCTAAATAAAAACCTCACATCTCTCAGAAGTTCAAGAGATTATGAAAAGGAAATCAGCAAAAAAGGATTTTTGTTTCCCTGCGTCCTTCAAGACCTGCAGAGCAGCCTTCTCCTTGTTCAACCTCTTCGATCACCTAGCGATCTTGTTTTCCTTCTCCATCACAACATCATTGGGAAAGGGTATATTCTTCTCACATGAGTCTTTGATAACGTTCATTTGCTTACGAAGCCACTTTACATTGAAGCCAAGTCTCTCTGAATTCTCCAAGTTAAACTCCCAATTAAAGAGTATATCTGGAGTCACAGTACTTCTGGCCCTAGTGCATACATCAGTAACAACGCGCAAGATAATACCTACTTGCATTGTTAAATCATAAGCACGCCCAGGATTCCGGTCCATGATTATATGACCAAACTTCTTCCATATTTTCTCGTACAAGCCTGCATACCCAATGGGAACGCTGAATCCACCTACTAGTTCATGATACGGGAGTAAAGCATCAAAGGGAGGATCAAAAGCAACTCCTGCACTTGGATATTCATGCACCAATATACGGTTCTTAATTACGGGAGCAGCTTCTACAATCGGGGCAACAATTTCTTCAGTATCCTCTACTGGTGTTTTGGTTTCTTCAATCATTGAAGTAGCAACAATATGGGTTTCCATAACTTCAGTGAAAACCTTCTCATGGCCTTGAAGTGCAGGGATGGTTGTATCTTCATCAACAAGTCCAGGGCAATTCGGGTTATCCTCATTTGGTTTCAATATCCTCAACTTCGGTATTTGACGCCTAATACGAGGATTACATGAGGTTAGAGTCGTTTAAGCATGAAACCTAGTGAGATTATAAAATACAGCATACAATCAATACCACATCATCAAAGTTCATCATTATACACTCAAGGAACGAGAAAATAACATGAAAGTCATCAAAATACGTTTTACGGTAACCTCGTCTGAAAAAACTGTACTCTACTCTGTACTAAAAGGCGAACTGGGATCAACCTAAAAGGAATCTGAGGACTGGTTATATACCATTATCTTCGTATGGATGTCCTCTACCACATGTCAAAATTTCATGACAATCCGACGAACGACCAAAAAAGATGTGGTCGAAACATCGGGCAACACGCAATCTGAAAAAGTTCTGGAAGTCTCCTGGAAGTTTACTGTTTCGCCTTTTTCAGGTACTAAACATGCTCAAAACTCAAAAATCTTCTTTTCAAAAGCTTGGAAATTCTCTGGGCTTGAATATACATATGCGGATCATGAAAATCCGACTTCAGATGAAGGTACTACAGTGTTTTTGCTAAAAACTGAAATCTGAAATTTTCTGACGACGTATTTCGCAAAAATTAATTGTACACTCACATGGATTCTCATTCATTCACTCACAAATCAGAAATTTCATGTTTCTATGAAGAGGTTACAAGATATGTGCTTACTTGGGGGGTCTTCGAAGTGTTCAAAGAGTTGGGATTGCCCGTGTCAACATCAAGAGGTTCATCATTTTCATTCGGTTCCGAATATTTGGAACTTCCTTCGCCTCTATTCTTGGAGGATGACCGAGTATTAAAACTCTCCACCTCCATGGAAACATCCTCCTGGACATATTCTCAAATAATTAGTATTTTCACATGAGGCATTTATGTTTGGCTATGAGGGAGAGTACTCACAACATTTTCTTCTTCAACGCTCAAATCAGAGATTGTCCGCCCACCAGCAGAGAATTGAAGACCATCAATACTAGACGGAGCAAAGTTCTGTAACCAAATGACAAATATCGGTTTCATGATCCTAGTAATGCGGATAGAAGAAGTTACAGCGGAAAATTATCGACAACTCACCAAAGAAATAACCGGGGACTTTATGGTATTAGGCAACAGCTTACAATTCTTGTTTCTGCCTTCTCCACCGTGAACAACTGTTTCTGCTTCTGAGAAATTCACTTCAAGATGAGGTCTCTCACAGCACGACCACCCTACAAGAAAGAAATTAAAGTGATAATCAAAGGCAATTATCTCAATTTTACGAAGAATATATAAAAGATACATACCGGTGAACATCCTGGAGATGTCTTTCGCTTATCACCACCGGAGATGGATTCAATATGGGTCGAGAAGCAATCATATCAGCAGAAGGATGATCTTTCGCTTAACACCATATTTCAAAGTCATACTTTCTTCAGTATTGAAATTTTTCAATTGGGAAATATGAGGAGGAATCAGTACCCAGGGACGGAAGTTGAACTCAGACTCATCGCCTAATACATCAATGAGGCGCGTCTTGGATTGAATTTGCTTCGTAGACCAATGCATGATCCTGGCATTATCCCTCTCAGAGAAAATAAGTCGAGAATCACCAACAGTCAACCCTTGCAAAATACTACGAGGAATAGGCGCATACTTCTTGAAGCGCTCCCACATCAAGGCTTGGAGGAACATCGTATTGGCGTAGCATTCAATCTTCATAAAGCCATTTGAAACACCGGAGTCTACGACCAGGGAATCCAGGTTAGAGTACAAAGAACCCAAGAATAATCTACCTATGGGAAGTTGTTCACCCTGATCCATATTAATGGCGAAAGGGATTATAAATGGCTTTAACAAAGTCCCGGCGTCTTCAAACACGTCCCTAGACAGCCATAAGCACAAGAAAGCAGCAATAGACAACATACCGTCAGGTTCATTGAGAGGGACATCTCGTGGCCACCAGTGTGTCAACCAGTGAGCATAACAGCCTTTGCCAGAAGCCTTGTTAATTCTCTCCATCTCAGCTGTTAAGATGTTGGAAACCGCTTTCTCCTCCGTGGAAAGCTCTTCAGGAAAATTACCTGTGATTGGAAGATGCAATAAAGCAACTACATCTTCCAAGGTAATGGTAAACTCTCCCCAACTGCATATAAAGGTACGAGTCGGAATACACCAGCGAGCAAGAAGGGCCACAAGACCTCGCACATCATGAAATATGTACAAATCTCCAGATGCTTGAATAGCCCTGACAACTTGTGCTCTATACATCATAGCTCTGACACGAGGATATCCTAGCATGTGTCTTTCCCATCCGGAAAATTTCTCTAAAGGGCGTCGAGAGAGCTTGAATTCTATAATTGAAGCCTAGAAGAGTCCTCGTTCAAGACAAAACCGAACAGCTGCTCTAGGAGTCACCAATTTATTTTGAGTAACCGTCCTGGGTTTATCAAAAGACGATATGCTGGAGATCTGAGACGCTTTTCAGTTTCCTGAACCTCAAAAAATGCATCATCTATATTCGGAACATTCTTGATTCTAGGTGTTCGTCTTCCTCTCCGCCAATGGAAGTCTCATCCATGCATGCCTCTTCTCTAGAGATATCATTGTCTACACACATTTCATCTATGGAAGCATTATTAGCTTGGGAATCGACATTCTTGCAAAGTAGTCAGAAATTCACACAACATTTTGCTTCGATCGCCTAAATACAAGCTTCAACAAGATGATGGAATCATGCAAATGGGAATACGGCATCAACAAAAATTGTAATTCTTAACTCTTACCTCTTTACAACTCCACTAACAATAGTGATTGTGCCACAAGAGTTAACACTCCAAAATTAGTTCGTTCCTTGAAACCTGCAGTAACGAACGAGGCTTTATTAATCTTCAAAACTGATTTTCATAAAATCATAGACACAATTTTCATAGGGCATGGATGGCAGGCTAACAAGCACGGTCCCACACTTTCCCAGCTTTATGTGATTTTATGTATTTTCTCTGATTTGAGGGAAATTCCATGAAACTGGAGAGTTTGCTGAAATTAGGGAATTTCCATGAGATAAGAGAGATAAAATAATAATAAAATAGGGAATGGAGGAGTGTGGGACCAGCAATGGCCAGCTGATGAGCCCAGTCCCCTGGCGCTTTTGCTAATATTTTATTATTATTATTTTTCCTTCCTATTTTGCATAGGTTCATCGTTCATTCATATTTTTTAAATGCTCGTTTGCGCATTCGAATGCTGGTCTGTGCATTATTGCTAAGTACACTTGCACCATTTTAGTCAGGGCTTATTCGATGCTCAGATTCTTGTCTCGTTGAATATTTATCACTAACCCTTGGAATTCTGCTGGGAAGAACCACGAATTGAAGTGACAAAATATAACGAAGAATCGTAGAATATTGCTGGATATTCAGGCAATTAGAGATAATTAACTGATGGCTCTATACTAGCAGTGGCTTCCTATCTAGGAGCATTAATTATTCGAGGGTTGAGCAATATGAACTTGTTTGGAGTGTCATATTCCTCTTGTATAGTCGAGAAAACATGGTTGCATCCTGAAGACGTTATTGCTCTATACTAGCGTACATGATGTCTAGGAGCCGTCCAATCTTGCGATTCTATACGCATGAGATGTGCCGTGGTCTCGGTGGGAGACTACACATCTACATCTTCTCTGAGAGGCTTTCTCGATCAGAGGTTTTATGGCATGAGCTTTCACGCTTAGAGACATGAGTCTCAATACTCATCCGATTGCCGGATCCGGAGTAATTACTGAAATTGCTTAGTATTCATGAGATGTGCCGTGGCCTCAGCTGGTGTGGTAGCAGGAAATCCCACAACACACCCCTTATAAAATTTTCTAGATCTAAATCTATTTCATAATCAAAATAAAGATTAAAGTGTTAAAATTATAAAATGGACACAAAGATTTTTTACATGGTTCGATCAATGTGATCTACATCCATGGTTCTTCACTATGATTGTTGAGGTTACATTAATATTACATTTAGAATCTCCATTAATGGATATTTGATAGAGTTCTAGATCTAATTTTTATGGGAAGAAGATGATAAAGAAAATAAATCTCTCCCTGCTAATTGTATATCCTCTCTCTCTTACAAAATTGTCCTCCTTCTTTCTCTCTCCTGCTCTTCTCTTTATATAGGTGTTTACATAATGGATGACAGCTCATACATAGTGGAGTACAAATCATATTCTCGCAAGCTTTCACTACAATTTCGCAAGCTCTTATCGTTGTGCGATATTTGGACCATACAACTTGCCTCTTTTTCCTTGAATATTGCTTGAAGAGCGATCTTTAAGGAAAAATCATTGTTGTAGTAATCTTTGATCTTTGTTGATGAAGGAACGAGCGAAAGAATACTAGACTTGAAAAGTACGTACTTGCCTCTATTCTTTTGCGAAGTTCAAGTATTGAGAAGTAATTAGAAGTATCATCCTGAAGTATACGAAGTATGAAGTATCCTTGAAGAAGTATAAGAAGTACTCAATCCTCGAAATATAAGAAATATATGTCCTTGAATGAGAATAAGAAGTATTGCCTCTATTCATGCGAAATTATTATTCCATTTTTGGTGAGGATTCTTGTTATTCATTAGTGAACATCCACTTTGGAAATGATTCTTGCCGAGAAGATAAAGAACATAAAATGTTTTCTTGGTAATCCATAGTTGCCTATGTTCTTTATCTATGAAGGTGGAATCTTTGAGAAAGTGTTGAATGAGCGAATTGTTTCTTTATTCTTATCTTGCCTCTGTCTCATGTTTTGTGCTCATACGATAGTATAATCTCTTCAAGTTGCTTATAATTGTGCGAAATAATCACATCCTGTGAAATAATCTTATTCTGCGAAATTCTGACACATTCTGCGAAATTCTGGATAATCCTGCGAAATCCTGAATAATCCTGCGAAATTCTGAATAACTCTGCGAAATTCAGAAGAATCCTGCAAAATTCTGAAGAATCCTTCGAAATTCTGAATAATTCTGCGATATTATTCCGTAAAATTTTGTAAAATACTTATGTGAATCTAATGCTTATGTAATGATTATGTTATGAAATGTGTATGCGATGTTTATGCCATGAAATGCTTATGCGATGCTTTCATGATACAAGTGTGATGCTTATATGATGAGAATGCTTATCTATTGCAATGTATAGCTAATGTTTGTGTTACTTAGCTCATTTTGCACGCTAAAATTGATGTAGCTTTAAGTTGTTTCCATTCTCCATTTCTCTGACTTTGTCTTTAGTATATGCATTCCTCTTCGCGTATCGATTGTTCATCGCATGTTCTTACTTGTGTCTCATCTTTCTTTATTCCTGCACTATTAGTATCGCATAATATCAAGTGTACGTCATTTTCACTATCTCATTTTCATTTCCATGTACATATTCGCAAGCTTATTTGCTTACATATAATCATTTTCGCAATCTCATTTGCTTACTTATTTTTACATCTTTCTTATGTGGTCTTATTTTGCCTTCCTAGTTAAAGGTCTTATTTTGCCACCCCTTGTCATTGCGACAAAATCGCAGGACGTCTTTACATTTTCATGTAATGACCCATTGATCTTGTCTTATCATTTCTCTAGTATTATTGCCTCTGCAGGATGTTTTTCATGCGACAATATGACAGGCCTAAATATTCTTGCGAACATAAAGCCTCATGACATTGCCGTCTTGTGACGAAATCGCAGGACGTCTTTACACTTTCATGTATTGACCCATTGATCTCGTCTTATCTTTCTCTTTTTTATTATTGCCTCTTCAGGATTGTCGCACAAATATGACAAGCCTAAATTTTCTTGCGAAAATAAAGCCTCATGACATTTGCGTCTTTTTTGACACTATCAGCTCCCTAATGGAGGGTGCCGCCCTTATCATCCCCCTGGTTGGCCCTTCAAGGAGGCGTACTTCTGCCATACAAGGCTAGCTCCCCCCATCTGGTCTTAAGAACAACCATTTGTTTTCGCAGCCTCTTATCCCTTTTGCCTATAGGGCTTATGGTTACGAGACTGCACCCTAAGTGGAGTTTTCTTCGGGCCGAGTGCAGCATATGCCGAGACTTGCCAAGAATGGCCGAGACACTTCAAATGCCCCAGGCACTCTTGGCTCAACCGTGTACCTCGGCTCCTTGGTCAAATGCTGACTCCTTAGAAGAGACCCTCGGTCGTCCAACCTAAGTCATAAGCTTAGATTGAAAATCCAAGGTACCTCTCCTGGATGGGCTCTATTGACCCCAATTCTCCATGACTCAGGTTCCAGGGGCGGTGTAACCTTTTCCCTGAGCCATGTTGACAGGTACCCCATTTTATGACGTACTTTAGGTCTTACATTTTCCTCTTGCGAAATTTTGATTTCGCGAACTAGGGTGTACGCCATAGCAGGTTCGCCCCTTTCTTATATGTCATTAATCTATGCGAAATTTTATTCGCGTTTCCGCGAAATTTTCGCGTTTCTTTATTCTTTCATTTCTGTCATTTCTTGTGATTTTCTGTTGCTGTCGTCTCTTGCGAAGTATATGATTTGTTTGCGAAACTGGCATCCTTGAAATGTATAAACGTCGCTCAAAGAAATGTAATTATCGCGTAGCAAAAAGAAGTGTGAGAAATGAGATTTGAACCCTTGACCTGCCTTTTGCATATTCTCGCACCATACCAACTGTTCTAACCCTCTCTTGCGAAATTAATTTGCGAGATAATCATCAACTTTCTTCTTTGCGAAATAATCATAGTCCGTACGAAATTTCGCATAACAAAAATAAATGTGCGAGAAGCAAGAATTGATCCTGCGACCTGCTGCTTGCATTCATGCCTCTTGACCAACTGTGCCAGTTCTCTTGTGCGAAATTATCGCACACTTGTTAAAACTTGATTTGCTCTTCGCTGGTAGCAACCCAAAAATATGTAAAATGTGCGAAAATTCGCAGGAGGCGGAAATTGAACCTACGTCCTTCTTCATGCGTCGAATCAAATGAACCATCTGTGCCAACCCTCCTTTGCGAAATTTCCGTGCGAAATAATCATAAACTCTCTTCTGTGAGAAATACTCTTGCGAAATATCCATGCGAAAAATACACATTTGTTGGGATTTGAGCACACGACCATGAACTCATTAAAGAAGAAAACTATGCTCGCAGGCGAATTCGAACTTGCGACCACAAACACACATGTTGTTCTCTGGACCAACTGTTCAAGAATTTCTCTGCGAAATTAACTTTATTCTCTAATTCGCCACCGAAGATGATAATAAAATGAAAACTATGTATCTCTCGCAATTCAACCCATGACCTATTGTTTGTTCGCTCAGCCTTGAACCATCTCGTGCGAATTTCTTTTGTGATAAAAATTGCAAAGATCTTGCCTCTTATCTTCTCTTCGCCTTCCTTTATTTCCTTCAACAATTTGCCTCTTGCTTTTTCTACTGAACATGGAAATCTTCCATTGAAACCTTAGTTTTCTTCCCTGAATTTCGCCACAGCAACTAATTTTTTTTTTCTCTTATTCTTTTCATGTCTTTGAATTGTTGATGATGTTTACTCCCTGAAAGTGTGATTTCTTCCATGAAATTTCCATTTTTGAACCTAAACTTTGTAGATCTAGAAAAATATGAACAATAGCTAATCTTCATGGAAATTTCTTGAACCAACAAGTTACATGAAGGATAAATCCTTTACTCCTCCCTGTTTCTAGCGCCAAATGTAGTAGCAGGAAATCCCACAACACACCCCTTATAAAATTTTCTAGATCTAAATCTATTTCATAATCAAAATAAAGATTAAAGTGCTAAAATTATAAAATGGACACAAGGATTTTTTACATGGTTCGATCAATGTGATCTACATCCATGGTTCTTCACTATGATTGTTGAGGTTACATTAATATTACATTTAGAATCTCCATTAATGGATATTTGATAGAGTTCTAGATCTAATTTTTATGGGAAGAAGATGATAAAGAAAATAAATCTCTCCCTACTAATTGTATATCCTCTCTCTCTTACAAAATTGTCCTCCTCCTTTCTCTCTCATGCTCTTCTCTTTATATAGGTGTTTACATAGTGGATGACAGCTCATACATAATGGAGTACAAATCATATTCTCGCAAGCTTTCACTACAATTTCGCAAGCTCTTATCGTTGTGCGATATTTGGACCCTACAGCTGGGAGACTACACATCTACATATACTCTGAGAGACAGCCTTCTCAGTCAGAGATTTATGGCATGAGCTTTCATGCTTTAATGAGAGACATGGGCCTCAATACTTATCCGATTGCCGGATCCGGAGTATAGTTTTACAATTTTACCCTTTGTCGAAAATCCACCATCTACACTTAGTCATATTTAGAGAATAATATTCAAGATAAACTTGACTAGAAATTTTTATTATGCATGTACTGTCTAATTTAGTCATGCGACAATGTCTCAAAGGTAGGAAGGTGAAAACTTGAGAAATAAGTGGTTCAGTCTTCACTTACCTTTTGATGTTGAAGTTCTCCAATTCTCCTGTCGATCTTGTAGAACGCAGTGATATCCGATTCTCAACTACAAACTTCTATCCTAATCCGAAACTTGACTAAATGTAGACTAGAAATCAAGATATAGTTTTGACAACTAAATTTGACAACAAGCTTGAGATAGCAATACTTGTGAGTTCGACCATGCAATGCTCTTGCAATAAGTAAATTAGTAAGTTACCCTTAATTATTTTAAATTACTTAAATACCCTTCACATAAATCTAAACATAAACCTGAACTAATCAAAATCTAAAATCATTTTCATTCCCAACCCAATATAATCATTACCAAACCGTTTTGATTTTATTTTTCCCCGTTGATTAATTGTTGATTCATAATCATTGATTAAAACCACAAGTATAAAATGAGTCGCGTGAAGCGTTGCGCAAGAGCTCCAGATCCGCATGTTAGAACCCCAATTCTTCATTTTTTTTTATGTTTCAGAAGGATAATCGGCTGATATTGAAATATCACGTTTCAGCCGACCCAGTTTATAATTAAGAAGACCTTTAGGTTCGGCTAATTATATGATGTATTATTTTCAGCTAAACCTTGTTTATTTCCGATAAAATTTATGTTCGGCTAGTTCGAAAAGTTAGATTACTAGACGAACCTATAAAAATGTTCCACCAAGGCAAGGTTCGGATGATACGTTATCTAAACTGCAAGTCGAACATTTATCTGGTTATGTTTGACTCATATTGGAAACGCATGCAGTTGTATAGCCGCACCTTTCACTTGTCTGTTTTACACTACCAGATTTGGGTATATCATAGTAAGCCGAACATGACTATGTAAGTCACAACTTATAAAAAACCAAACTACGAAGTACAAGTTCGGCCAACAACAGGTTGCAGTTCGAATAAGCCTAACGCTTCTTCCCAACAAGATTCGCTAGTAATTCTATAGCCGAACCTAACACTGAACATCTGAAAAAGTTTGTACAGCTTCAATCTTTTTAAGAATTCAACCTAAAAGAATGGAGATTAACATCATCTACAAGTATACATGCATGTGAATCTGATTTGAATCAAACATTTTGGCCACTTCTAATCACCAAAATCTCAAAATCGAAGTTTTTTTTCACTTCTTCCTCTCGCAAATCTCAAATCTCTCCCATAAATCTGATTTCGTTACTGATTTACCACTAATAATTTAATTTTAATCAATCATTATCATTACTAATCTAATCATTATCATTAAATCTAATCATAATCATCAACACTAATCATATAAGGGTAGGCAACATATATAAAAGTTTCCAAATCACATGTCTATACTCTATAGAACAATTGTTTGCTTAGCTGGAATTGTCACCTATTTAGAAGCTCAGCTATTATCATTATTATACTATTTAGAAGCCCAGCTATTTATGCTGAATCTATGCAACTTTATTTTGGCATTCTACCACTGGCTGATGCCAACTCTTTAATTAAGAAAAGAAAATCTATATGAAAACAAACGAATCAGCCAGGGCATTGGGTCATCAAAATGTACCACCAGCTCTTTGCAGTAGTTTTATTCTGTTGGGTAAAAAGTATAGTAATTTTTATATTCACCAAGAAAAGGGATGATTACATCCCATTTATGTTTTTTAGCACCCACCAAAACTGTACTTACTTGTATTACACTCTTGACTACTTTCAAAACAACTTTGCAGTTAATTACAAGTAACAGTAGCAGCATATACAAGAACTGAAATTGTAAAAAAGAATACATTGCCACACAGCAGAGAGTGTAAGTTCTAATTCCTAACTCCGTCGTGTAAGTCCTGCAAATGTTCATTCTCCCGAAGTACTGAATCAGGAACTAAAGCTTATGCTAGTACTTCTCCATTCTTCTGGCATGCTCAGAAAATGCTGCATCAGCACAAGAATCCCAACTCTCGGCCATCCCCTTAAGAGTTAGATCAGGAATCCAGCGGAGGGATTGATTGAACTTATTCTTTGCATCTGTTAATAGATATTCGTATTCATAACTGTGACTGTCAAAACAAAATGTAGGAAACCTTGTCAGAGGAATTCTCTTCGTAGTCAAATATAAATAATAATTAGATTCCGACCAAATCCATTTGATCTTGATTCATTTCATACATATACATGGACTAGTATTATCTGTGGTCTAATATGAAAAAATGATGACAGTCGGTAAAACTACTAGTTGTTGTTGATATCAATGATGTGTTCTTTGCTGAATTTGCGATAGTGATATATTCATTTTTGAAAAGAACACAAATATTCGTGATGCTAAAAATATAAAAGAACAACAGTTTTTGAGTTGATTCTCTTACCTCTCACTGTCGTGAGAACAATCTAATAGTACAGGGGTACACAGGGGATAATTTGCAGGGATTAAGAACCACATCGGTAGAGCAGGAAACTGGTACAAGAACATCATATAACATCTAAGCATATCAAGTTTATCACAATTAACTAAAGTGAAGTGATAAAGGTGGCATTGCTCACCTTTTCAGTACTTGAACTGCTAGATATTGGGCTGAATGTACAGTTGACAATCATTCCTTCAACATCTTCACCTGCACCTGACGCCAGAGTGATACTCTTTTCACTAATACTCAGTTTTGTATTGATCAGCACATGGTTTATCTCTCCGACTTCTTCTAGAAGAACATAATTCACCTGCAATCGAGTACCCACGGACCTTTGTAACTATCTTGCCATGAATATTGCAGATATCGCAATTTTCGAGTAACATACCTCAAGTCTGGATGAGCTTTCAACTGAATAGCATAGCTTCAGTTTCTTTTCGTCTACATTTTTTATTACTTTGAAATTTCTACGTTCGACATGACCCCTTGTGGTAGACGCTAAGTTTTCATGAAAAAAAGATCTAGCTCCTCCTTTGCTAGGGTGTGATCCTGCAAACATATCAGTCATACTGACTACTGAACGAATGTCATCGACCGCCGCACTTAATGCTTTAGGTGACGATCTCTCTACCTGAAGAAATACCACATTACTACAATTTACTGCCCGCAAGAAAGTAAAAATATTTAACTCAGAAAGACATAATTAAAATGAAAGGTCAACAAACCGCTTTAACTAATCGTTCTATAGGTGTCATTGTTGAAACTGACTTCTCAGAATTGTTCTGGTTGCTGTCATGCTGTTTCATTCGAGGAATTTGCAACTGCGACAACAGGTCACCAGGTAATTGAACAGCTGCCATGACATTCGGCAAATTCAGAAATCCAACAATTTTTTTCTCCCAACGAATTACATCATCCATAGACCCACGAGGACCTAGTGACATTTGCAAAGAATCTCGTGCGAATTCCAAATCTGTTTTATACTTTTGGATATACCCAATCTCATCAGGCTTCAGCTGTAAAATAGAATCAATCGTCATGCAACGAAAGACGATACACGATGAAAAGAAAAAGAAGGAACAGAACCAAACATGATTATAACGTACATGTGAGGGAAGATTTTCAGAAGAAATAGGTAGCTGCTGAATTCTGCAACCCCACCGACCAAGCATTTCGTCCAGCAGTGGAATGTACACTTCTTTTATGAAATTGAACTGCAATTGAGAGTGTCATGGTAAAAAAAAAAAAAAACAGAATCTAATTAGCTGAAACAAGAAAAACAATGTAGTGGTTTATTCTAGTTTCCAGAAGTCCTTAATCATACTAGGAATAGTGCAAGAACGAAATATGAAATTGAGTGGAATACCTTATTTGTTATCTCAGTCTGCTCACCTATGCTTGTACCTCTTGAACTCATGGTATCTACTGATGCTGCCCAAGCAAAGAAGAAACAAAAGAAAAGCATAAACACGGTAAATGATATGACAAAAAAACATACAAAGAGTAGTTAAAGTGGTTTTATAGGAATGGTACTGTCCTTACTGCAAACCTATGTTTATCATTAAAAGAAAATCCACCAACTCTAACTTGGAAGTTCAACACTTGTAAATTTTTAAAAGCGTTCTTGAAACTCAAGTACAGCAGGATAGTGCAGCAGAGATGAAACAATTAGACACATTAAAGGATTGAGAAACATACTGTCAAGTGCACAATAAGAAAATCTAACAAAGAACCAAACCGGTGGGTTCCCATAAAACCTAATTAGCATTGTTCAATTATCCCGACTTTCTACATATCTGATTAGAAATTCCACTAACTAAGCAGTATAAACATTTGTTTGAAAGATATCAAACAGGGGCAGAAAAGAAATGGGAATATTTTCAAACAGGGGTAGTGAAGACAGCACAACATTCTGCTGATATTCGGGTTTACCTGGTAAATCAGATGAAGTCAAAGGTGTACAAGAAGAAAGTGCAGAGGAAGGTAAATTTGTAGATTGCAAAAGTGTTCTGGCTTTCTGTTGAGGAATTTGCAACAACGACCGCTGGTCACCAGGTGACTGAAAAGCTGCCATGAGATTCGGCACATTCATCTCTTCAACAAGTCGTTTCTCCCAACGAATCACCTCACCCATAGAGTACTGACAGTGAAATTGTGATATTTGCAACGAAGATCGTTCTTTTTCCAAGATTTTTACATAGTTATGGAGACACTCAATTTGTTCAGGCTTCGGCTGTAAAATAGATTAAATTCTTCATGTAATGGAAAAGGATACTCGATAAAATGAAAATGAAGAGAACAATATAACCGAACAAGATTAAATTAAAGGTACGTACATGAGATGTAAAACTTTCTGACGAAACAGGTAGCTGCTGAATTTTGGAACGAAACCAACCAATCATAATGTCCAACCGAGGAATGTACATTTCTATCATGAAGTCAATCTGCAGTCGAGAGTTTTGTTGTCACAAATCAGAAAACAAGAAAAAAATATGTAGTGGTTCATTCTGGTTTCCAAAAGTCGTTAATGATACAAGGAGTATTGCAAGAACGAATATGAAATTGAGTAGAATACCCTTTTTAATATCTCACTCTGCTCACCCATGCTTGTATCTCTCAAACTCATTGTTTCTACTGATTCTACCCAGGCAAACAAGAAACAAAAGAAAAGCATAAAAACAGTAAGTTGGATTATTATACAACGATTTGACATTCTACTACATTTCTGGTTAAAAATTCCACAACAAGAAATAAGAATCAAATACTCACAATTTGTAATTAACCAAAAGAAACATATAAATTTCTCCAAACCCTTTCAAAGTTTAATTACTCTTTCAAAGATTAATCACAAACAAAGATATACAAAGAAGGCATTAAAAAGACAATTATCAACTCTAAATAGTTAAAGATCAAGAAAATCTAACAAAGAACCACAATTATCAATATTATACAGCAATTTGACATTCTACAACATTTCTGGTTTAAAATTCTACAATCAAAAGCATAAGAATCAAATACTCACATATTTTTGTTTGAACTTTGATTGATTTTTGTTGCATTAACCAAAAGAAAACATATAAATTTCTCCAAACCCTAGGTTTCTTTATACCCAGAAAATAAGAAATTAGGATCTTGAGAGAATTCTTCCTCCGGTCTAACAAGTTTCGGAATCTGGCGGTTTTATAGATGGTAGAAGTAAAATTGTTGAACCGATTCAAGGTATTCATAGTTGTTGCTGAAGAGAATCGGCGGTGGCGGAGAGGAAGAAGAAGAAGAGTAGAGAGGAAGAGTGAAGTCGGGGCTTCTTTTCCCGCTCTTCTTTGTTATTATCACCAAACACGATATTTCCACCCCAAAAGTTCCCCAAAACAGATGGAAACCACTGGCTAACAAATATGCATCCGATACGATACTTGGTAAAGCTGAAATTTTATGGCCAATGCTCACACGTCCGACAGGTAAAAGGGAAGTAAACTCTAACACCACGTAGGGAAGTAAACTCTAACACCACGTTTGTTTACTCCTAACTCATATGAGTGGTCTCGATCCGTTTGTTTACTCCTAACCTATGAAGCACGGATACTTCAAAATTGGTGACGTATCCGTATCAGTATCGGATAATTGGGGATACCTGGGGATACGTATCAGATACTCCATTTAAAGTGTCACCTTTTTTTAATTACAAAAAGGGTAGGGGATACTCTGGGATACCTCTCAGATACTCTATAAGGAGATACTCCCTATAATTTTATTTTTTTTAATACAAAATCTATATATTTATAAATTTATACATAAAATCTACTAGATTACACGCGCGGTGGGGGGCCCAAGAAAAAAGAAATACACAACTAAATCCAACCCAAGTGATATCACCCAGGAAAAATAGAATAGTAAGAAAAACACAAAATAAATATTTAAAAATGAAGAACCGAGAAAATTTGAGAGGCGATTTTAGACACTACAGTGCCGCACTTGACAATTTTTGTAATCGCTCCTCTTCTTGGCGTCTTTTTGGAAGCCCTCGACATTCACCAATTTTTGTTATTCTTTCAAAACTGAACATGGGAGAGAACGCAAGATCTGAAAGTCTTCTTGTTCGTGATAATGCAACAAATGTCAAACCAAGGCTTTCTCTTGATCCTATATCCACCACTGCCTTCTCAAGTGTTAACCCTTGGCTTTTGTGCACCGTAATAGCCCAACATAAAATAAGCGGTAACTGTTTCCGCTGGCATGTTACCCCGGAAGATGATATCCAACTTGTTGTGATTGGTGTGATTGGAATCACATTCGATCCTTCGTACACTTGTGGACCGGTGTACTTGTCAAACTTCACCATGACAGCAACGGGCATATCTCCAGGTGGCATCTTGCCGTCTAAATACACAACATCCACAACGGTCCCCGTCGAGCCATTAACCAAACCATATTGTGTAGATAGATTTTTACGTAGCATCACCCTTGCTCCCTTTGACAACAACACAACTTTCTGCAACCCTTTAGCTTCATCTGAATCGGCACCCTTAGCTGTCTCACAATTATTCTCGGAAGAAATACGTGCAACAGGGTACCCCAGCTCTTTAAGGCGTTGAACGTTGTGGCTGGCAGCATCAGACTTGGTGGGAAACAAATGAAGAGCATGCTTGAAGTTGTTTTTCTCTTCGATAGTCAGCATCGTGTGATCTCTGGTGTTGAACAATTGCCAATCTTGAAGAGTTGACTTACCATCACTTAACCTTAACAATGCATCTCTAAAGAGTGATTCTTCATCTCCCGACTGTCGGAATACCGTATCAAGTCGGACACATTGATCAAACACAGAGTAAGATAAGGAGCCTATTAGTTGCAAATCTCGCCCGCCTTGAGCATATAACGGAGTGTCAAAAACAGGTGGAAGTTGTCGTATGTCGCCGACGAGAACAATAGAGATATTCCCGAAAGGCTCACTGCTGGCAAAGATGTCCCTCAACCGAAGATCGATATTCGCAAGCATCTTCCTTCCAATCATGCTATATTCATCTATAATAATTAACTTCGTGTCTTTGAACTCCTCCTGTACAACAGTGAAAGCCATAAATTTTGCGCAAAATTTATGAATTGCAAATGCACAGTTAATGTAGACTTCGACTACAAATCTACTGTAACCACAAGATGATCTATCACAATAACCAAATGCATTTCATGCTTTATATACTTTGACTGATAACACAACAAAGACAATTTTGCAATTGGCGTAAAAGGTGATTTCAGATGAATGGCTTACCTGCATACGTCCACATCGTTCTGTCTCCAACTTTTTATATGAATTGTTCCTATCCGTTGTTATGGCAAGCTCATGATGAATGGTTGCACCACCGATGTTGAAAGCCGCTACACCGGTGGGAGCCATGACCCTGACAGATTTATCATTTCTGAATAATTCCCTTACTGAATGAACAATGGCATGGATAAGAGTTGATTTTCCTGTGCCAGCTCCTCCATTGATGATCAAACGTATAGTTGAACACGTCCTTAATGAGTCTAGAACCATATCAAGTGCTGTATGTTGCTGATGTGACAAAATAGTAGAAGCAATGTGTAAACCAGTAACTGAATGCTCCTCGTGCACTGCTTGTCCCAGCGTGTGAGTAAATCTAATATCATCGGCTATTGAAGAGTAATGTTGCAATCCTTCCGACCAATTTTGCCTCAGATCAATAGATCGTAAACCGAGATCAGTATCCAATGATGGCCCAAAATTAGGTGCCATTGCTGCCAACATCATCCAATCCTCTTGTGGTTCTCCTTCTGAATCACTTTCGTCTTCAAACTCATCCATTACCATGCTAAGATCTCCAACTTGATTTTCAAAGTGCGGCTAAGTTCAAGATAACATTCCGACCACGTCTGAAAATCTCTTTTTTGCTTCTCCAACACTTCACGAACAACTATATAACAATACTTGTTGTCTGCAGAAAGATTCCCATTGATCGGTATTTGGCATGATGTTCCCTACTAATTCAGGTAAAATCCTGACAACTGCCTCATTACGATATTTGCACCATTTTCTACGAGAAAAATAATGTTTCTTTTGCCATTTCAATTAATGACTCGTTTTGAAATTCATTTGGTCTTTCCAAATATCGGCCAAAGAAACTTAGGCTAGTACCCTGGGGTTCTCCATCATCACCATCTCGTCTCCACCGAAGTTGCAAGGAGAATAAACTAGTCTCACTCAAATTCAAAACAACAATTCTTCTTGAGGATTCTTGCAAATGCCAACCCATCAGAAGGTGACACACTTCTTGCGCAGATATATCTCTTTCCGAAGCATTTTTAATGAGCAAACGCTTTATTGCAGATGTAGAGTCACGACAAGGTCTCATATGGTCATCAATAATTTCACGCAAAGTATCACTGTAATTCTTGGAAGCTGGTTCAGATTTTGCTGCATACTTACCAATATACTCGAGTAATGATTCTCGTTGTTGTTACAAATGACCAATCGATGTTTGCCCTCCATACTTGCAAAACTTCCCGGTTGTGAGAATTAACAAGCGGATCATTTCTCCGCTAACAAATCAGTATATATTGCTATTTTCTGGCTCCTCGATAAGCTTAGATTCTAATAAAATCTCAAATGGAAACTTAAACCGACACACTTGTTTCCTTGTTGTCTTGCTTATCCGCAAACAATAGTCTCCACATCGAGTGTGTCGCATAACACAATTCACAAGAGATGCATAATCAACTTCATCTTCAACTAAATTTGCATCCAAAGGAACTTTCCTTGCACAAGGATGATTCGCATGTCAACGAGAGAATGTTGGATCTCGGATTCATTGTGCACACCATACTTGTCAAAATATTGGCATATCGACCGACGTAATTGATCATCTCGTTGCAATATGAGAAACGTCTGGTCCATCCTCCAACCACAAAAAACCGTGGACATGGCCGCTCCCTCGGTTTTGCCATTCAAACCTATACCAATGATCAACCACAGAAAATTTCTTCTTCAAATACTCCTTAAAAAATAAACTTACCCTTTTTTGGAAGAACCAAGACACGACAAGTGGATTCTCATTCAACAACCTTCCTTTTTCTCGCTTTTCTTTCCATTGGATTCATAGCTTCCAATGTGTTTTTCGTGTCAAGAAGAGCATACAATTCAAAGCCACTGCAAATCTGCCGCACTTAAGGTAAAGAAGATAGTAGGCGGCCCCAATTGCTTGACCATGGCAATGAGCTCTTTTAATCTAGTGTACCAATAAGCTCGAGTACCTCGTATCTGCTTAGCGCAATATGAAACTCGTGATACTAACCGGCTGTCCCCTGATGAAATCATGTCCCGAATAGCTTCTATAGATAGTTCTCCATCAGATGGATGATTCTTAATATAAATAGACCCTAACGACAAAGCTCGCCACCTAGTTAATGAATTTAACGCAAAGTACCGAAATCGGAGTCTCAAAGCAAACGTCCATCCCGAAACTTCATTAGGTATTGAAAATACTGGCATTCACTAACCTTTCGAGCCCTTGATTGCCTCAAATCTGCATTACCGTACGGGAATAAAGTTGGAAATGCCATGGTTATATATCCTACCTTCGTGAACTCGTCAATAACTTCCCCGGTGAATAGAAGTTCTGTAGTAGTCTGATCCACCTCATCTATCTCCAAAGCTCTTCCGATACATCTTTGTTGATCAGGTTGTACAGACGCACTAATGGTACCTACTGTTTGGAATTCATCGATATGGAGAACTTGTTCCTGCAGCTCTAGGGGTCCATTGTAGTTGTCTTCATGGTAATGAACCTACCAATAAATGAGGAGAATACCGGATAATATACATGAGAAATTCATTGGTCATTACAATGAAGACATGATGAAATTTAGGAAGACGATACTAAAGAGCACAATGTATACTGAGTATGATGTATGGACAACTGAGTTTGGACTTGACCCATCCAGGTCAAGTAGTGAAGGCTAGCAAATAGGAAAAACGTACCGATAAGCATGGAGAAATGAATTTAAATACATTCCCGGAATAAGAAGGCCAATCAAATGAGAAAAGCTATCAACAGTATGAAGACATTCTTTATTCATTTAAGTTTCCACTACAAGTTTCTCATCCAGCATATCATTACTCATGCACATATCCTATCGGTTTCATGTTCAATGCTCACTAGCAAGATTGCATATGAGTATCTTTGAGATATGTTGAACATTCATCGACTTTTTCACGAATGATTGATCTAACTATTTTCTTGAACCAATCAATAAGCTTTTTATTCGACGAGTTTTCCCTAGGGTAGTATATCAGTATATAGAAAGAATTAATATATGTTAGGAAAAATATTCATAATAAGTTCTCAACAGAAAGAAGCAGTTCATCTAATAGCACTGAAGTTGGTAATCATTCACCTGTTGGTCAGAATTATCATTGATCTGTGGAAGGTCATCGGGTTCACCGTTCTCAGGCAAATCGTCAATGTTGTCATAACTGATGATTATTTCTTGATAATGTAGATGATGTTCTTTCAACCACACTAGAGCTTGACGCACATATTCTCTACGTACCACAAACTCCTTTGTCGACCTACTACCTGACCTCTTCACAATCAAAATGGCTGATAAATCTCTTGGTTTACATGGAAGCACAAAGAGCAATTGCATTTACATCTTGTACAAAATTGATAATATTTCCCCCATATTTTTATTGCTGTCCTTTCACTCTATACACGACATAATCGGGTGTACGCGAGCTATCAATAGTTTTTCTAGATCGACCAAACGAGATAACTCTTCTTTACCTCTCCCGGATCCATTTTATTTGCTGCACTATACAATGATCCTTCAGATGTCTTTCTTTATCCTTCTTACAAAAAGCACAAAATCCTTTGCTAGAATATCAGAAACCTTGTGTTACATTCCACACACCAACCCCATTCAATCTCTTGAATAGCTTTTCGAACCCTTGTGCATTCTCGAGATAATCTAGAACGTGAATTTCGGTCTTGCAAGGTATTAGTAGCGCGTGCTATAATCATTTGCTCCGTTGTACGAGAAGCACGTAATTTTCGTTGTCGTAGAGCATCACTTGCGGGGAGACGTAGAACAGTTCCGTGGAACGGTTTTGATTTCGCATAGCTCTAATACGTGCGGCATTAAAAGCTCGGGTGCGGCTTGTACCTCGGGTGATCTCGGCGAGTAATAGGAGTAAAGCTAGCACGCCTATGACGAGACTTTCTTGGTTTTTTTCCCCCGTACTTGATGTTGATGCTTCAGAAAAGGTTCCTAGTGGAGCTCGTAAAATATCAATGTCTTCTTCGTGTGGTACATCTCTCGAGAACTTGTATCGGAACATCAATGAGACTGCTGTCATCTTCTATTTGTGGCAAAACATGTAACAATGCTCTTCTTGGTAGTTCTCCGCCATTGTCTTCAAGCATCAATGAGTCTTCTTTCAGAGATTCTCATTTAAAATACAAGTGGATCTGTCCAACAACTACAAATAACCACCAAAATTTAATCCAGAACAATTAACATACTTGTATGTGGGAATAAAAATTATTGTCACTCTAATAATGTGCCAAGGGTTATGGGAAGTACAAGAACCAGTTAAAAAGAACCAACTACTGACTAGCAGATAAAACTGTCCAAACTGATTATGCGGGGCTATAATAGCATCATTTTGTGTTCTATGACTAGATTAGGCAACCAAAAGAGACCTTGTCAATTTTCTTATGTCAGCAGATAAACTACCGATTAGATAATTTGCTAAACAAGTTATCATGATTCAAATCTTTAATTACCTCAAGTAAGTCTACTGGGACTTTGACATGTTTCTTCGAGATTAGATGGACTCACCGATCCTAGGAGTTATATTTCCAATGAAGCTTTTAGAGTTTAGAGGTCTGCAATGAGTTATAGGAGTTATATTTCCAATGAAGCTGAATTGTTGTCTACCAAAGCATCCTATCTTCTAGCTTTGCAGGGTATAGAGGAACATAAACAGGTAAAGGACGGTAAAGCCAAGTAAAAGAAAATGCACCTGATATTTAGTCAAGCATCTCCTGATAGCATGAGTCTTCTTGGTCTTGTTTGCATCTTTCAAGTGTAGACTTCTACTTCTGAGCAAATTAATGGCCTAACCACCTCGCTGCATCCAAACATATAACAACCAAGTTATTTCACTTATCTTCCATTGTGTCTGTGTAATGAGCTTTAATAAACCATAAATACGTAAATTATTTTACGGACCCATTACTACAATTTATCTTGTAAACAAAACCCACTAACCAAAATCCCTTTAGGAGCCTTAAACTCAAAGAAATTTCAAGGCACTTCTATTAGGCATTTTATCAAATAGGTGTTGAGCATTGTATTAAAATGTATGTTTCCCAAAATAGGCCGGATAAATTATAACCTAGGATGAATATCAGTAAACATTAGTTCATCAATCATGATTGTTATATGGATAAGCTACGCAAACAACTATACATGATCATCTCTATAATTACAGGTGGTTTTTGGTAAGATGCACGAAAGATGAAAGTATAGACACAATGGAAAATGGAGGTTAGATAAACGAAGTAGTTGTAAAGATGAAGAACCCATACCACAACACGTTTGTAGACTACTTGTATCACTGAAATTTGGAAGGAGCAAGAATTCTGTAAATTTTGGTGAATGTGATACGCACTCGGTAGCAAAGGGAAAAGTGGGAAAATATGAAGCAAAGAAAAGGGGTGGAAATAAAATGTGGCGGAAATATATTTTCAGTGTTTTGGATCGGATCTACGGGTCGATATTTTTTTACCCGACCCGATACGTCGTCTTCTCTACCCGACAAATAGATTAAGAACTCAGAGAAAAGAATTTGATCGGAGTCCGAATCTTCTGATCAATGTAATGATTTTATTAAGAAAATTTGAACTGTAAATATGTTTCTTCGAGTGTATATAAAAGTTGTTTGTCATCAATTTGATTGATGGAGTCCAATTTTTTCCCAAATTCACGAAATTGTGATATTTTTTTCATCTTTTTGTACAAAAATCGTGACGGACAAAACCTCACTAAGTCGTCACATATGAGGACTCCCTTCGGTCGTCCAAAAATTCTAAATATTTATAGTTATTTGTAATCATGATCATATTGAATAATTATGTTTAAACATAATAACTTGTTGACTATAAAGAAAAAAGACTTGGTATTCATTTTTATGGTGCTTACAAAAAAATGATGCTAGAAAAATTTAAGGCTTATTGGGCAGTCATGTTTTTCATGTTGTTTTAGAGAGAAATCGGAGTACATGTGATTTTATCCATTCCATTAACATAAGTAAGATCAAAACCCAAACTCAAAAAAATTTAATATTTGCTCACTTTAATAATCAAAATAGTATCTATCGGATTTTTTTATTTTATGATTTTTTAGTAGAGTGAATTATTATTATATTAAATATTTTTTTGATAAATACACGTATCCCACCGTATCCCGTATCCCCATTTTATGAAAATTGACGAATCCCCGTATCAGTGTCACCGTATCAGTATCCCCGTATCGGTATCGGTGCATCATAGCTCCTAACTCATATGAGTCGTCTCGATCTGAGTGAATCGCCTGACTTATCTGGATTTGACTCGAAATGTTTGTTTTGAGTCAGATTTAACTCATCTAACTCAAAAAAATACGAATCAGTTGTTTGGTCCCGTGAGTCAAAGGTATTCTTTACCTGATTCAAAAGGATCCGAATTAGGGAGTATATCTGAGCAGTCCTTATGCTCGACTTTCCAGATATCTTCGACTAGTAAGCTTTTTGTTAGTTTACCATTTCCACCGGAGGGAGATACTCATTGGCGTTGTCTATTCTCTCTTGACCCTAGCTACTATAAGTTTTCTTGTTCCAATATTTTAAATCCGTGTTTGACATTTGTAAGCTTCTTGGTTAAGCAGTAAGCTGGAGAACCAATGAGATTTGTATCCCAAACAAGTTTAATAAGAGATTTACAATGAGGGCGGTCCATCCAAAGACCAGAATACTTAAAACGGTTTGGCACCATCATTCCAGGTTATGTGATAGTTGAGAGAGAAATTAAAACATGATAAAAATTTAACGGGGCATGAGAATGATAAAACAACAAGTAAAACTTTAAATGCATTATTTTCAGGACAATATCACGATAAGCCTTTGTTCAAGAAACCTAGGTCTTGCAGCATACCAGCCTCATATTGGTTAAACTGGAACCTACTTCGTTTCTCATTTTCATGCAAGGCAATAGTCACCAATGATAAGCCATATCTCTGGGAATCTTCCAAGACCCAAATTTTAGATCTCCATACGGACTACTATAGAAGCAAGAAATGGCCAGGTGGGATTAATGGGTGGTATAATTCAGAATAGTCAAGTTAAAGTGATGTTCCAAGCAAGAATTATACCACCTGCAGTTCCTCCTGGAGGAACAACCCAAAAAATTTGAATATTGATTT
Organism: Papaver armeniacum; assembly: GCA_023531295.1. Lineage (NCBI taxonomy): Eukaryota > Viridiplantae > Streptophyta > Magnoliopsida > Ranunculales > Papaveraceae > Papaver > Papaver armeniacum. The sequence continues at coordinate 316,799 of JAJJWW010011357.1, read as the reverse complement.
TGCCAAGGATAATTTCCACATTCTTCGTTTGTTGCTTAGTTTCAGAGAATCAAAATATCAGGATTTTCATCTGCCTTGTAACATCTTCGATCTGGAAACCTGTAACCCTATAGAAGAATCCAGGAACCACTTATAACCACCGGCCTTATTCTCAGCAGTTTTCATCGTTTATGGAAAGAACTACAGCGCAGCAGAACTTCAATTCTCCATTCGATCAATTGCAGCAACCCTTACAGCAGCTGTAGCATACTTTTGTGATGAACAAAATATAGTGGAGTGCAAAACCTTATACCTGTAACATGAGAATAAAATGACACATTAGAAAAGCTTAATATCGCATCAAGGGGATAAAATCTTAGCAGTATATGATCTTTAACCAAATATAACACAGCTATGCTAAGTCAGCAATGAGATACACAGACTTTTGATCCTAGTCGTTAATGTATAAACAAGTAACCATAAATCTTATTAGCTAAAATACAAAGTTTCTTGAAAGAAAAGCAAAACCACAGTATAAGCTAAAATAACAATCTAGTGTCCAGGTCTAAGAAAAAAGAAGTCAAGTTTATAACGAAGGAATGGATGTCCCAACACACGGTAGGTTTAATTGGCAGTTACCCATATGGAAGAAAACTTACAATGTGGACTGCTACACTAGACATGTTTAGAGAACCTAATCATCAAAAAAACAAAGGATGCTAAAAGAGTAAACAATGAACGCTACCCATGAATAAGGCTAATTTGTTACTTTAAAAACAATATCACACAAACCACTATCCAAATTACCACAAGAATGCTTAGCTATCCTTAACAAAGGTACGGTGGCTCTGTTCTCTCTACCCAACTTCCATAATCCATACCTCCAATGAGAACCACAGCCTGTAGAGACCTTCAAATTCCTCCTGTGTTAACAAGCTAAACGACCTTTCTTCCTTGGCCTAATATTTATCTAGTTTAGGACGAAATCAAGCTCAACTGTAACACCAATAACTTGATGCCAAAACAAACCCCTCACAAAGAGCACGAAATAGAGATACCTAAGCAGACTGTTCAGTAATACTAATAACCATCTTTCGATCAGTGAATGCCAGCAAATTGGCAAAACGACGCAACTCACGAAGTTAAATCACAGTACATTGTTAAGCTTCAATCCCAAGCAATTCAAATGAAATATTTCTCTATATGTTGTTCTTATCATCCTCAAAAGCCACGAGTAACATAAAATACAAGAGTCTCTTCAACAGCCGCAATCAACTTCGAGAAAACAGAATTCCAACTTCTCTTTACTCATTGCCTCTTTGACCCCAATTCTAATGAAATATAACTTTCTCTATATGTTGTTCATAATAAAAAGCCACGAGTAACATGAAATATGACTTAAATCACCTTGGCTCAGTGCATTGAAACATGTGGGTGTATTAACATATAGCGTGTATGCTTATCCACTTAATTCTACCAGCTCCTCAATTTCAGTATCAATATCACCACCCAATAGTTCATATCATACTCAAGCGTTCCTTGCGTCTTAAATAGAATACAAAAGGATCTGGAGCAAAAGAAGGAATGACGAGTGCTAGACCATCTCTTAACTAACTACGAAATTTCCAAAAAGCCTAAATGGGGATTTTTCAAACAGGCTACCACCACTCATACTGTTCACAAGCAATCAGACTCAACAAAGACTTAGGCCAAAGAACACTAAGCTTGAACACCTGCTCTATCGGTTAACTTTATACAATGCCTTGCTTTATAAGATGTACCATTTCTAAGGAAACTCTATAATCTCATTCAAAAAAGTCATTGATCAGTAATGGTATACTCTGAATTATCCTTCGTGAACTGCAACCTATTACATTGAGTTCTTTTATTGAAACCTCTAAGTTTCTAGTGTGAGCTAAAATCCTGAAAGCAATGAATTGTGACCTCTTTCATTTATTGAAACCTCTAAGTTTCTAGTGTGAGCTAAAATTCTGAAAGCAAAGGTGTCACTTCAACTATGTACCGACAGAATTGCCAAAAATATATAAAAGCTAAGATATGAGATGGATGAGGTTCTATGTCAATAATAACTCATAAACATGTAATATTGTATCTAGTCCATTGGTTTAACAATTAAGGGTCGGGCTCTCATTTGTAAAGAAAGCTACTAGAAGCATTCTAATCCACATATTTCCATTATTTGCCTACATAGAACAGTTATCTAAAACTTTCAGGGATACAATGGGACTATAATAAGCATATCAATGTAAATACTCTACCTTAGAAAAGAAAATGTAAATTAAGCAAGATGAGAACCAACAGAAGTATACAGTACGGAATACTTGCCTACGAATATCAGATCTTAGGTAGTCATCTGTCGCAACATGGCCAGCATCCTCTTCAGAAATGGCAGGGCCAACTATTTTTATTTTATAGCCCACTGGATGATACTGCGAATTACTAATAATCATATGATTTATTAGCAGTCAGTAACACGATGTTGCACCCCAAGAAGTAGCTGGAAGCCTTGCCAAGAGAACACCACAGAAGTCTTGAACGCTTCAAATCCAGCAAGTCTTTTGATGTCGATGTCATTATATAATCTCAGAACTCCATTGCAGGTTGGCCAATAATATACATTATACAGAAACCCCTTTAGCAGAAGCCACCCCTAGAAGGCCTCTAAAATCAGGCACACAGAGTAACATTACATGATGTCACAATCACATTGGCTATCCAGTAAGTCCAATCCCAGTTACTCTACCAGGGACAAATCCAAAAAGAATCTAATTCTAGAGCTTAGACAGAGATCTTCATTTTTCATCCTCATTTCTGTTCCTAAACTGGATACTATCCCTCCAACTTACTCCCATTCCCCATTAACGATACGATCGTGCGAAATAACATGCTTATTTGTAAACTGACTTCAACCCAACTGCTGACTATGGCAACAGATTTTATTTGGGTCATCTCAATGGATTTTTACCAACTATACATCCTTGTTATAGTATTGAACATACACGCCATGTGCAGACAAAAGCAACCAACCTCAACTGACTACGGGACACATTAAACGCTTCTACTCTAGAGGCAACCCAAATAAGATTGAGCAGACACTTGTACATCTGAAATCTTATCAATATTCTAACAATATCACCCATTAGCACGGTAAAGCGTTAACCTAGCCGTCTATTCTTACCCCAACAACACCCAAAGATTTTTAACTATGAACTGGAAGTTCTCCATTCTCAATTATCTAAAGAGCAAAGTACATAACCAAATGTAACTAAGGTTGTAATCTATGCATAGTCCCGTCCCAAAATTCCCTTTCAAAATAACAGATGTTTGCCACCTATGGTCACTTTCTATACTATGTAAATCTACGATTTCACAACAGCAGAACTAGCTATCTCTACTAAATTAGCATGAGTAACACAACAATTTGAACAGAAGTTTAGCAATATATATATATATGAAGCAAGTTCAAATCTAACGTTCAAGGATGACTAAAAAAGACAAAATAGTCTAAAAGCAGATTTGACGAAGAAAAAAAGTTGCAGCATCAACTCCTTGTAAATTAAACATACGATAACTAACAACTTTAAGATTGAAGATTACTGAGTCACCACGATCCCTTGATGAATCTAAATTTCCAAGCTGAGCTTTAGAGAAAGATCATTTGATGCTTGTTGCAAAGAAGCAACAAATAATATTCTCAGCGACGCCCGATACGATGCTTATCCAGACCAGCCCATGAACCAGAACCCATGCCGTACATTGGACCTTTGTCAGCACCCTGTGCAGCACCAGATGGCATCTGATACAGGAATATTATCAATTTACACTTGTGACTCGAGATTCCAACGTTCCACTAAGAAATTAGCTGTGTTACTGAGACACGTCGGAGAATAAAATTGCCGTGTCGACATGCTTGGACACAGACACGCGTGTCAGACACGTGGGACATGGCTCAGTTCCCAAGAAATATAATAAAATACCAAAAAAATGAAATTTTATACCTTAGATTGCCATCTTTAAGGATATTCTCTAAAATATCCCACAAGATATACTAAGAGAGCCGAGGATCTAGTCTATGTTCATAGTAGCATCAGATTATTATCTAGAAAAGATAGATATGTCAAAGGACCTAATCAGTATTGGGATGTGCTTATTGATGAAACTAACTTGGATGCACCTACAGAACAAGCACTAGCCAATTCAGGCCTTAATGTACCTAGTTAGATAACTCCACTATTTGGTGATGTTGAGCCACAGGCCAACTACTACAGCTAATCTATCAGGTCATGAAGATAAGTAGAAAATATCAGTGTATTCTGTTCTTTGCAATGGTGTTTTTTGTATTAATCTATATATTGTGAATACGTCGTGTCCCCATTCTGTAGTTTTTCACGTTGTCGTGTCAATGTAACGTATTAGACACAAGACACTGACACCGCGTCAGTATCGCAGTAACACAGGAAATTAGATATTTTCTTGACGACTTTTGCTTTTAGCTCATGTGAAGAGACATACCTGATGAAGGCCATATCCATCACCATATGGAGTAGGAAAACCTCCTTCGGGGCTCCCATGTTTCATCCCATAAGGTGCACCTTGAGCAAGAACACATCAATGTAAGAAATTTTATAAGAAACTCATACTATTAAGATACAAATTAACAAGAACCTTATGTGCGAGACTGATTTCAATATCAGCTCTCACACTCAAGGCAATATAACTACGTTTTACCAAGATGGTTTTTTTATCAATAACTAGAAACACTGAACAAGAGCAATTTAACTGATACATAAAGTACAAGCAGATGCGCATGATGAGCCCGTTAACTAAAGATGCATCAACGGTTTGTTTTTTTTCAGATACAAAAGCCTAACTAGGATACCACTGATGATAAACTGTAACCAACAACACTCTGACAACAAATATGTTCACCCCAAATAATGTAGTACCATACTAGTTAGACAATTCAAAAAGCTGAAAAATCAATAACGATGTTCAATATTATGTGCATGCATGAAACCTGATGAAGGAAATTTAACAATCATAACAAAGAGAGTCACAGATGTACATCATTGTACACTTCCAATAATGGAGGTTTATTACCAACTTCCTAGACTACGGATTTATTTGAGCTTACAAAACATCCATCAAATCCAGGAGAATGACAAGGTCTAAAATGGTCTCCAAATACTGTCATCCCATGCTTACTCAAACGGTAGGAAAGCTGATGCAGTTAGTGACAACTGCACCACAATTTGGCATGCTCCATGTTTCAGTGGTTTATGAATCACGAAAGGAATCAAGGATTTCCTCGAGGTATGCCATAGCACAGATGGCCCAAAAAGAAAAAATTCTTTGGTCAGCTTATATTCTTCTTAGAAACCTAGTATAAGGCTATATGCATTTAACGACATTTGTTTAACAATGCTAATTAATCAAGGAGCAGATACAGAAAAATAAAATGAACAGAAATTCAACTTCAACATATTTTAGTTCAATATCAACTCAATAGTATAGCAGAAAAATGTACCAGGAGTCCATGGTGGTCTTCCGTGGTTCTTATCACCACCGCCAAAGTCCGCACGCAGCTTTTCAACTTCACGAGCCATAGAAACCAAATTCTTCTCCATTGCCTGCCTCTGCTCCATTAACTCAACATTCGCCTTCTTCTCGTACTCAAAAGCAGACCTACAAATTCATTTCCATCTCTTTTAACACTCAAAAACATCAACAACTAAACCCCAACATATTTAATACACAACAAGAAACAGAAAAACAAACCTTGCACGCATAAGTTCCTGATGCATTCCATCAATTTCAGCTCTCATCATCGGAATCTGTTGATTATCAGCTCGTGCCCTTACCAACTCTTGTGTCAAATTCTCAACTTTCCCAGCCAACTCCTTCCTCATATTATTCGATTTCTGAACTTCATTCCTCAACTGCATCGCCTCATTTCTCAACGGCTCAGTCGCTCTCAAATCAGCTTCAAGTTTCAATCCTTTCTCAATAAGTTCCCTAGAATGAGCATCTTTCTCAGCCCTAATATCACCAATTATCATGTTCAACCTATGTATCTCCTCCTTAGCACCAGCTAATTCACGCTGTAGACCAATACGGTCATCGATTAATCTACGATTATCGGTTACAAGTCGACGAATCTCAACATGTTGCATTTCTAATTCTTCTTCTAACATAGCTGGATGTGGTACTGGTCTTGGTACTTGATGTGGTGGTGGTGGTCCTCTTGCATATGGACCATCTGGTGGATAACCTCTTCTACCACCACCGTTATCTATTCCATGTCTTGGCATTCTATTTCTACCTGCCATTAATTATTCCAACTCCTGCAACACAAAAAAAGAAGAGAAGCATAAGAAACCCTAATTGTTTTTTTTTTAAATTAAAAAAAATTGCAAACAGATTCATGGAGTTACAAGCAAGAATACGCTATGGTTTCTGAAGACGACAAGGGTACTGACTGACCTTTAATGGAGAAGATGATCAGAGAAGTAGCTCGAACTCGAAAGAGGGACGGAGGGAGACGGGAAAAGGTTTTTCGGCGATTTTGGAGATTAGTTTTGGTGTTTGGTGTTGTGTTTAACGCTTTTGGGGATGAGGAGGAGGATATTTCTCTTCCATACGTAACTGACATTATTATTTGTTACACCTATGTTACACTTGGCCGGTGCCGGACCTACCGGACGGTAATCAGTCTTACTGTCCTTACGTGGTGTCAAGCAGGGGGTGAACCAGGATTTCAAAAGAGCAGAAACAAAAACAAACAAATTAATACCCAACAAAAAGATCTAGCAAAAAAAACAAAAATAAAAATCAGTAAAATAAAAATTACATCCCTGAATCTCTTGTAATTCTCCTGATTATAGAAAATAGAAATCGGTTTATTTGCGTAAAAGAAAATAAGGGGTGTATTAAAAGGAGTTGGTGAAGTTGGGTTTATGAGGGGCATATAAGGTCCAAAATTTGCAATGGGTTCGGAAAACTAAATTATTTATTAGAGGTTTTAGAATTTAAGAGGTCGCAAGTGCACACCCTGATTGTATATTGTGTCAAGTACCTACATTACGATTATAATAGTATTTTATAGATAACTACAATTTGACAATGATCAAGCACCTTTAGGAGTTGTGATAGGGTGGATGTTTATTGCTCGTGTTTATGATGTTGGCATGCATAATTATCTTTAATTTCTTCTTTATAGTATGTCTGGATACTAAAAAGCAATCACATAAGTCATGTTTGGATACTATAAGTAGAAGTGCTTCTGCTTCTCCATAAGAGTCAATTTCAGATATCCGCAGTAGAAATATTCTGCTTTACAAAAATTTAAATGTTTTACTTCTACATATCATTTTAAAACTGTGTCGCTAAACTAACTTCTAGTTTTTCGACTTCTAGAACTGTCCAGCAAATATGAAAACAAAAGAGTTAGCCAAATCATCATTCCCAGATTTTTCCCTCTTTGATGTTTCCAGGCTTCAACTTGCTCTCTTAGAGTTATAGGATAGGACCACACTCTCTTCTGTTAAGAATATCCATTCTGGCCCATAGACCATGATAGTTGTACATTATCTCGCCCAGCCTGTTGTTGTCGATGCACCATTCCTGGTGTGATATTGTACACAGTAGGGATAGCATTTTGCACCGCGGACCAAATGAAGAACTACACTTTAAATGGGACAGTATCTTTCCAAAAGTACTTGTAGGGAACTGTTGTAGAAAATTTCTGATGATCTACCAACCACTTTTAGCAGTTTGAAGCAGAGAAAGTTGTGCCTTTGATTCATACTAGCTTATCTTCTACATCTTCCAATTTTGGTGGAGCACCTAGCGCTGAATGCAGACTCTGTAAGTTCGGCTATTTCCTTCGCATTGCGATGCCTTTTTAGAGTTATGCTTCAGTTCCCATTGACTATTAGTTCCTTAATCATTGCATTTTTATCGGATAGAATTCTGAAAATATTTGGATGTTGATAACTTTACTGGAATTGGACTAATCCACTTGTCCCGCCGGAACTTCAAAGAGCCCACGTTACGAATGGCACAAAGGAAGATGATGCCTCCAGGTTCCTTATGCCATCATTGGTGGATTCTAAATTTCAAATGCAGATAAACTCGAAGATGTGAATAAGGGAAGTAAAGCGTGCTTGAACACAAAGAAAGCCTCCTGAGGCACTGGAATTGGATTATATCGCAGGAGGACCAAAGGTGGTGGTTATGACTAGTCATAGTTCTCGAGTTTAGACCTATATATACCTACAAGTCGAGAGTGACATTTTTATAAAGTTATGTTATGCTAATGCTACTGATTATCCTACCCAAAAAAAATAATGATATGATACTCATCAGAGAGCCTTCCAGTTGTATGTCAATTGATAAAAGTCACCAATTTTTATTGTAAAATCTCATGTAATATTTTGAAGGAAATAAATAAATAAAAGTTTGTTTTAGTCCCCTACTCATATAGTAAGATCTTGCTTGTATAGTTCCATTGTTCATATCCTTTGCTGGGACAAACTAAAAAGACTGGTATGATAAATTCTCCAGTTCATGAATGTTTGAATCCTGTGATGACCCTCCAAAAATATGGATAAACTTAAGTTTTGTATAAGTTCAGAAAATGATTTTTTTTTTTCCGGATTTTTTCTATTTTGATGAAATCCTCAAGGTTATTTAGGGCAAAAAAAAAACATTTAGGACAAAAAAACTCTTGGTGAATGACCAACGATTCCACTCAGCCCCACGTTAAATACTTAAATCTCACGGTTAACCCCACCGACATGCTGACTTATCTTGACTTTTGTGTTTTTATGGTTTTCCTCTTATTTTTGCTCTTATTTTTATGGTTTTCCTCTTATTTTTGCTCTTATTTTTGTTTTATTGAAAACTTGAGTTGTACTCTCTCCGTCCCAAATTAGTTGAGTTATTTGTAGTTTGCACAATTATTAAGGCAAGGAGAAAGGGGGAGTATGTTTAAGTATTTTTTACAATTATATCCTTATGGATAATAACTAGTAAAACTTAGAAAGGATTTATCTCTTAAATAATACCATGGTTTTTCGTAAACTTTATACCGTTGAAAAGCATATTAAAAAACCTACATAACGAATATAAACATGACTATCAAAATATAAATATTTCTTACGGTAAAAATAATCAATTAAAAGGGTAGTTTTAGAAATATCCCTTGATTAGTGAAATAACTCATCTATTTTTGGGACAAAATTCAATACCAATTAGCTCCACTAATTTGGGATGGAGGGAGTACATTTTTAGAAATTTTTTTTACAAGAAACTTGTTGGAAGTCTAGCAATAAGTTGTTTTGAATAGCTAAATCTATTCTAATGAAAAGAAAATTACCAACTTTTATATTTACATCATGCATAATTATGTAGGTCTTCAACCTATTTTTATTTTTATTTTTCGTAACAGTTTTATTTATTTTGTTTCTCGTAACCGTTTTATTTTTTCATAGTTCTATTCGTTTTGTTCGGAAAAAAATTTGTTTCATTGGATTGCGCACCACAATTGTAAGTTCTCAATGTATTTGAATTGTCAAATACACCACTATCCGATCTCCACCAGATCTCTCTCCACCTAAATGCTCCAGGAAGATTCGGTCAAACGCATGACAAAGTTCTTAGATGGTGTACAATTGTACCCCTGCATCGACAACAACAGTCCTATTAATATCGTCATAGTGACGCGCCATGATAGTGCAACACTATAGTTAGTGGCCTACAGATGAATCTACATGATCCAGCGATGAAATGGCGTGAAGCTAAGACAAGAAAGGTTGTTTGATACATGAGGCATTATGTGATAGTGTTGCATATCCTTGATTCAGAGTTATCATAGTTCCAGGAATCTATTAGGGATGCAATGCAAGTCATGGGATGACTAAGGCATTGGCCTAAACATTGGCGTAGGATTGGACAATGCAAACGCATCAGTGGCGTTACCAAACTCGACATTATTGTCTATTGCTCGTCAAAAAGAATGCAAGTGATGTGATTACCATATGGAGATAAGCCAAGTAGCATATCAAGGAACGAATTACGTGACTTTACTCATATGATAGTATAAAACAGTTAAGTGTATGTCCAAAACAATTATAGCGCCATGATGTAGGTACATTGCCTTAGGCTGATGGTTACGAGTTGTATGTGCATCACGCGCATGCCAAAGCAAGGAGTAGGTTTAGAACAGTTATAAAGTGAAAAATATCTAAATTAATTTGCTGCACTAACGACACACACTATTCACTAGCCTAAAAGGAAGAGTTCGTGAACCTACTCTAGAGAAATATTCTGAGAGATTTTATCTTTTGAGTTTTCGAGCCTATTATGTTGAGTTCGCGAATCTATAAAAGAAAAACTTCTCACGAGCTTGAATGTCATTCAGTTCGCGCACTTAATACAAGAGAATTCTCCTGCGACTTGAACATTTGAGTGTGTGAACTTAAAAAGGTGAGTTCGTGAACATAAAGAGGTTTTGTTCTCATGAGACTTTTGAAAGTTCGCGGACCTAATACGGTGAGTTTGCAAACTTAATGAGATGAATGTTCTTTGTATCCTTTTTGCATTTGACTTAGTAAATTTATTTTCTTAGGTTCGAGAACCTACAAAGAAAAAGTTATATTTTTCTCTTTTTTGCATCACGAACTTGACTCTTGTTAGTCATGAACTTAAAGCATAATAAGCCATCCTATAACTCGAATATCTTTGGGTTCATTCATTATTCTTCTTTGAATTTCAAGAAAAACTTTATACACGCTTACGAATTGTTATTCAATAGCTAATTCCTTTGGTTAAAAATTCTAGTTATTTTCTTGAAATTTGAAGTCATCTTTGGTAGTAATTTTGCTTATATACAGGTTGTTGTTTTTTCCATTTGGCAATGACATGTTGTATGTTTGTTGTATCCTTTGAACCGGTATAACTGAGTGATGCTAATAATACCGAGGATAAAGTATATGTGCATGCATAATAGTATATATCCTTTAAAACTTCTAAGATTTTGAAGCATACGAACAAAATTTAATTTGTTTTAGTCGTTTTAAAATTTTAATTGAATCAAATATTTAATAAGATAGCTAAGGTAGTTGAGATCATTGTGAAACCATAGTCATCGACTCATCGGATTTCAACATGCATTTAACTAAAAAGAATTATTTTGTAAAAGAACTAATTTTTATTGGTTTCCATTTTGTTTCTTAAGTTTCTCGCTATAGATATTCTAAAAAACATTCATCGTGACACCAATCTATATCAAATATCAATCACAATCTAATAATGCTTTAAATTTTTTCCAAGATACATCATCTTGACTGAATTGATAAGACACACGGACTATCAAAATCGTACATAACTGGAATACCAACATCATTGTTAATAACGAGATTCAAAAGAAACAAAATATAATTTTTATTTTATTTCCCGAGAAGGACCTTAAAAAAAATATTGTTAACAATTTTAGATCTAAGCTTAAGAAGGTCGTGTGCCAAATTGATTACAGATCAGTGTCTTTATATAGCTTTAAAAGTTTTTCTTGTTTATATTGACATCGTTTGTTTTCTTTTATCATGTCGGTTGGTAAAATAAAGTAAATAATTTTCATAGATTAATTATCAATAATCTAGTGTATATTAATAAAGGCTTGAGAGAGGTGGTAGAGGGCTTCGTATTTGCCACCCAAATTGTATTATGGAGGCCGTAGATATATTTGACAGAGGCTTGAGAGAGGTGGTAGAGGGCATTGTGGTTTGTGGGGGACCGTTCTTTGGAGATCTAAAGTGGAGGCTATCTACTCTACCTATTAGATATGGAGGTCTTGGCCTTTACACTGCTAGGGAGGCTTCGGAATATGCTTTTCTGGCCATGGGTGCAATCTTGGGGGGTTATAGGATCACATATTGAGGAGCAGTGGTGTGGAAGGTATGGATGACAACTTTAATAAGGCTTTGGAAACATTACAAGTAACTCTTCCTGACTTTGATTTTAACAGCTTCACCAATAAAGACAATGACCCCCTTAAAACACAAAGTACCCTAGCGAGTGCTCTTTTTGGTAAAGCGGTTAAAGATATTGATAGAGTTTACAAGCTAACGGAGAGACAGAAAGTGGTTTTTGGTTTTTTGCAAGCAGCGCATGTCCATGATTTTCTTCTTGCTATTCCGATTGAGGGGCTCAGACAGAAGATGTCTCCTTTGGAGTACCGTTATATCCTCAAATACAGGTTAATGATCCCGTTTTACCCCTCTGACTCTCGTTGTCCTGCTTGCATCACATGATGCTTGGATTCGTATAGTGAGCATGCAGTTCATTGTAAGGTAGACCTTGGTTTTAAATATAGACATGATCATGTGAGGGATATCTTGTATGATGTACTGTGGAGGGCTGGCATTTCAGCAAAGAAAGAAAGAAGCGCCCATGAAACTTTCTGACAAACCCACTTGAAGGGAGATCGACACTAAGACCAGCAGATGTTCTTATTTTTGGGTGGGCCAATGGGAAACACACATGTGTTGACCTCACTGGGGTATCTCCTTTGGTATGCATTGGACATGGCACCTTTACAGTCGGGCAAGCAACACTAAGGTCTGCCTCAGGTAAGATATCGAAGCATGAGAAAGCGTGTGTTGACAATGGACATGCTTTCGTTCCCTTTGCTTTTGATACTTTTGGTTATTTGGCTCCAGAAGCGGTTGGACTACTCAAGAGGGTTCAGAAAGTCATGCATAGCAATGTCATGACTCTTGGTTCACGTGATTTTATTTTTAATAGGATAGGTTTTGCAATTCAAAAAGGGTTGGCGGCTCAGCTTGTTGCTCGCTTGCCTGCTATGTAATTTGTTATTTCTGAATTCTTTAACATTATATTAATCGACATATATTTTCAAAAAAAAAATATGTAACACTTGACAAGAAATACAATATTGCATTGACAAAATTAATTATGATAATGTTTTATGAACTAAAAACTCAGTTATGTGAGATACATGCAACATATAAGTGCGATCTTTTTCTTTGAACAAAAATACATACATTCATCATTTAAACAACAAAATCAGATTAACTTATTGTGAATTTTAACAAAAATAAATACAAAAATAAAGAAAATAAAAATATACATTGCGCTGGATATTTTATCTTCTTTGGATAAGGTAAGTTTTTTTGTCATTTAAGTATAACAACAATTAGCATCCAAAACCATATAAATAAATATCTCAATTAAAAAGTTGTCGCATTTGTAAATGTCTTTAGAAAAGAAGAAAAAAAAAAACGAAAAATTTTAGTTCCCTATGATTCAATCCTGGTTCCCCCACTGGCCTATAGGAAGTGATTCAGACCTTTAGAGCAAAAGAGCAAGACATGAGGTTTAAGGATATTGAAGTTTAAACTGAATCTCTAGGAAATGAACCTAGCTTCTCTGTAAACTCCCTCATCAATTGCCTCATTCTAAGCGGTGTGTCTGTTGCAGCGTAATATAACTCTATTTGACCTAAGATAAGGCCATTCTCAATCAAAAACTTCATAAATTGGTATTCCCTCTCGGATCCTTTGGCTTCTCGAACTGTGATTTTCTTAAGGTGAGACAACTGTGATTCTATCAGTCCCAGTTTAGCATCATCATCATCTACTAAGTACTCCGGTTAAATCAAATAAGTGACAAAAAAGAAGAGTTAAACATTTGTAATCATTTCATAAGTTTAAGGAGGATCCCCGTAAAAGCAAATAAAGTTCGGGTGAAATTATTACCTCATCCTATAATGTAACAACAAGTAATTTTGTGCAAGGAAAGGTCTCCAACAAGAAACATAGTGCAGGACATCAACGTCTTGTCAATCACAATTTAAGATCCAAACATTTGAGGTTAGGAAAACGAACAGTTTGACCATCTAGAATGGCTTTTGAGAGAACCTACATGTAACAGCAGAATTATATTGTTTGGATAACAAAGTCTTATAAGCTCGGAGAATTATAATCAATTTGACCATAATACAGTCAAGCATAGGAAATAAGGGATACCTCGAGAAACGTTGGCGATGTTATTGTTAGATTTTTCATATTACCGTGTGCTGTTAAGAAACTAATCATTCGACCTGGGTACGATTCCTCCTTCACCTCTGGGCGAAATCCCTACTTGCTCATGTCCATCCTTTATCATTCCAACCTCTGCACTTCCTAAATAAGAAAACTCATCAAAATAGTACTCTTGCAACATGTAATCTTTGCAGACGAAAGAAATGAGATTAAGAGTAGATGATTTGATATTCCCTGCCAAGTGATAGGGACGGTCCTGATATTTATGTGGCACCAAGAAAAATAAAAATTATAGCCTCAATAGAAGAGCCAAAGTATTTTTAGAAAGCTCCATCGTCGTTTTTGTCAATTAAGAAAAAACTATATCAAAAAAATAACTACACAATTGGTTAAGAGGGAAAGCATTCGGCCCTCAAAACAAAATGATTATAGATTCCCATTGAAACAAAAATTGATACGTAGCTTAAAAATGTTCTTTTGCGACAACCAATTAAAGTAAAACTGTTTAAATGAAAGAACTATCTCAGCCCGATGATACATTGTTAATTTATCATTAATTTTGCAAGCCAAATAACATTACAAAAATTAGAGCAATTATCTTATCATAAATATATATATATATATGGTAGCTATCAAAATATGTATATAAGTACCCAAATATATATATATATATATGGTAGCTATCAAAATATGTGTTTAAAGATGAAAAGACGAGGGTACCCAAATACACCACAATCTTTAAATTATCCATCTATAAGTCCTCTTACCGAAAGTGATTGTCTATGGACAAAGTCGAGACAATACTACAAATCGGTATTCACACTTTGTGTGATCGTCTATGGATACGAGATCGAGACAATACAACAATCAAAGTGTGATTACTTGATAATAGGTTCGGACTTAACCAAACTCTATAGGATCACTATCAAGTAATACGGAGTAAATGTTTGTGTAATTTACTTTAAATTATAATAACAACAATTATAATTGCGGAAAACAAAAGTAAATGACACAACAAGATTTTGTTAACGAGGAAACCGCAAATGCAGAAAAACCCCGAGACCTAGTCCAGAATTTAATACTCTCGGAATTAAGCCGCTATACAAAATCTAACAAACTTCGTATAATTGAGACTAAGAAACTAAACCTATAGTTCACCTAGTTTCTTCAGTATCCATGCGCTTCCAACATTCAATAAGTGCACGCACTGGAACAATTCCTTTGAATCGTATTCCAAACAGTAAGGAACAACAAATCTGTTTGGTAATAACTCTCTTGATTCTTTCAGATGAAGATATCTTAAGTCATAAGCAAAGGCTCTCCTGTTTAACAAATAAAATCCTTTGCCTGATCAGATCAATCTATCCAACAACTACCGAGGTAGCAGAGTTTAGATTTGCAATCAATCAATATAGAATCAAACAAGAAACTATAAGGTGATGCCGATCCTACACAACTAATCAATCAAATAAATCTAATTCTAGTTGGATCCCAGCCGATCAAGGTTTGTGCACACCCAAAGAAATAAAAACCAAATCAAAAATCTTCTTTATCTTCAAATTTTCTTTAATCTTCAATAAACACCTGGACAACACCACTTGAATCTTTTGTGATCAATCATACACAGAACAGAGTTTGTTAACAATGGATTATCACAAGATGTCTTTAGATCTTCAAACAGTTATAAAGATCCCGTCGAAACTTCGATCTAGTTTGAGTGAATCTTATATCAGAAGAGAAGATTCTCAAGAATAAACAAATTAGGTGTAATCAAAGTTCAACAACCGTTAGTCAGTCAAATCAATCGAAAACTAAAATAAACTGCAATTATCCAGTTTCCCACCAATGGTACTCATAGACGCTTCTTGATCCCACAGAAGTCTTTAAACGAGCGGTCGTAAGAGATTTCGCCTAATTAGGGTACTTTCCTCCCCGAATAGACGCTCCACCAGAAACAACAAAAAGATGAAGTTTTCCTAGCTCTTAGGATAGTTTTCTCGAAATGCAAACTTGGGTATTCATAGACCAAGGATGTTTGGACACCAAGGAATTTCCAAAATCGAATATTCTTAAGATATGCAATAAATGCCCAAAATCGATTTTCATAATTCCTGGAAATGTTTTGTCCAATATTTCCGAAATCTCACTAGAAAATCTCCAATTAGTAAATATACATTCGCAATTTTTATTTTCCAGATATATGCATTTAATTGCTGGTAATTAAAAGCATATAAAATTAATAACCTTAATTAAAAGATTCTTAATTTATTTCGGTCCCGGATCTCCTTGAGTTATTAAGGAGTATCTTTGAATAATAAAATATAAGAGTTACTGAACATGTTCAAAGTATGTCGACATCTTTCTTTCTTTGTAAATCCTTTTTCATATTTACAATCTTGGAATCGATTATACCACACTTCCAAACAAGTTTAGAATTGGTTCATTTGTATTCCAAGAACCACTATGTGATTGATCAACTATCAATACACTAATCATGGGTTTATGGTTTTACCAAACACAAGGATCGGTTCTACCTTAATATGGTTATTGGGACCGGTTACATCAGTTACCAGGATCGGTTACGTCAATTACCAGGACCGGTTACCATATTCTCATGGTATTACTTGTGATCGGTTACACAAGTCACTAGGATCGGTTACACCAATTACCAGGACCGGTTACGCCAATTACAAGGATCGATTATAGAACTCTTTTGTGATTGGTCATACCAATTACTAGGATCGGTTACACCAATTACAAATATCGATCATACCATCTTAGGTGATTACTTAGGATCGGTTACACTAATAAAAATCATACCAATACATAAATCAGGCAATGTGACTAGTTTTACCAAGATACATAACAAGTTATGATCGGTTCTACTAACTCACACATATTGTTAATCCAAAGATATGCAATGAATAACAATACCAATAAGCCTAGCAATTTCTCTTTCGATTCATAAAACAAGTTCATGAATGTACTTCCTTTAAACAAATGTAAACATTGTTTCCTAGGATGAAATCTTCACCTTTACCCATACGCATAATCACAATAGCATTCATAAGATTATGTCGATGTCTTATATACAAAGTTCAAAATATAAGCATTATACTTCGTATTCTAATTCCTTAACACTATGTATCACTACTAGAGTATAATCATTCACAGCTTCGGAGTTATGTTTTCAATATAGCATGACTTGAAAGATACGTTAGGAATGAAACAGTTCAAGTCAAAATATTACTAACCTCAAGAGGAAGGATGACGTCGTCGTTGTAGCTTGTTACTTCTTCACATTCTCCAATTCTTCGAGTAATACTTGTATGTCTCATAATCCTAATATTTATAGCCTAATACGAAGTTGTCTCTAGTACATAATCAAGCGACTCTTTAAGTGAGTTTTGATTCACTGAAATATAACGACCAAACTTGACATACCAATGCTTGGTGGGTTCAACCGAGCTATGCTCTAACAAAAGAATATATGATGTTTAAAAGTAGATAATTTATTCATAATTCATTATCCACCTCGAAATATTCTTAGTTAACTAATATTATATTGGATTCTTTTAAGTATATATTCACGTGAAAATCTACTTATTATCCATTTTAGCCAACACGCCATATTAATGTAAGAAACGATTTTTGTGTTCCTTTTATTTTGTGGCCCCAAACAAGGATTTGCTTGCTTACATGGGAGGGCCAGCCCTGCCAAGTGATAACGAGTATAAAAATAAGTACTATTGTTGAGTATCTTAAGATGCTTTATCTTCACAGATTGAATAATTAGATCATCAGTATCCTTCATTGTAATGTCTTCCAAAATAAGAATTTCCAGAACAAGACAGTTTGATATGAGATCATTAAGGTCTCTAGTGGTAAAGGAACCAAGCTGCAAATATTTGAGACTATGGAGCAGTCAGTTGCAAGACATGTGTGGTATACCTAAAGTTTAATTTTACCACCAACCTCTCTAATTAAGGACGTAGAGGTAAATAGAAAATCTGGAAAAGACATGTCATCCACAAGCTCACTGTCTGTGTTTTTGATGTTAATGACGAATTTTGTAACATTGTGCATCAAAGAACGATGTATTCATTTGTATTGATGATCCACCATTCCTATGTCGAGTATATAATCCCTCACATGTAGTTCAAACCTGTCGTGAATAGTATCTGCAAATGTTTGAAAAGCTTTCATACTATCAAACGTCATGTCATCGAAGAACATACTGCTGACATTGGTCCATGTTTCACTCCAATTTTTAGACACTAAACTTATATGGATAACGAATTTCATGTCCAACAATGATAAAATGTCAAGAATCAATTCGTCCGGTAAATACATGAAAACCTGGAATCAGAACCACATTTGATAAATATATTATTATAAACTCGGTTTAGTGGCATTTCAATTAATATATCCCCCCAATTGGGTACATCCATCAATTTTCGTGCATCAATTTCCATCTACTGAAGTTTCCATAATCATGATTCAGATGTGTATCATTCAAGCACAATACACTATAAAAGGTCCAAAAGGAATTCTTAGTATAGAATAACAATAAAATCAGTAAAGAATTATAAAACTAGATTTCATCCACCAATTTTTATCTAGAGAAGTTCAGATCAGAAATCATTCAAGCAAAACATAAAAGAAAATTCAAAAAATCGATCATACATACATTCTGCTTGTTCAATATTACAAACTCTATACAAACATATATAAAGATTAATGAATTTATCTCGATTGAAGTTGATTGACAACAATTATAGTTCATATATGAAGATTCATGCACAAAAAACATAGGAAAATTGAAAAAATTGATCAATGAATCCATGAACTCCTACATACATACATGCATCGATCATTCACAATTACAAATTGATCTAATTTAGAATTAAGCTACTTGTTAAGTGCTAATTTTTTGAAAATTAAACATATAATAAGCAGAAGAATCAAGAAAAATTTGGGGAAATTTTCAACATCAATTCTTCTTGTTTGTTTGTAGTATTCATACCTGGTAATTGAGTTGATTGAAGTATAAACAAAAGAAGAAGAACAAAGAAAGAAACTGGAAAACCTAATTCGCAATTATTCAGAAAACCCAACTTAAAATTTTAACAAAAAAGAAGGAAGAATGATGAGAGAAATTGGAAAGGAAAAAGCTGGAAGGATACTTGAGTTTAACTTGCAACGAGGCAGTTGTTTTCATTTAACGGAAAAACAAAACTCTGTATTTACTAACGGTTAATAAACCAAAACCATCCATTAACATTAAGACACTTGTACTCATTTTATGGAGGGTAAAGAGAATATACAAAAGTTATTACTAATTTGGATTTGGAATGAATTTTCATATTTTTGGAGGGAATTTATTTTTTCATTTTTATTATTAAAAAAATGTCCATATACATCATATATGACAATTGATAAGGCAATGCAACAAATGAGAAATCCTAACTAAGGTCTAACTAAGGTCATGGATTGGCTGGTTTACAGCATTTGCATCGATTTCACCAAAGCGGGCCAAGAACACTCATACTTCAAGCACTATGGTGAGCGATTTCGCTTCTCTATAGCTTAATTGTAGCAAAAACCAAGTACCATGGTCTTCCATATTACTTTAGAGTAGCGATATCCCTTATCTACACTTCAAAGTTGATTTGAGTTGATGCACCTTATAGCGAACAGAAATGACATGGAAACTGAGTTCCCGTTGGATTTTTCACTTTACGGAAACTGAGCTCCCGTGTGATTTCTAACGGATACTTAGTATCCGTTTCTAGTTTTCACTCCTTTACCCTAAGACTTCTCTTTTTCACTCTTTTATTTACTATAACTTTTTTTTTTTTACTTATTATATCTCCATTTCTTTTTTGTCTCAATTCTGTTTTAACTATACAAATATTCCATGGTAAAAAATTTAGAAAAAAAACACGAAAACTGAGTTCCCGTTTTCCACTATTTGCACGGAAACTGAGTTTACGTGATGTTTAGCTAAGCGATGCCTTTTCCCATAGTGAGATGACTTTTGGGCGCATTTCACTACGCTTAAAATAAGGGATAGCTAATGGATATCCCTTACCATTGTGCTTGGCCTAAAGGTAATTTTGTAGATCCTCACGCCAAGCACTATGGCTGATGACTTCGCTTAACTATAGATTAATTATAGTGAAATCCAATTACTATGGTCCTTCACTTTGCTTACAAAGAAAAAGTTATTCAGATGTGATTCACTCTTAAGTTTGTGTTTGAAAAGTTATTCTACGAAAATTCAGTTTCCATGACTTTTTGAATGGACATTAAGTTTTCGTATTCAAGTTTTAGTTACTAACCTATTTATAGTACTAATTTTTCACTTTTAGCTCTTTTATTTTACTTAAATACCGTGTTTCTTATTATATTTCCACTTATTTCTCTTTATTTGTTTTTTTTACTGACAAATAATATTAATCTGGATCTTTTAAAATAAAATTTGAAAGAAAAAAAAAACGGAAACTCAAAGAAATTCATAGTGAGGTGCACCTACATTCTCATTTATCTTAGCTATAATTAAGTTGTATCGAAGCGAAATGCTCAACCATAGTTCTTGGCCTCAGAGTGATTCATTGAGTCCTTCAGCTATATACATGTCAACCTAGATCGTACTGTCTTGTGGTCTCTGATCGGAGCATTTATATACATTGGTCATGTCATGGAGGCACAACAGTTCGTTCACTAGCTATTTTGCGAAACCAACAGAGGAATGTCCATACATCGCAAATTAGAGATTTAACTCATCAGGTAAATACAATAAAAATGTAAACAAGATTAAATGAAAAGTTTAGGTGAATATAAGTCAATGGTTTGAAAAACTCCATCTGTTTCAAGAAAACCCATACTTTCACTTTCTCGATAAAAAATAAAAATATCACTTTTCCTGAAACGAAAACGAAAGCAGTAAGATATAAAAAGAAGCCTATTAAAGGGGCTCCAAGCTTTTGGTTTTGAGGGTTCCTATAGATTCAAATCCCCTAAATGTGGACAATGGAACATTTCACACATTACTGAAATACAGAAATATTCTTTAATTATATTTATTACTACATTATTAATATTAATTACATTGATGAAGCAGGCAAGCGAGCAATAAGTTGTGCCGCAAGCCCTATCATGAATTGCAAAAAAATTGATTTTGATTTTGATTTTCAAACCCTAACCATAAATTAGTCTAACTTAATCACTAGTCATACTTATTTTAATTATTAGCACTAACTAATGGAGGATATTACCATTAACAAAATTAATAGTTAAGGAGTTTTGTGGATTACTATTTCATGACTCTCTATCTTGTCATCTTTTGAGCCCTAAAAACCAAAAGTTTTGAGCCCATATAATACAAAGCACAACATAGGATGAACAAGACCTCCACGAATTGCAAGAATCAGTGACCTCCCCGTACTCTGATTTGCCATAGACCAACTCTCAACATACCAACTTTTCCCAGTCCTTCAGAACTTAGCCCCACTTCTATACAGTGAGTCCCCCTACTGTTCAAAAAATTTGTTCGTAATTTTTTTTTCGTCCACTCTTATCAGAGTTACCCCTGACCTGGGAATTACCCAGAATCAAAATCTTGTTCTTCAATTAGGCTGTGCAATTCTTAAGCATTTCTAAGAAGTGGTCATACATTCCTCTCTCGATCAAATCAACTCACCAGTGAGGATGCATTACTTATTCTCCAGTTCCTATTTTACCTTTACATTTTACTTCCTTCTATTAACCTCGATTCACTAAATTATAATTCTTCATCTGCTAGATCACTTCTACCTGTGTTTTGTTCAATTGGGTTTACACCCAAATTGGAAGAAAGGGGTTGTGAATTCTAAATATGGGGTTCAAGTTTATATCAATAGTGATGTATATTTAGGTGAATCTCATAAAGTACGTGGAATTGTTCAGGGAGTGTTGTGTATTAGAAGCAATGAATTAGTTTATAAAAGAACTAATATCTATTGGTCTTCATTTTGTTCCTAAAGTTTTCCACTATAGATATTCCAAAAATCATTGAGACTAATCTATATCAAATATCAATCACAGTCTAATAATGCTTTAAAACAATTTCCAAGAAACATCATCTTGACTGAACTGATAAAACACACAGACTATCAAAATCGTACATTACCGTAATACCAACATCATTATTAATAACAATATTCAAAAGAAACTAAATATATTTTTTTATTATATTTCCTTCGAGTATGACCTTAAACAAAAAATATTGTTAACAATTTTTGATCCAAGCTTAAGAAGGTCGTATGCCAAATTGATTGCAGATCAGTCTCTTTATATAGCTTTAAAATTTTATCTTGTTTATATTGCCATTATTGATTTTCTTTTATCATGTCGGTTGGTAAAGTAAATAATCTTCATTTAGGGTTTGTATATACCATGTTCTCTCTCTATTTTTCTGTTAATAATCAATAATCTAGTATAAATGAATCAACATATATTTTCAAAAAAATGAGATAACACTTAACAAGAACTACAATATTGCTTTAGTAAACTTAATTATGATAATATTTTTTATGAACTAAAAACTCAATTATGTGAAAGATACATTCGACATATCAATGTGATCTTTTTCTTTGAATAAAAATACATTCATAATTCAAACAACAAACTCAAATTAACTTATTGTGAATTTTAACAAAAAAAAAAAAAAAAGTAGAAAAATAAACAGAAAGAAAATTATACATTGCGTGGACATTTAATCTTCTTTGGGAGCTAATACAAGGTGAGTTTTTTCTGTCATTTAAAGTATACCAACAATCAACACCCAAAATCATATAAATTAATATCTCAATTAAAAAATTGTCGCATTTGTAAATGTTTTTAGAAAGAAAAAAAAACCGATAATTTATAGAAGAAAATCCCCCTACCCCACCCCACCCCTAAATTCAATTTTGGTTCCCCCACTGGCCAGTAAGAAATGATTCCGTACCTCCGGAGAAAAAGAGCAAAAATTGTGGAAATTTTCACTATTCTTCTTGTTTGTTTGTAGGATTCATACTCGGTAATGGATTTGACTGAAGTATAAGCAAAAGAAGAAGAACAGAGAAGGAAACTGGAAAACGTAATTCGCAATTGTTCAGAAAACCTAACTTAAAATTTTAACAAAGAAGAAGGAAGAATGAGGAGAGAAATTGGAAAGGAAAAAGCTAGAAGGAGACTTGAGTTCAACTTGCAAAGAGGCGGTTGTTTCCATTTAACAGAAAAATAAGAACTCTATAATTACTAACGGTTAAAGCAACATCGTCGTTTCAGATTGAGACACTTGGAGGCAAATCCTTTTTTCATTTTATTATAATAAAAAAATCTATACACCTTGTATATGACAGTTGACAAGTAAATGCAACAAATGGGAAATTCTAGCTAAGGTCGTTTCACTGATTGCACCACAACGAGCCAAGAATACTCTTAGGCCAAGCACTATGGTGAGTGATTTCTTTTGGTCCTGTTTTATGAACCGTTCGAATTTTGGAAGCTTGCGGTTGAATAATTAAGTCAACTGTATTCGTTTAGGATTTTTACGAATTTATTGAACGTGTTATATACCTTACTATACCACTGTCCTTGAGCCTAGGTTGTTGTTAAAGAAAGCTAAAAAGCCACTGGATTTTAGTCTGCCCCTTATAATAACTCTAGGATTGCATAAAATCACACGATTATGGATAAAATAAATAAGGAGAATAATAAAATAAAATAAAACGTATGAAAAATCATTATAAGGGGAGATGGAGAAATACAAGTTTATAAATCATATTAAAAAGCATGTTGGAATTCCATCTGAGAGTGGAGGAAGAACCTAAGGGAAATCATAGAAGCTTTAACTAATCCAAGATAGGTTTCTAAGTCATCTTCGATGGATGGATTCCTCTTGTTTGTGATAATCTTGGTTACATCTTGTTTTCTTCATAATGACTTCTAAAATTTATGATTTTGATTATTGTGTCGTCATTGCTTCTCTTATTTAGTTTTATTCAAATCATATACAATGGTACTTTGTTGGGTATTTCTTTATTAATCTGATTTCATTGTTAGAATGGTATTTCCTACCACATTAAGTATGATTTCAATTGTTTATTCCTTTGAACTTCATGGAACTTACATGTTTGTTAAATTGCTTGTGCGAAATTCTGTTATCGTCTAGTATTACTGCCAATGGATTTAAGGGTTCAAATAATTGAAAATATTGTTTATGGATATTGTTGAAAGTTTTGAATCGAATTATGAGAATTGAAATATTTTGAAGGATGATTTTAAGATTGCTCATTACTTGGAAATGTCCCCAAGTTAACGAAGTAGAGATTGGGTAATGATTCCCAAGGGGTCTTGAGTCCCCAACCATCGATGATAGCGGTTTCCGTACCAAGGAAACATGATAGGTAGAACACGAACCAAGGCAACTCATGCCATGAACTTAACTTTTTGTTTTGTGGAATTTGGAAACTGATTTTAGAACAACCCTTCTTGTATGTTTGTTTTGACTCCACATTTGGTGTTTTGTTGTTTGTTCTCTTATTGTGTTGTTATCATTTGGCGTTTGGTGAATTTCTTAAAGTCAATAACATTTATGAATTATTTGCGGGACTTTCAAAGTTAATCATTTATATTCGAATTTATTGCATACCCTTTATTGTTATATCTTTATTTTGTTTTAATTGACATATTTTCGTACCCTTTGAAGATGGGGACGTAAGCCTATTGAGCCGTCGTCTTACCCCAATTGATGATTTGCAGATTTCATCGAAGGATGAAGCAAGTAGAAGTTTCCTAGTTTAAGGAGTGCATTGTTCTTGACTTACTTCCTTGTACTTTTGAACATTAAGACTTGTTAGGTTGAGATGAACCTTTTAGTGAGACTAATTAACGGCTGGGTACTAAATTGAAAGAATAAAATGTAAGCGAAAGAAATTTATTTACTTAAGTTCCGATATCCGCCCGTAACACCTAGAATTTGGATAAATCCATGATCCGAATTTTGGGGTGTTACAAGTTAGTATCATAGCATAGTTATTAGATCTTGCATGTGACTCTAGGTAAATTATATTTTATAAAATTGCTTTGATTGATTGGTTGACTTGCTTGTTTGTATTGTTGTTTAGATTGCTTGCTTAAACTATAGGGATTAATTGTCATTCTTGTGAGAAACTATATAAATACTTAATTATATATAAATAGAAATTTGAATGGTTTGTTATACCTTGTATAGGATATGGCTGGAGGTCTGAATACTGATAACAATGAAGATGGAAATCTAGTGCTCGGCGAAGCCATTCGGCAAATAAATACAATCTTGCGAATGGCTAAGTAAAACACCCCAAACCCACCTATGAGGGATGATTTTAGTGTGATAAATGAATTCCACAAGTATAAGCCAACACCATTCAAGGGTTCAGTAAACCCTTTGGATGTCGAGAGTTGGTTACTAAAAATTGAGAAGCGAATGGATTTTCTCAGAATAGAGGATCATCTTCGAGTTAAAATAAATGTGTATTACCTTCAAGATGTTGTTGGTCATTGGTGGACAGTTACTAAAACTAAGGAAGGTATAGAATCCCTTACTTGGAAAGAATTTAAAGAATTATTTCTCCAAAAGTTCATCCCTGTAGCCATGAAAAATGCGAAAATAAAGGAGTTTATACAATTGGAGCAAGAAAAAGAAGGTTTTTCTGTTTTAGAATATGATATGCGGTTCGAGGAGTTATCTCGGTATGCTACAGATATGGTGAAAACAGAATACATGAAGGCAATCAAGTCCTGAAAGGGGTTATTGTCAGATATTCGTTTTAAGCTTGCACCACATATGCTCACGAGTCTTGCTGAAAATTTTGAAAAGGCATTGGTTATTGAGGTAGCTTATAAGGAGTTTTGGAAGGAGAAATAGACGAAAAGGATTAATCCAAACACTCGAGAAGAGTCTGCTAAGAAATCCAGAACATATCATGCACCAAAGAACATTATACATGGAAACTCTCGAGATTACTTGAAATCCAGGGAATGTTATGAGTGTGGAGAACGTGGACATGTTAAAAAGTATTGTCCTAAGTTAGGACAACAAGGATCTCCAGCTCAAAGTAGTTGAAATCGTTCCTCGGTCCTACACGGTTGGGGAACTTGGAGCGAGGAGCAGTAAGTTCGGACTTGGAAATCGCTAAAACTCGGCCTAATACTCGGAGCATATTTATAAGATACTTATAAATTTCTTCTCATGAGTCAAGATTTATACCTAATTAAAATTAAAATTTTAACACTATCATATAAATAAGAGTAATATTGTTACATTGAACCTATTCATAATGTTTTTAGAGGTTTTTCTATTTAATAACAATCATCCGAGGGGTTAAAAAAATTTATTTTTTGATTTTGGTAGATGCAAGACCAACTCGGAAAAATCGTCAACTCGTTTTGCCCAAAAATCGGTCCAAATCGCCAGAATCGGCCGACTTAATCGCTAAAAATCGGAGATGACTTGGAATCGGAAATCGCCTCGGTCATATAGCTTGTAGCGAATACTCGTCGAGTAATCGGCCTTGGAGAGCGATTTTAACTACACTGCTCCAGCTAACCAGAGATTTCAACCTAATCAACATCAAGGATACCAAAGCCATTCCAGAGAAACTCCCCAAAACCAATCACAAGGAAAAGTTAACATAGTATCTGGGAAAGATGGCGACATAAAACTTGGAGGTACGTTCTAAAATTTCGTGATAAAATTTCTTTAAGGAGTTTAGAATGTAATACCTGGAAATTTCATTTTCCTATTCTATGGGTGCCTTAGGATCGGGTTTGGTTCTGTTTCATGAACCGTTAGACTTTTGGAAGCTTGCGATTGAATAACTAAGTCAATTGTATTCATTTGGCATCTGTTTTTATGAATTTTATTGAACGTGTTATAGACCTTGCTACACCACTGTCCTTGAGCCTAGGTTGTTATTAAAGGAAGCTAGAAAGCCACCGGTTTTAGTCTGCGCCTTATAATAACTCTAGGATAAAGTCACACAATTAGGGTAAAATAAATTAGGAGAATAAGAAAAGAAAATGAAATGTATGAAAAATAATTTTAAGGGGAGATGGAGAAATACAAGTTTATAAATACATATTAGAGGGCATGTTGGAATTCCATCTGAAAGTGGAGGAAGAACCTAAGGGAAATTTTAGAATTTTCAACTACTCCAAGGTAGGTTTGCTAACTCATTATCGATGGATGGATTCCTCTTGTTTGTGATGATCTTGGAGACATCTTGTTTCTTCATAATGACTTTTAAAATTTCTGATTTTGATTCTTTGTGTCGTCATTGCTTCTTCTTTTTAGTTTTATTCAAATCATGTGTATATACAATGGTACGTTGTTGTGTATTTCTTTACTAATCTGATTTCAATTGTTTATTCCTTTGAACTTCATGGAACTTAAATTGTTTGTTAAAATGCTTGTGAGAAATTCTGTTATCGTCTAGTATTGCTGCCAATGGATTTAAGGGTTCTAATAATTGAAGATGTTGTTTATGGATTTTGTTGAAAGTTGTAAATCAAACTATGAAAATTGAAATGTTTTGAAGGATGAGTTCATGAGTAATCGTTACTTGGAAATGTCCCCAAGTTGACGAAGTAGAAATTGGATAATGATTCCCAAGGGGTATTGAGTCCCCAACCATCGATGGTAGCGGTGTCCGGACCGAGGAAACACGACAGGTGGAGCACGAACCAAGGCAACTTGTGCCATGAACTTAACTTTCTGTTTTGTGGAATTTGGAAACTGATTTTATAACAACCCTTCTTGTATGTTTGTTTTGCCTCTACATTTGATGTTTTGTTGGTCGTTCTCTGAATTGTGTTGTTATCATTTGGTGTTTGGCGAATTTCTTAAAGTCAGTAACATTTATGAAGTATTTGCGAGACTTTAAAAGTTAATCGTATATGTTCGAAGCTATTACTTACCCTTTATTGCTATATCTTTCTTTTCTTTTGTTTTGTTTTAATCAACACATTTTCGTACCCTTTGAAGATGGTGACGTAATCCTATTGAGCCGTCGTATCACCCAAATTGATATTTTGTAGATTTCATCGAAGGATGAAGCAAGTAGAACTTTCCTAGTTTGAGGAGTGCATTGTTCTTGACTTATTTCCTTGTACTTTTGAACATTAAGATTTGTTAGTTTGAGATGAACCTTTTAGTGGGACTAATTAAGGGCTCGGTACTAAATGAAAGATAAAATGTAAGCGAAGGAAATATTCCACTGGAAAATTTTTTAGAAAAACTGAGTTCCTGTTTCGCATTGTTACAAATATACCATGTTCACTCTCGATTTTTCTGTTAATAATCAATAATCTAGTATAAATTAATCAACATATATTTTCAAAAAATAAGATAACACTTGACAAGAAATACAATATTTCTTTAGTAAACTTAATTATGATAATATTCTTTATGAACTAAAAACTCAATTATGTGAAAGATACATTCAACATATCAATGTGATCTTTTTCTTTGAATTAAATACATTCATAATTCAAACAACAAACTCAAATTAACTTATTGTAAATTTTAACAAAAAAAATAAATGCGTGGACATTTTATTTTCTTGGGGAGGTAATACAAGGTAAGTTTTTTTTTCATTTAAAGTGTTACAACAACGAACACCCAAAATCATATAAATTAATATCTCAATTAAAAAATTGTCGCATTTGTAAATGTCTTTAAAAAAGAAAAAAAAACGATAATTTATAGAAGAAAATTCCCTCTACCCCACCCCACCCCCACCCCTAAATTCAATCTTGGTTCCCTCACTGGCCTATAAGAAGTGATTCAGGACCTCCATCTTAGGAATGGTCCCAGTTCTTCTTTCATGTGTTTGGAAGAACTGGGACCATTCCATTACGTGGCATTATCTTGGCTCGCCATCGTATCAACAAATTACTTCTCATCCTTCTCATCAATTCTCGAATTCTTTTAACCAAGAAATTACTTCTTCTAAGCAATGGATAACGGAAGAGGATCGGTTAAGGTATACGGTACTAGTTCTGAAGCATGACGATCTAAAAGATGTATATGCATTGTACCGGTACTACAAGAAAATCTTGCTATTGCCACACTTTCAATATAGATGCTGCAAAAGAAAATTTCTAGTCACAGTACTTTTCAGCTGCAGCTAAAAGCTATAATTTACTGCTGCAAAATGAAACTTTTTCCACACAACTGTAACAACAATATGAAAAAGAGTGTGGCAGAAAAGTATAATCTCTTACTGCAACAATAAAGATTTGATACATCAATAGACTTCTTGCTACATAGGTTATCGACACTAGTACAGGTTTACGCCATAATCATTGGGTGCTACAATATATTAAGTTTCTTGTAGCGGGGAAATTCTTAGTTTGTCAATCCGCGGATTGGTCCATTCCTCGTTATTAGTACCAACATAATGTAAATTAGCACGAACGTATATGGTGCATAAGCAAAGCTAAAAGGAATGTAGAGCACTGAACGAGTGACTTACGAAGTGGGCAATCAGTTTTAAGTTCTTACTATCATATCAATCAATGGTGTTACAGCTGATTAATTACAAGGCTACGGTTCGATATATAATTAAGTGATTTCACTCTGGTATTACAAGTATATATATCCTTAGGCTACTTCTAATGGGATCCAACATTCAAGATTCACCGCCCAAAAAACGTGGCTGAAAGTGTTGATTATAGATTGCATTCATCGATTGTAATTTGGAATCAACACTGGGACGTCAAAGCGCTTGGTGTCTAAAAAAGTTTAAAAACGCCAACTAGTTAGGCGTCTTGAAAATATTTTATGGATATGAAATGTCAAGATGAAATAGACCATAGGATTCATAGTTTCGTTGGTGATCTAACAGTTGATAAATAAGACGCCAAATGGTGCATCTGACGATATATCATATTGGCGTTTTTGACTTGAATGTTGAATTTTGGTGTGGTTCCAGGGATGTGAATGTTTAATCTTGGGTGATGATTAGAGTAAGAAGCTTGTTAATGTGATATAGTCGTATCTTTACCGGAAATAATACAATCTTTGACTTTGTCAAATCAGCGGGCATCTGTTTGGAATGTTCCGTAATAGTGGGGAGTTAAAACTTGATTTTTCGACTTTTAACAAAAAAATTTAAAAGGAAACATCTGCACACCTATAAAAAGATCCTAGCTGCTCGTTAAATGATACCTGAAAGGAATTTGCTGCACACCTTTTATCGTAATTATATGTCTTTTCTTTTTTTTTACATCTGATGCCCCTTAAATGCACTTAGGTACATTAACCTAGGATCTGTCCTATTATTACGAGGGTTATCCTCAACTTCCCTTATGGGAACTAACTTGAGAACCATAAACCATTTGATGTTTCTCTTCAAATTTTTACTTCACAAGCTACATTTTGGATCACATGCTCAAGTGTCGCCGAAGCGCCGTAAACAATTAATTTTACAAACAAACATGTTACGTGCCTCGTTACAAGGATTTAATCATCGGTTAACTAACAAAGCAAAAATTTCTCCAGGAACCTACTTTTTTTTATGGCTTCTCTTAAATATAGCCCACACAACTATTAACCATAGCCCAAAAAGTTTAAGTTTAAGTGAAAAGTCAAAAATTAAAATGAAAAGCCAAACAAGTTATAATTTTCTACTAACAATTGAATTTAAATCTCCTTTTTACACAAAATCAAAATAAACCCTAACTTTTTTGTTAATCATACTTGAAATTAATTATTATGTTTTTTTAGTAATCTCACGAATTGAAAAATTATTATAAACCCTAATTCTTACTTTTTCCCCAAAACTAAGTAAACTTTAATTTTTAGTTTTTTCTAAAATAATTTTTTCTTAAACATGATTACATCACCATCCTCCTAGAACTCCATAAACATAATCCATAAAACAAAAAAAAATCTCTAAGATGATGTTTTTTTTCCTTCTCAATCATGATTACATTAAGATTGATTGAGGGTATTGATTTTTCTTCAAAAAAAAATAATTATGTCAAATATCTTACATAAATTTAATTAGTTTTTTTTTTTTTTTTTTTGTTGATGTTGATTTAAGAATTTGATGATTATCTTATTTTTTTTGGGCTATGTATAATCTTGTGGGCTATGTTAAATGATTATAAAGGTGTGTTTGGTTAGCTTAAGCACTTATTTTAAGTGGTCTATGGTTAATAAATGCGTGGGCTATATTTAAGAGAAGCCTTTTTTATACCTCTTTCGACACTTAAAAGAGCGACAATTTTTATTGTTGTGCTACAATGTTATTCTTGCTTGCTACCAGTGGCGGAACTAAAGGGGGTTTTCCATTTTTTTCGTATAAAACCTAAACATGTTAGTAATTTTTCCCTTAGCCAAATAAAATCTATTAAGTTAGTCCATCTGGTCCATTAAATTAGTCCACCGGGTCCAAGCAATACACCAAAACGCAAATAATCACCTTCCAAAATCAAAATTTGTGGGTAATTAATCCACCAAAGCCTAAATATCCACCTTTCAAAATCAAAATCTATCGATAGCTAGGTGGTTTCTGATGGAGAGTAGGAAGAAGAGAGAAAAGGAGAGCCAGAGAGGAAGAGCGTAATGGGATGAAATATTAGGTCCACACCTCTTTCACTAATTTAGTCAATCGCGTCCAAAAAAAAGTGTTGCGTCCTTCGCCCGCTTCGGTGTTTCACTGTGATTATTTTCTTTAGACCCGCTTCATTTTAAAACCTGGCTCCGCCACTGCATTGTACGACCCTGAAATTAAAACGTTAAGAAAGCTGGAGGAGATATGGAAGAAATCCATGGATGAATCTATAGGTACACCTTCTGTATATATCGCCACTCGAGAGGTTTTGAGTTATCTTCTAATCTTTTTTTTTTTATCGGTAAATAATTTGGCATTAGCGAGTTTCGAACTCCGGTCACTATTGTCATCATCCAATGACTTTACCATTGTACTACAGTGACACCGACAATTGTCTTCTACTCTAATCTCTTATTTTTACTTTTTCAGCACTTGGGTTCAATTCTAACCCCAGATATTTCCCCCACTAAGGATCCGTTTGGCACTCTCAAATTGGAGGTAGTTGGAGGTATAGTGCAGTCAAATGGAGTAGTCAAGGACTACATTCAAGTTTTCGGTGTTTGATATGCATCCAATTACATGACATAGCAATTATATGTAGTTCATATTACCTCCAAAGGTTAATATTGAATGCAGTCCTTTTGAGGTATGCATTGAATACAGCCTTGTACTACGCTCTCCAATTACACCGATAACCATTATTGACCGATAATTTTATTTGCATAACCGGATACATTTTCGTTTT
Source organism: Papaver armeniacum (assembly GCA_023531295.1). Lineage (NCBI taxonomy): Eukaryota > Viridiplantae > Streptophyta > Magnoliopsida > Ranunculales > Papaveraceae > Papaver > Papaver armeniacum. The sequence goes on along the minus strand of JAJJWW010011357.1, from coordinate 284,358 downwards.
ATTCTTTTTAAATATTAATTTTTAACTTTTAAATATTAAGTTTTAATTTATTTTCTTATCTTTTTAAAAAAATAAATTAGTGGCAGGCCACTCTGGCATAGTGGTCGGCCACCTTGGGAATATGACCGACCACCTAGGTAATTGTGGACGACCATCCTTATATTAGTTATTATTCTTTCCTACTTTTTCCACTAGATTTCCAAACTCTAAAAATAGAGAATATTTGAGGTACGACCATCTTGGTCATAATGTTCGGCCACCTTGGCATAGTGATCGACCACCTTGAGAATGTGACTGGTCACATTGGTAATTGTGGATGACCATCCTTATATTAGTTATTATTCTTTCATATTAATTTTTCCAATAGGTTTCCAAACTTTATAAGTAGAGAATACTTGAGGGCCGACCATCCTGGTCATAGTAGCCGACCATTTTGGCATAGTGGCCGACCACCTTGGGAATGTGACTGACCACCTTCGTAATTATGGGAGACCATCCATATACATTAGTTATTATTCTTGTATATACTTTTTCCAATAGGTTTCAAACCTTTTATAAGTATAGAATAATTGAGGGGCGACCATCTTGGTTATAGTGGTTGGCCACCCTAGGAATGTGACCGACCACCTTGGTAATTGTGGACGACCATTCTTAAGTTAGTTATTATTCTTGCATATTATGTTTTCCAATAATTTTCCGAAATCTATAAGTAGAGAATACTTGAGGAGCGATGAGCTTGGTCGTAGTGTCCGGTCACCTTAGCATAGTATTCTGCCACCTTGGGAATGTGACCGGCCACCTTGGTAATTGTGTACGACCATCCTTATATTAGTTATTATTTTTGCATATTAATTTTTCCAATAGATTTCCAAGCCTGCCCAATACCCGAAAAATACCCGCACCCGATTCAACCCACCTAGGCGTGGGTCGACTATGGGTGAGGCACGCCAGAACCCACCGTACATTGGGTCGGTTGCGGGTAGAAACTTCCGTCACCCAAACCGACCCACCCACCCACCCACCCAAAACTGACATAGGATTCCCGACCCTTAGATTATCTAATTCTAACATAGAATGAATTATCGCAGCCGTTGAATTGATGAATAAAAGACCTAACCTGATGAGCACGAAAGTGCGACGCATTTTCACCCATAAATACATTAGCCGGGACTCTTGAGGCATCATATATGGGTATCGAGAGTTTTGGGGAGAGAATCGAGAGTTGAAGAGCAACTTCTCTGCTGCTGCAGAGAAGAAGAAGAACAAACAACACTTCTGGTCTGTCGTTTATGAACGGTCGCATGTTCACATCTTAGCGATAGTTTTTCTACGACAGTTTCCATTTGTAGTTTTCTATAATAGCAACACAGCAACAATATTTGAATTTCATTGTAACGGTGGACTCTGTAACACCCAGCAAGCGTTGCAAACTCGTTGTATAATTATTTTTCTCTAATAAAACACCATTTGAGCTATGAATTATATTTTTGAGTGTGTTTTTATCATGAGAAGCTAGACCCCTACACTGGGTCGACGGAGGAAGCCGAACTTCATACATGGGTGATTTTATTTTATTGTCTATTTGGCTTTTGCACTAATAAAATAGAATTATGATTTGAAAAAATTAGTTATCATTTTATTAGATGGGTCATGCTTGCTTAGATGTTTGATGTCACGATTTATAACTAATATTTGGAGAATCTACCTTGGCAAAAATAAGAGTCGGTGTTATTTTATTGAGCGATAATTGTTGAGAACAAATAATTGATCCTTATGTTATGAATGCGGTGGAATCCTAAACCCAGTAACTCTCTCTTTTATTATTTTCATTGAACCTTTAAATTTAATCTTCACAAGTCTTAGAGTTCGAATCTTAATTACTATAACAACGACAAATATCAATTGAAAACCCTACAATTTTTGGCGCCGCCGACGCGGACTTGTTTTTAGATTAATTTTTAGGTTTATTTTTATTTTGTACAGTATTTTCATTTTATTTTAGAATTTCTTTTTCCTTTTTATGCGTTTCTTTTTGTGTTTCTTTCAGGGACTTTTTGAGGACGATGGTTTTTTCTGAGGAGACGTCACCTACGATGACGCTGGCGGAATATAAGCGTAGAAAATCAAATTATCAGGAAACCTCATCTGAGATGACGCTTGCTGAATATAAGCGTAGACAACGGTATGGATTTTTTGATCCACATGTGGTAAGTGAAGAATCTCCTCTAGAGATATATGAGAAGTATTATAAGCACACACCACCTAGTTTGGAACAAAGATTGAGAGTTCTTGAATGCCAAAGATTATTTGCTGATGATGATGAATCTGGTAGTGATTCTCCGTTCCAAACAGAACATATATATGACCATGTGGATGATTGTGTGGATGATTCGCCTAATTCCATATATACTTAGAGGTTGTTTCTAGACCCCTAGAATTCCAAAAGCTGCCTAATTTAGGGTTAGAATTGTGTGCTTCTAAAGTGTTGTTGGATTACTTTGCATCTAAGTACCCAGAGGACTTGCCTATTCCTGATATCGTGCATGAATCAATTGATATTTCCCCAATCTCAATAGAATCCCCATATTTTGTTCTTTATGCACTTACATGTGCAGTAAAAACGTGGTTTAGGGGTAAATCTTGGTTTTTGATAGTTTCAGTGTCCCCATATTTTCATAACATACTTGTGAAGCTGTCATTTGTAAATACTGTATTTTGGGTCGATCCTCAAGTTTTCAGATTATTAGTTTATGGGGATCCGTTTTTGTACATTCCAGTAGGTATAACTATCTATTTATTATTTTTTTTTTTTTTTTTGAATTTCCCATCTTAATGACTCAATTACATTGAGGACAATGTAATATTTAAGTGTGGGGGAGTGGTTATTAACTTTTTATTTTTCTTTTTCAGGATTTTTCTTGCATATTGTGACCAGCTGTGTAGCGGGTCTAAAAAATAAATATATATATATATATATTATGACCAGCTGTGTAGCGGGTCTTTTTATTTTTTCTTTCATGTTATGACCAGCTGTGTAGCGGGTCTCAAAAAAAAAAAAATTGTGTGTCTTGTGTATAGCATTCGTCATGACCAGCTATGTAGCGGGTCTAACTCTCTTTTATTATATGACCAGCTGTGTAGCGGGTCAATTTTCTGTTTTGCTCGAGGACTAGCAAAATGTAAGTGTGGGGGATTTTGATGAGCACGAAAGTGCGACGCATTTTCACCCATAAGTACATTAGCCGGGACTCATTTTATCACTAATAAACTTGTTTGTAGGTGTTTTTGTGAAATAAGCTCTTATGGAGAAAGTTGCTCGAAAAGTGGTTTTTGTACCCCGGAGGACACATGTTATTCGGACTCTCAATGTTGGTTAAGGGACACCTCAATTACTAAGGAACACCTCAACGGATAAGGGACACCTTCCTTACTATTTACACCCCATAAGGAAAGTGCTAAAGGGACACCCGAACAGGATAAGGGGGAGGTCATCTTCTTCCCTTTGAATTTGAAAAATGGCGGGAAAAATGGTGGCAGAATTAGGGTGGTGTTTGGGTGAGATTAAAGCGCTGAAATTAAATGGGTTTGTTCCTGGTACCTAAACAGGTCTGGTATGGGTCATAGTTTTGATCAAAATTGGCTAGATAATCGGGAATTCAAGAAAACAGAATTCATACTTTTGGCGGGAAATATCTTTGCAAAATTGAACAGCAGATTTTAGGGTTCGAGATTTGGATGGTTTTTAATGAGACTCAACTGCTGAATTTTGTTGAGATGACTTGGATGAACGAAACAGGGAAGGTATGGTCGTTACATTTGGTTAGATTTGTCTAGAACATCAGATTGGAGATAAATAGGGGAAGATACGTCATTGTGAAGGAAAACAGAGCTAGAGGATATCCCGGAGTTACTTGGTCGGATTTCGTGAGATTTTCTCGATATTATTGGTTGGTACCAGCATGTTATATCCATTCAGGGATGCTAAGTGGTTGAGGTTCAAAGAAATAGGAATGTGGCGTGACTTGGTCGAAAACAGGGAAAGATATCTTCGGTGAGTTTTTTTTGGAGTTCTGCTACATTTTGGAAGTTTGTTGTGTGAATAAACCGAGTATTACTCTACCAGAACGTGTAAACACCGTGTTGGAAGTGTTTCAACAGCTTCAGACACACAAGGGAGCTGAAACAGGAAGTTATTCCCGTGATATTGCAGAGAAGGAAAGGGAATTAATGAGAATTATTGCAATGATTTGTTGGGTCCTGTTGAGTATAAATAGACTCTTGAGGCATCATAGAGGGGTATCGAGAGTTTTGGGGAGAAAATCGAGAGTTGCAGAGCAACTTGTCTGCTGCTGCAGAGAAGAAGAAGATCAGACAACACTTCTGGTCTGTCGTTTATGAACGGTCGCATGTTCACATCTTAGCGATAGTTTTTCTACGACAGTTTCCATTTGTAGTTTTCTCAGAATAAACACCAACACCGAATAACGGTTTTGAATTTCATTCTAACGGTGGACTCTGTAACACCCAGCAAGCGTTGCAAACTCATTGTATAATTATTTTTCTCTAATAAAACACCATTTGAGCTATGAATTATATTTTTGAGTGTGTTTTTATCATGAGAAGCTAGACATCTACACTGGGTCGACGGAGGAAGCCAAACTTCATACATGGGTGATTTTATTTTATTGTCTATTTGGCTTTTGCACTAATTAAAATAGAATTATGATTTGAAAAAATTAGTTATCATTTTATTAGATGGGTCATGCTTGCTTAGATGTTTGATGTCCCATGCTTACGATTTATAACTAATATTTGGAGAATCTACCTTGGAAAAAATAAGAGTCGGTGTTGTTTTATTGAGCGATAATTGTTGAGAATAAATAATTGAGCCTTATGTTATGAATGTGGTGGAATCCTAAACCCAGTAACTCTCTCTTTTATTATTTTCATTGAACCTTTAAATTTAATATTCACAAGTCTTAGAGTTCGAATCTTAATTACTACAACAACGACAAATATCAATTGAAAATCCTAATCGCATTTTTCACGAAACCCTTCTCCTCCGCCTCTTCTTTCCTTCTCAGTCTCCATTCTTTTTTCTTCGCTCACTCTCAGACTCTCAACTCTCAAGTCATATTCGCTTTGTGGATCACCGGCATCACCAGAAGCAAACCAATAACGTAAGGTAAGAGTAGGAACTGCTGTAAATTTGTAATTTTTTTGATTATGTGATTTCTTATGATTTTCAATTTAGGCTTTATCTGTTTAGGGTGTTGTTTTTTAATTTCAGTTTGGGGTTTATCTGCTTTATGTAATCTGAGTGATTTTACTATGTTTATTTCAATTAGGGTGTGATGAATTACTTATTTTTTATTTCAATTAGGGTACTGGTGATTTCAATTTCAGTCTCTTGTTTGATTCATTGATATTTTTTTTGTTACATATATCGAAATGTTTGTGTGCTAGCTGCTGTGCGCATGGTAGTTGGATTAATATTGAAGAAGACCGAAAGCCTTGGAATTGAAAAAGAAAGGTTCATTGATTACTTTGTATCTGATTTTGTCTCTGTATTGATTCATGTGTTGATGTTTCTGATTTTGTCTCTGTATTCAATTAGCATGCCTGTGTTGTTGTTGATGATGCCAAATATATGGGTTTCCATAAATTGTTGTTGTTTCCTCTGCATAGGCTTTGATGGTGTTGGGCATGTTGGCATGTGTTTGATTACTTTAGGTTGGTGTGGTTTTTAAGTTTGAGTCTTGAAGACAGCAATAAATCCACAACTTGGCCACACACTTTAGTTTACAAGTAATTCAGCTTTGTTCTTTATCTTTTGATGTTGGTCCTGTTAACTTTCGAAGTTTTGTTGATCACGTAATATCGATAGCTTCACTAGTTCTGACTTTATTATTTATGAATGAAGCTTGATTAGTTAAGCATGTTTGGCTTGCATATAAAATAAATAAATAAATAATACTCTTTGATTTCTTGCATTCTTGAGATTTCATCTTTTGGAGTTAATTATGAGCTATTTAGGATGACACTCTAAACCTTTTTAGGTTGAAACAATTCTTACGGCTATAGATTGAGTTCCACTTTATCATTCTACAATCCTTATATATACGTTTATAATTGGATGCGAAACTCATGTGCTAGAAATGGCATGGTAGTCGTTTGAAAGATTCATCCTCGCAATTCATCATTACTGAATCACTTTCTTTTTATTTTTGCAATTATATGTTTCTCTAAAGTGATTTAGTGGGATCATGATACTGCCGTGGATGTTGTAGCAAGGTAATCACTGGTTGAGTATAGAAAAGTCCCATAGAAAATTGTCTTACAGTCATAAAGAGTGAGCTAAAAAAAAACATATATATATATATATATAAGGCTCCTCTTCATTTATCGACATTAATAATTCTATGATAAGTCCGGAATTTTGGAGTAATCATGAAGTCGATGAAAACAGAAACATATCATCATTATATAGCAGGTCAAAAAGACTATTGATGAGGTTCTCGACACTTGGATAGCAGTATGTGTGAAACGTTGTCCTTGTCTCCGTCACCTAAACAAGCGTGGAACGCAGGATCCAAGGAAACTATCACATACTTGCTGAAAAGGAACATGCGCTTAGAGTATCTAATCATGTGGTCGAGTTAAATGGGTGCTTCTCTCAACTATTGTGCTATAAATAAGAATCCTTTGACGACATTCATACAAGTATTGTGGGTAACATCTTTCACTTTGGTCAACATTTGCACACTTCACTTTTATATTTCCATTTTCTTATCTATCCATGTGATTTCCAGTATGCGAGTATTGTGAAAAATGTTGCAACAAGTACGATGACTATCTTAGTAGAGTTTTCCAATCAGGTTGAATGTCACACGTAAGTAATTGCTTGTGTGTGATGTTTGGAATGTATGTGGGATGTTTGCAGCTAAAGAACATATGCAAGCTAATTATTTAGCTATTAATTTGTGTCTATCCTTAGTGGTTCTTCCAAGACAAGAAATTGGGATAGGTTTTGTGGGTATAACTCTTGTAAACCCTCACGAGACTATAACTCGTCCACTGGGGACACCTAGGGTTTAAAGGCATGTTGCATTATCTAAGTGCAACCGTTTTTTCAACGACATGGAGTTGTTGTATCTAGGATTAGTTTTATTTAGTTTGCTCGAGGACTAGAAAAATCTAAGTGTGGAGGAATTTGATAAGTGCATATTCATATGATTTTAGTGTCTTTTCCATACTTGTTTTAGCTATTATTCTTGCATATTTTCGTATTATTACTATTGTTTTCTCTTATTTGCCACTAATAGGTGAATCATCCAAAAATAAGATACAAAGTTCTGAAAATATCTAGGAAGAGAAATATTCCAAGTGCCCAAGTCCAAGAGAAGTGGAAGAAGTGAGACGAAAAGGAGCAAAACGCTCAAAATCAAGAGACGGGCCAAAGACTGATCTTAACTCATTCAAATTAAGGATTTCTCATCACCATCTTGAATAGAATTTAAAGAGGAAAATAATGCAAAAAGAATGAGGTCATTCCGAGTTCGGACGAAGAAGTTGGGGCAAAAACAAGCTTTTTATCCAATACCGAAGACAAGCAAGTATGTATACGGGTATGCATACCTTGGAACGAATTTTAAGTATGCAAACGGGTATGCATACTTATTCCCTTGGATTCTAACTGAATTTCAAGTATGCATACGGGTATGCATAGCATGGAAGTCCAAAACTCACGGTTAGGGTCCATATTTCGTATTTTCGGGTCGGGTTCTTGAACCGAACTAAATACTTGATGGACAAGCAATGTTAACCTATATAAATAGGTATTAGGCCTTTCATATATGATCGATCATTTCATATCATAAGCTAGGGTTTACCCCCTTAGGGGGAAACCACCATTCTTCATCTTTTGTAATATGAGTAGCTAAATCCTTTGTTGATTAAGGATGAATTCAATGTTCTGAGCGTGAAGCTTTATTAATAATACAAATCTATTGATAGTTTTTATCATCATCGCTTGTCTTTACCATATCTAGGGTTTATGAGTAATTCTTAGATTGATTTGGGATGCATACTAGAATAGTCTATTGATTGTTCTATTGCTAGTAGAAGTTATGAGATAAGTAATCGTCGATTAACTCTATACACAAGTAGAAATCGCGAGACCTTACAGAGGGATTCTGTGGAGAAATCGTGTATGAAGACAACACCATCAAGTAAACCTTGATCTAAGAGTTTTAACTACTGAAATTAACCTAATTTACAAAGCATAAAGCGTTCAATTGGATTACACCTTGAGTGATCTACTACTTGGTGGTTCGTCGGATAGAATCTGGTAGGCGAGAACTTATGTATCCAGTGATTGAAGGAGTTTTGGGGATAACATTGATCTAGCTGTTATTTTACGGTTGGTGATGAATGATTCCAACGAAAGATAGATAAGTATTCTAATCCTGTTAACGCTTGGTAACGGCGAAGGATTCCTTAATCATCCTTTAATTTATTCTTATTGTCTCTTTATTTACCTCACAACCAAAACCCCCTTTTGTTATTTACTTTATTTTGCTATTTCAAATAACATATCAATTACACAGCTCTATGTGGGAACAATCTCTTACTACCGCTATATTACCAGTTAATTAGTGGAAAATATCTTTATTAATTTGTTGTGCCTACGACAACCCATCACTAGACATGGAATCGTATCTCTCCACCTCAATTTGATCTTTAAGAATCTACCTTCAACGGTAAAATCTCTATGCACCATAAAGTTTGTTTATTTTTTTGTAGATCATTGCGGCTTATCTTTTCTAGGAGGAGAATTTTTCTTTCTTTAACTACTGTCCAATCAGTCTTCCATCCATCATCTCCTCTAGCCAAGACTAACCACTTTGCACCAAAAGTTCTGATGTTGACATGAATGCAAGTATCCTAAATTCTTTATAGTATGGTTGGATGTTAGAAGTGATTTTCCGGAAGTTAATCTTAGAAATCATGTTTGGATACCATAAGTATAAGTGTTTCTGCTTCTCCAGAAGCATAAGTTAATTTCAGAATTAGTAGCAAAAACATTCTGCTATACAAAAAGTTAATCAACTGCTTTACTCGAAATCATTTTTAAATTGTGCCGCCAAACTAAATTCTGGTCTTTCGAATTCTAGAAGTTAACTAGCAACAAAAATCAGAAACAAAACTATTTTTTCCACAATAACTCTTTTTTCTTCCGGAAGTTTTAAAAATTCTATCCCCAAACTGACTTCTTGCTTTTTAATTTCTAAAAGTCAAAAAATAACTTCTAGATCCCCAAACGCCCTACTAACCTTTTTCACTTCTAAAAGTCATACCCAAACTAACTTCTGACTTTTCGACTTTCAGATGTCAGAAAATAACTTAAGATGCCTATCCAAACATGCTATTAGTCTTTTGATCTTTTCTTTTATCGGCGTGAATCAATGTCATGATACAATGGAAGTAAGGGTGCCACGACCAATGGCGGCATTACTCAAGTTCTTCAAGAAGTAGACTCAGCAGGAAGGAAGTGCAGAATTAGCCGCGGAGGATAAATTCACAGCAAAATCTAGATAAATTCTTAGTGTCAGGCAGTTTTTACAAAATTAAGCAACTGCAAATAAAACTGAAGTAGCGGAAATATCACATTCAAATAATATCCAATTGCACCTTTTTTCTTAAATCTGTATTTTTCCTCCTGTGAAACCTACATTCTATCACGGTACTGAAAGAAAAAAAAGAAAGAGGAACATATAAAGTCTGGGGCCACAACTAACTGTAACTCAAGAAAGCTCATAACTAAGACGGTTCCGATACGTCTGTTTTCATCTTTAGCTCCTCGAAATAACTCTATGCCGCTGGAATTGTATTTTCAACATTAGAAGGCATTAAGACATTAAAACCATCTGAAGCTGTAGACATTATCATTGTGGCGATTTGTTTATGCCAATGCAGTTTCTTAAAATCCTTTGGACCCTGTTTCAAATCCAAATATTAATAAAGGTGAAACAGAAAATACACAACATGATTGTGTAAACTGAGAAGGGAGAAGGATAATAATCTGATGAACGAAAAGAAGTTGTGATAGCAAAATCCTCCGGGGCATTCACTTGCTCTTGCATCCTTGCTCTGAATTCTGCTTCTTCTTCCTCGTCTTTTCCAGGGAGAGATCCCAAATCCTGGTAATGCAAATCAAAGAACACCTGCATTCGAATAAAGAAAAAGAAGCTACTAGTTCCTCATCATGCCCGACTACCGATCATACTTGAGCCATATCACTTATCAAAAGATGGGGAGCGAAAATGGATTATTTACGGATGCAGTTTCTTAGTTAAATGTTCTTACCTTAGTTGATTGTCTTCAAATGTAAGTGCCAAGGGCTCATGTGGACTCCACTGACTAGAAGTGAGGCAGCGCTTATGATATTCAAAGTGGGCAACTAATAAATCACCTCACGGCTGCATAGAGAAAAAGAGCATGCCATGATCTTACGTCTTCCTTCCCTAACAATCAGAAATGTCAGAAAAGTCAGGAAAAAAAAAGACTGAGAAGTTAATAGCGAATCGAAACTTGCACAGGCTTAATGAAGATTTCACTAGTAGAAAACTCAACGTACATTGCTGAAAGATCATAGCATATATAAAGCTTACACGAATCATGTTAGCATAACAGCTTTTTGAAAATGTTTCATCCACTCAGCCATCATGAGGTAAAGTGACTTCCTTGGCTTTATGCAGTATTCCCTCAAAACTGATAGTTTTGCTTTAGTACATGATCTAAACCTTAAACACACACTTAACTGAGATTAACACTAGCTCGTTTCTATTAAACGAAACTTGATTTGTTGCTAGACCATAAAAGCTAACATCTCCCACTTGGTCAGCAACAAATTCTTTTGGTTCTTTTACAAAAACATTTAGCAGTAGAGATTAGTAACTGAAAATGATGGTAGGTGGCCATCCATTTTTTAAAACAAAAAATGTCAATCAATGTGTAACTGAACACTTAGATCAAAGTACGCCATTATCCGACTATTAGAGACACAAACACCACTTATGCTCATCCCCAAAAGGACAAATTTACCTTTATGATCCCAAAAAGATCCTTCATACCTACAAGGTCTGAAATGAGCTCCACCTTATGCTCAATCTGAACAGACTACTTGAAGATTTAACTTTATGATCTCAAAAGAAATCTTTAATTTCTCAAAGAATCGATTTCATACCAACACAAACATATTATATAGCAAACATAATGTAGACTTGCTCCCACTGAACTGTATAGCAAACAGAATTTAACTTAGATTGCATATGATAGACCTTAAAGAGCTAGTCTACAAACTGAAAACATGTTTGCCTTCACATATTCAAGCAAAAACACAAAAGGAAAAACAAGACTTGAACACGTAACACTATACAACCACCACAGTCCACTTCAGAACTCAGTCAATCACTTTATTTTGATTTATCAACTTCAGGTTTAGCCTTTTTCAGCCATTGTTGATACTTCAAGCAGTTCTTCTTGATATGATCTTTCTTCTTACAAAAGAAACATTTATAAGAACTAGTTGAACCTTGCTTTTCTTCTCCCAAACCTTTCTGTTTATCTGTTGATGTTGATGCTGATACTTTGAAGCTCTTCTTTGTAGGACCTAAGGCAGCTGGACCATGTATATAGTTCAAAAAGCAGAAACATCAATAAGGATGTTCAACATTATGTGAATGCATAAACCCGTTGATGGCAAGTTAACCATCGTAAAAAAGAAAGAGTTGCGAAATTTAACCAACTTCCTGGCCTACGGAGTTATTTGGTCTTAGAATTTTAACCTACTTCCTGGACTACAGAAATAGTCGGTCTTACAAAACGTTCACTGAATCCACCAGTAAAACAAAAAGATCTAGGATGGTCTCTAAGTACAGTCATCCAAAGCATATTCAGTCTAACAATAGGAAATCTGATGCAGTTAGTGACAACTGCATAGGAATTTGGCATGCTCCCCGGTTCAGTGGTGTATTGAATCAAGAAAGGAAAGAAGGAATTCCCTCGAGGAATGCCTTAGTACATATGGACCAGAAAAAAACTTCATTGGGCAGGAATGCCTTCTTAGCAACCCGGTATATGGCTAAATGCATTTTAGGGAATTTGTTTGGCAATAAAAAGAAAAGAACTCACAGCAATCAAGGAGCAGATACAGAAAACATAAAAAACGAATAAAATTTCAGTTTCAAAATATGTTACTTCAAATTCAACGCAATAGTATTTAGCAGAGGAAAATACCAGCAGTCCATGGTGGTCTTCCATGAGTAATATCACTACCGACAAAGTCTGCACGCGGCTTCTCAACTTCACGAGCCATAGAAACCAAGTTCTTCTCCATTGCCTGTCTCTGCTCCATCAACTCAGCATTCGCCTTCTTCTCATACATAAAAGCAGACCTACAATTCATTTCCATCTTTTTTCACCACTCGAAAACAACAAAACTAAACCCAAAGCATTACAAAACAAGAGACGGAAAAAAAAAAAAAAAAACCTGGCAAGCATAATGTCCTGACGCATTCCATCAATCTCAGCTCTCATCATCGGTATCTGTTGATTATCAGCCCGTGCCATTCCCAACTCTTGTGTCAAATTCTCAACCTGCCCAGACAACTCCATCCTCAAATTATTCATTTTCTGAACTTCATCTCTCAACTGCATCGCCTCAGCTTCAAGTTTCAACCGTTTCTCAGTAAATTCTCTAGAATGAGCATCTTTCTCCGCCCTGATATCACCAATTACCATATTCAACCTATGAATCTCCTCCTTAGCACCACCTAATTCTCGCTGTAGACCAATACGGTCATCAATTAATCTCCGATTATCGGTTATAAGTCTTTGAATCTCAGCACGTTGCATTTCTAATTCATTTTGTAACATAGCTGGATGTGGTACTGGATGGGGTGGTGGTGTTGGTACCTGATATGGTGGTTGTGGTGTTGACCGTGTTGGTACCTGATATGGTGTTGGTGGTGTTGGTACCTGATATGGTGGTGGTGGTGGTCCTCTTGCATATGGACCATCTGGTGGATAACTGCCTCTACTACCACCGTTATCTCTACCTGCCATCATTTATTCAATTCCTGCAACCCACACACAAAAAAAGAGGCATAAGAAACCCTAATTTCATTCAAAAATAAATAAATTACAAAGTGCGGTTCATGGAGTTACAATCAAGAAAGCGGCTATGGTTTCTTTAGAGAAGACGAGAGCTCTGACTTACCTTCGATGGAGAAGATTTCAGAAAGAGTAGCTCGAGCTCGGAAAATGGGAGGAAAGGGGGAGGTTGCAGAAAAAATGCACGGGAAAAGGATTTTGGGAGGTTATTTCTGGTGTTTAACGGATGAGTAAGATAGGCATGTCAGGTCTTGTAACCCACTTGGCCACTCATATACATCTTCAACAAGTTCTTCAAGAACTACAAAATTTGAAAGAAAGTACAGAATTTGCCATAATGCAGAATTTGCCATGGAGAAATTCAGATTCTTAGTTTCAGGCGTTTTTGACAAGATTTTGCAAAATTAAGCAACTGCGCATAAAACTTGCAGCAGAAATGCTGCATTTAAATTATATCCAGTTACACACTTTATCTTCAAACTCTACCGCAGAACTCAAAAAAAAGAACGAAAAGAAAAATATAAAGCTACAACTAGATGGAACGCAAGAAAGCTCGTAATGAAGTTGGTTCTTCCCTATGTTGAATCATCCTTGAGTTTCAATCTTCAGCTGCTCCTGGGATTGTACTTTCAACATTGGAAGGCATTAAGACATTGAAACCATCTGAACCTGTAGACATTATCATTCCGGGGATTTGTGTGTGCCAATGTAGTTCCTTCAAATCCTTTTGACCCTGTTTCAAAAAATTATTCCAAAATCCAAATATTATTAATAAAGATAGAATAGAAAATGTATAATATGTTTGTGTAAACTGAGATGAGGAAAGGATAATAATAACCTGATGAACGAAAAGAAGTTGTGGTGGCAAATCTTCTGGGGCATTCACTTGCTCTTTCATCCTTGCTCTGAATTCTGCTTCTTCTTCCTCGTCTCTTTCTAGGGAGAGATCCCAAATCCTGGTAATGCAAATCAAAGATAAGTTGCATTAAAATAAAGGAGGAGGAGCTACTTGTTCCTTATTATGTAGACAGCAGGTCATAATCGACATAACTTATCAAAAGATGGGGGCGAAAATTGAGTGTTTAGCTAAAGATGCAGTTTCTTAATTAAATGTTCTTACGTTAGTTGATTGTCCTCGGATGTAACTGCCAAGGTAGAAGCCTCATGTGGACTCCACTCGATGGAGGTGATGGGGCGTTTATGATATTCAAAGTGTGCAACTACTGGTTCTTCTCCCGGCTGACAAAATAGAGAAAAAGAGTCAGAAAAAAATGCTTGATATGAATTACACAAGTTTAATTTTATATTCCATCCCTTGTCAGGAACTAGAACGATACAGTAAGCAAAAATCTTAGTAAGCGCAATATGTGTACACAAAGAACTCATGGCATGAAACTTATATCTGCCTTACCCAAAGAACAGAAAAGTTTACAAGTCAAATGACAGAAAATCACTGATGTACCCCAAAGTCGAAACTTGCACAAACTTAGAAAAGATTACACTATTAGAATACTTGATGTACTTGGCTGAAACATCATATTAACCAATACGTTGTTACCACAAAGCCTATATGAACCAAACTTGGTTTATCGTCATACAAGATACAGTACACTTAATACCTTGGACTCGTAGAAGAAAACACAAACTCATGGTTTAACGAAGTAACATTAGCAAGATAGATAAGAATGCACTGAAAGCATCTATTAGCCAGCAATAAGCAGGGGAGGGGTCCACAGAAATAAGCTAATCAACCTTATCATGTAAACCTGCAATCCTAGCATGATATTTGAGAAGATCAACTAAATTGTATTGAAAATTAGTTCTGATTCTGTCATCCATACAGTATAGTCTTCAATCAGTGATTATAAGCAACAAAACAATTGAATGCATTACCTTGAGCAGTCTAAGATCACGAACAGTAAATGTGCCATCATCACTTCCAGATGCTAACATACAACTAGCCACCCTATTGAAATCATCATGAAGGAACATGTGAGAAGATCATAATCATAAGAAGAAGAAAAAAAAGAGAACATGGTACAAAAAATAATAAGTTCTACATACCGATTCCAAGAGATTACATTCACATCAGCTTTATTTGCCTTGATAGTTGCTGCTGGTTTTTTCGTACGGATATCCCATATAGCAATGGTTCCATCAACAGAACATGAAGCAAACACATCAGGCTCCGAAGGACTCCACTGCAAGGACAATGATGAAACAAAGCGCATTATAAAAGTGAAGCGGTTTGACATCCATACTTGAAGATCTTCCAATTAGTGGTGAAATAAATAAAAAATTTAAGGTTTTATCTTCGAGCTGGCATAAGTACCTGGAGATCTTCCACACTTAAATCATGTCCATCAAAAGGAGTTGCGTCCACATTCCATGTTGCATTAGATGATGGCTCCCATAGGTGGATATGACTATCGCAATCCCCTGTGAACATGAAAATGCAATTAAAAATAAATCCTATTCATTGGGAATTATTGCGCCTAAGATCCTCAAAAACGATACAAAGAATACAGTCATATGCTACAAGCTACAATTATACCAGATACAAGTCTTCCAGGCACAAGAGGACTCCAATCTATTGCATAACCTTCAGCTTTATGGCCACCAAACTTCATTAACGGGGCCTGAGTTTCTAAGTTCGATTCAGTGCTGACATCTCTTTCCGATCCAGCTAAAGAATTAAGTTGGCTGCTGAAATCCCAGATCTGCATAAGAAGAATAAACGTGTTCCAAAGTCAAGAGAGAGGTCCTTGAAGGTATTGCAAAATAGGTCTGCTCGCTTAAAGATTAGAAAGCATGAAACATAAACTATGAGCTGACCCATAATAAAAGGGACACAGAACAAAAGTATATCCAGATTCCAGAATCCCCATAATGCCCACATTTACGTACATTATTTTTCATGACTGCAATTAATAACAATATGGGTAGATTTGTATATTATCAATCAACTAGCACTACATGATAGCTTCAATTTTCAACTCTTGGTGAACTACAGAACATTCATGGATCACACCCAGCATCAACCCATTGACGAAATTAGACAAGAAGCCAAATGAAGAAGAGAATTTACAAAAGTACAAACTTCTGGCAAAGATAAAACTTGTAACTCACTATTTTTAACTAAGAATATCAGGTCTATATTTGAGCTTGCTAGTAGTGTACCGATTGGACAAGATAAACCCAACCATCTAGAGATAATAGTACAAAACTTCAATGTCTTGCGACTCTTGCACAGATAGAACTTGTAACTCACTGATATAAGACGCAATCTAAAACTAGTACCTGGGATTGGATTTAATCATTCTGAATCCATCTACAGTCTGCACTACTAGACCATCAGCTTGAAGAAGCTGTGAATCAATGTTTTACAATAGATGTTTTCCAGGATACTGTTCACAGTGGAGCTTCTGTAATGCCCACTGACTATTTTCATCACATACAAAGAGGGAGAGAAATGAAATATCTTATTGTATAATATGCTTCTAAATAATGGCCAACTAAACAATGTTCACACTCAAACAAAGCTTACTAAGCATTTCATTAGTAGAATGTGTTCGCAATAATGAGGAAGCAAATAACTGGAGACAGTGAAATGGTTAATAGAGATTAAACTAACCTGTACATGTCCGGTATCTCCCCATGACGCACAAATATGAGGGCTCTGTGTCATCGCACGTATTCGATTTACACATCCTTGATGTGCTATCTTACGTATCTGTCAAAGAATCCCAAACGTTAATTCCCAGTAGACCAACAAAATTCAAGCAACCAAGATTAAAAAATAACAATCTCAAATAGACAAACTAGAAATCAACAAATTACCTGCAACACCGGAGGATGAGGTCCGCCATTTTCTTCATTCTCCTCTTCATCACTACTCTCATCACTTTCGTCCTCCATATCAGACCCATCACCACCAGCTTTCTCCGGCATTAAGTCACGCCTTTTGCCTGATATTTTAGACAATTTAAATATCCCAATAGAGTTCCAAGAAGGTTGTTCTGCCTGCAAAACAAAATCTTAATCAAAATCTCAAAACCACTTTACTCATACCCTCAAATGACAATTCACCAACACTAATAACAATACACAAACCTGAGTCCCTGCGACGCAATACAACGTATGCGGAAACTCGGTTCTGACTAAACCTAGTGTATCCCTCACAATATCAAAGCTGCAACAATGAATTTTAACTCATTAAAACCCACAAAATCCAAACTTTTTTATAATAAAATGATGGGGATCACACTGCAATTCAATCTATTATACCTTAAACAAGGCCAACCAACATGAAAAGCATGGAGAGAATTGTAAGCAGTAGGATCACACTGCAATTCTTCTCCTTCTTCTAAATTATCAACACCTGGTTGCCATACTTTTGCAGGCATGGCTGGTGCTGCTGATGATTCTCCACTATCCTTCTTCTAAT
Organism: Papaver armeniacum; assembly: GCA_023531295.1. Taxonomy (NCBI): domain Eukaryota; kingdom Viridiplantae; phylum Streptophyta; class Magnoliopsida; order Ranunculales; family Papaveraceae; genus Papaver; species Papaver armeniacum. The sequence continues at coordinate 266,735 of JAJJWW010011357.1, read as the reverse complement.
TACACCCAAAATCAAAACCCAAAACAGTCGATTAATTTCTAAAATGAGCAAAGAAAAAAAAATCCAGAAAAAAATTACAAAAAATCCAGAAAAGTGATAAAACTTTATACTGATAGATTGATAGAAGTGAGGATGTAAATACCTTGAGTTTTCTTTTGGCCTTTTTAGGGTTTTTCAGACCTCGAGCCATTTTCGTCGGCTTGAATAGCAGAGAGAAAATTAGGGTTTTGCGTAAATAAGTTGAACTGTTTAAGCGAGAAAGAGTTAGTAGGGTTTTAGTAGAGAAAAAGAAATTTTATGTTTGGGTCAGGCCTCAGTCCTGATAACGTAGGGGATTCTTGGCTGTGTCGTGCCGGGCCAATCCGACTTTTGGCGGGAGAACACCCAAACATGGTATAGTTTTGGCCTTTACAAGAACTGAAACCATGTCCATAATAACTACCTGGTGCAAAATCGAAGTGAGTGGGTTCTGCGCCAAACCAACTATTTACTAAAATCGACAATAACAAAGATAAAAAATTTGTATGTTTTATATATCTGAAAGTTTAAAATTTTAAAAAACAACGGTGAGCTTGTCGTGACAATGATCAATTGATATTAAACATGTTTGTAAGTACACGAACTTGCATAGTTAAGTTGTGTAGTTAATTCAGACAGAAAGGCCATTATTAAAACACGGGTTACGCCAATCTTACCTCTTAAAAGGAATTTCGTTCCGAAGTAATTGCAACATACTCTAAACAAGTTTTGAAATGTTAATTTTGTTTCAAATATAAATCATCTAATAGCCAACTCAAATTTTATTTTATTTTTAGGTTAAGACTTTTGTTAATTTACTCTTTCCCCAGGTAAAGAAAAACGAAAAGACTATTTCAACAATTTGAAACTACCGATAAAATCTTGTAAATCATTTTGGTCGTTTAAAACAAAACTACTCCATTGTAACGAAAATCCAACTCTCAGAAAGAACACAGTTTAGGAAATGGTAAGTCTATATGCACAGTCCGAGTAAATCCGAACCGTACTATGATACCAACTGTAACATCCTGCGGATTCTGGACTCGGTTTCTAGTGCCAGAAATCACGGGATGTTACAGGATACTTGCTCATTTCATGAGTTAATGAAAGTGACAACCTTTAGTCACATGCACATTGGGTAAAATAAAATATGGATACCATTAAATAACTAAGATATTATAGGGCCTGTGGCCCATGGATGTGCAGTTCATTAGACGACTAGGTTTTCCCTTCCCTATATATAAAGAACCTATTGTATTATGTAATCCCGATGCCTCTTTATCAATAAAAGTTTTCTCTTTCTCCATCTCTATACCTATCTCTTGATTTAACCCAATTGATACTACAAAACGTTATCACCACGATGTTACACCGTCGAGATGACGTTGGATTTTATTTTGATCTTTTGTTTCCAATCGATCGAATGTAGATTCGGAAATCGCCATAGTCATTGGATATGTACCTATGTTCTTGGATTGAATAGTTAAATCTCCACCTCCTTTGCAATAGTCAGATTCTGCCGAGAATGATTCCATGGGTCTTTGTTTTGTTTCCTATATCCAAATGACCAGGTACGCCTAAACATGTTTCTTTTCATTAAGATTAGGCGTCAATACAAGGACATTATGATTCTGTTTGTCTGCCACAAACACTTGCTTGATCAATTCATTATCATTGGCTAATGGCTATCATCTATGTTCATATGTGTAATATTTTTTCTCCTCTACTGTGCTCATCTTTTCTGTTTCTGACAAGCACTCCATACCGTCTCTAAACTTTTTCTAATGTGCACTAAATTGCATAATTTGATGATTCTCTTTATACCCTAATTTGATGTTGTATTTTATTATTTTCTCTAAAAAAAATAAAAAAAATAAAATAATTGATATGTGTTTTTCGTCGGATGTAAGACCGTTTCATTTTCCTTCTTATTAATATCCATTTATGGTGTTAATAATAATACATATTATTATTTGATCTAAATCTCTGATTACAGTTTAGAAATAATAATATATTTTACTATTTGTATATATTTGTTGTGATTGGGTACGTCAAAATCCGCCCGCTGTGGAGGAGGAAGACCTGTTCGTCTTCTGGGAAACCTGTCTGTTCGTCTTCTGTGGGTGAAGATGGAAAGGAGGAGACCCGTCAGTCCAAACCCGGACCCGTCATCTTCCCGGACCTGTTAGCCCAAAATCGGACCCGTTAGACCAAACCTGAACTCGTTGTTCCGGGTCCAGCTGTTGTCCTGTTCCGTTTCGGGTATTCGGGTGCGCTCTTTGCCGCCCGACCCATTTAATCCATCTTGTTCGGTCATGCCTATCCAGTCTGGCAGCTGCCCCCTGTTCCTATTTTGGGACGTGCATGGCCAAGTCCTTGCCGGTTCTCAGTATGTGTAGATGGAACCAAATGTCGCCTGGAGGTATGTAACTATTGCAAGTTTTTATATTGAGTACGTGACAGGCTAATTTGGTTGTTTTTATTAGAACATGCCTAGTTTTGTTTTTTTTTTCTTAAGATAAGTCCGTATTATATAAACAGTCAATTTAAATTATGATTATTGATCTCGACCATTAAGAATTTTGGTTTTATCGTTATTTTGTTCTCTTGAAATGATATTGGCTATGGTTGAATGATGTTTATCTTTTGTTCAATTGGTTGTACCAACTCGTATCAAATATATTTATTTGGGGTTTAAAAGTACTTGAGCACCATTATTGTGTATTTGATATTTTCTGCCCAAATTTGAATGTTCAGTGGATGTAATCCGATTGCTCGACTATTAAAGAGTCGGTAGTTTAAAAAGATACGTTCAAATAAAATCACATGTATTCCAATTTTTGTGGAGAACTCACAAAAGATTATATTAGTCATAAAATTTCCATTTATTTACTTCATCCATGATACTAACGAACCAGTACATGTTGAAGTATGACAAAAATAGAACTATCATTATTTATATATTCAACCTAAAGTAAGTGGTTGACATGTGCAGTGAGATTCTCTTGGCCTATTGAGATAAAGAAATTTCTCAAATTAAGCCAACTGTAGCAAAATTAAAAATGGAAATAACCTCGAAGTAATGAGGGTTAGACGTACCGACTCATATAAATCATGTGAAAAGGGACATACGTATCTTGAGACAAAGATGTACTTTTGTCTTCGGTAGTAATAACACCAATACACAAGTATCAACCGATTATGGGATTAGCTAAAATATAATTGTAGCTCCCATCATAAATGAAAGAGTTGGAAATGCACCTGGTCATAGGTATTGATATATACAATGTAATGTGTGTATCATAATAGCAACCAATTTTCACATCAACTTTAATGGCAACAAGAATTTTGCCATTATGCTTTTAAGTAAGAAAGCATATCACTCATTTCACAAAGTCTTCAGTAAAATAGGATTGAGACCATCCTAAGATGCAAATGGTAAACAATCCATATTACAAAGAAAAAAAGGTGAAATTTAGAGAAATATGCATGCAGAATGCGGACCATTAAAGTGATTTATGGATCTGGTGAATGTTTTGATATTTTGGACTAGTTATAGTTCCCAAGAAATTTGCGTTTGAAAACTCCTAGCACATATTACAACACAATGCAAAGTACAAAGGCTCACCACCCTTGTTAATGCTAGAGAATTTACATCAAAATCTCTTGATGAATATTGCATGTTTAATAAGATCAATATAAACCATCTTATACCCAATGGTCTCGCAGAGGCTACCATCAAAGGTTACAGATTGTGCCTAAGGAATAGGTTATGCATACTAACCTACCTTTTATTGCTTTGGGGATATGCAATATTAGGCGCATATTTACTTAATTCGTTTTTAGACCCCAATATTAGTCAACCTTTTTTTTTAGCGTACCAGTTGGTAACTGGATTTAAGCCTGACATTCGTGTTCTTACGCATTTTTGGTTGCACTATACGTGTGCCATAACGATTCCACATCGACTATGATGGGTCTTCAAAACTGTTAAGTAGTTATGTTGGAAATGAGTTCCCAACAATTATCCGCATTTTTAAAACTTTTGGAAGAAGATCTCTTACCGCTAGATTTGCGGGTTGTCATTTTAATGAGACAATCTTCCCTTCGTTAGGGGGAGATAAGAAAACGTATTTTCTAAGGGAACGACAGGAATTGTCGTGGTGTGTTCCCACTGTGTCTCATATTGATTCTTGTACTCCAAAAATGTAAATGTGAAGTGACAAAGAATAATCGAGTTTCGAATGTGTACACCGATGTCGCTAAAGTGACAAGATCACACATACCAGTTTGCAAATATTCCCGCAAGGTTAGAAATCCTCAGTATGAGGTACACCATAGACTAAGGTGTTGCAACTACACTTGGTGGAAGTGTAATTGAGGTTGTGGCTCCATAAAGGAAGATGGAGAGACCACCAGGTTCGATCAATGCTCACCTAGAAAGTAAGTAGATGAGTAAGGCACAACCTAATTTGTATCATTAATGAAATCATCTCATTTTATTGTCTCTGACTATGTCCATGAATCAATACTGGAGGACGCTCCGAAGTTTTAAATGATTCTAGAGAACAATGAAAACCTTACGAATTATGAGAATGCACATGAGTCAATGGAAGGATCATGCGTGCACAGTGATGATATAATCCATAAATAGTTGCTCAAGAAGTAGAGCACAATGAGATCGAATGATGGTTATTTTCAATGATGTTGTAGTAAAAGGGTTATCGTTCACTCGGACTTGTGAGATTCATTTTAAGAATTAATAAAAGAAAATATATACAAATATTGTCACGGGATGAAGAGTCACTAGGACGCAGGATTTCACTACTTTTCATATTCTTGTGGTTCAGTCATTAACTCGAGACAATATAGCTCAAACAAAAGAAGTTGTGACTATAATTGCTTGCCAAAAATAGATTTCATAAAACATTATCTGTAAGTCGTAAGCATGACGCATCAAAAGTAATTTAAACTAAGCACGTGACATCAGACAAATTAACAGATAATTAATAGAAATCATAAAACAATTAAATCTATGCAAAAAGTCATATAAAGAATTAATTCATTTACCACAATCATGAAAAGTTGCTTCCTCCGTTGTCCCGGTGATGGGTTCTAGCTCGCATATTGGAAACACGCTCGAAATAATTTTCATTGCTCAAAAAGTGTTTACAAGAGGTGAAAATGGAATGAATATTGAAAACCGGGTTCGTAACAATTATATTTGTTACAAACCAAATTATTCTGAAACGATATATATGATGTGTCGCTGGCACTGTTCCAAAACGACTGTCTCCTTAACTACGACCCACAAGGCTTTGTCGTTGACACTGTTTAAGAACGACTATCACCTACAGTCTAATGTTCTTCGTTCTCCCCTTTAATGGCAGCAGCAGAGACAAGCTCTGCAACTCTGATTTCTCACCTTGTTTCGTTCCCCTAACTCTCCATCCCCCTACTCTGACCTCTAGAATGCCCTTTTATACTCCTCGGGCCAACAAGTCTCGAGTTTAATTCACGAATCTTCTCACATAACTCGAGAATATTTTTCTCTTGATTTCCCGTATCTGCAGCTGCGAATCATGAGCAGAGTTTCCTTCTTTATCGCAACCACAGTCCAATCTCTCTCAACACGTTGATCTCGAGTTTCAGTCAGAGGAAAACTCTGTTATCCACACGTCCAACTACTAAAAATACAAGCGAGAATATTTTGTTTCCCTGTAGTGAGAATAACACGTCACACTCCTTTTCTTCCGAATATCTTCCTTGTATCTTCCCTGTTTTGACGTAACACGCCAACAAGTATCGAATCCCAGCCAAATCTCCGCATAAATCTCTTCAAAACCAAATCAGAAAAACCCCGATAATATACTCCCTGTTTTATCCAAACCATGATTCTAGCCAATTCTGGTTGAATCGAACAGACATACCAAGCTGTTAAGCCCAAACAGGTTGTTTGAAAACGATTCCAGCGATTGAATCACTATCGAGATACCCCAAAAATCCAACCCTAATATTGTTACTCATTTGCAACACTTTTCCCGCCAAAACTGGAAATTTAAATGGTAGGGATGACCTCCCCCTAACAGGCATGGGGTGCGAATAGCAGTTGCCGCTCCTGGGGTGTAAATAGTAATTGAGGTGCCCCTTAGTAATTGAGGTGTCCCTTAACCAAAAAGAGAGTCCGAATAGTACGTGTCCTCCGGGGTGCTTTAGACAGCTTTTCGAGCCGAATTTTCCAAAAATGTTTATTGCCCAAAAATACCTACAAACACATAAAACACCAAAATTAATACAAAATCGAGTGCCAACAATATATAGTATTGAGATCAAATTAAACACAAAAATGTGTCTATCATCGAACCATGCTTTATTTTGATTAATTTCAGCATATTTGGCCTATACAATCCAGGAGAACTTGGTTCTTTGACAAATATACAGGTATTTGGTGTGGTAGTGCTAACCAACCAAGTGTAAAGACTATTGGACATACATGACTAATTTGTCACAAAGCATAATGAGAAGAAAGATGTCTTAAAGTATAAAGACTCGCCTTGTGGCACGAGATTTCTCACAAATCCCTGAAATTGTTCTCTTGTAATGAACTTTATAGTGTTCCGCTACTTAGTTAGCTTGGTAATTTCAAAAGGACTTGGAATGCAACATATGTATGTGGTTGTTACGTATCTCTGAAAGAATCAAGAGATAAAATATATTTACAAAAGTACTTGATAGCCTTTTGTTTCCCAAATCAAGTGACTCTAAACCACATAGTGCGTTTATAGTTAGATAGAACGCTCACTTTTAGATTGAAGCAACCAGGCGGATGTGGTATACCCGTCTAAGTGGCTATTTGATTTGGAGGGGATAGACAAGTAAGTTATTTTTCTTTGCGTATTCACAAGAAAGTTCCTGATTTGGAATTGTAGCTATCGATGTCGATGGTAAAGATGTAATGGGTACTCTTGATGTAATAAGATACCTTAAAAGCTATTTGAAATCCGAATTTGAGATGAAAAATCTGGGGAAAGCTCGACCGAATTCGTCAAGGTTTTGTCCCACAGGGTTTCCTTGTCAAGGTTTTAATGAGGCAACATATTCGGGTCTAACTATGTTCTACGTTTGTGTAATATTGTACTCTTTTTCTTTAGATCAGTTTTTGTCCCTTTGGGTTTCCCTGACGAAGTTTTGACGAGGCAATTAACTTAGACTCGTCGATCTTTGAAAATCGTATTGCATGTGATGAACTACATGTAAAGTACGTGACAACATGTGAAGTACTACATGAGAAAAGTTTTACCAAGGTTTTATCCCACTGGGTTTTTCCTTGTCAAAGTTTTAATGAGGCGATTGATTTCGGCACAAGTCATGAAGAAGAGGACGACATTTGAAGAACTACATTCAAAGCACTATATTTGAAGTAATATGTATAAAGCTTTGTTATTGAACCGCATAAGGGGGAGTGTTATAGGGCCTGTGGCTCATGGATGTGCGGTCCATTAGACGACTAGGTTTTCCATTCCCTATATATAAAGAACCTATTGTATTATGTAATCCCTGATGCCTCTTTATCAATAAAAAGTTCTTCTCTTTCTCCATCTATATACCTATCTCTTGCTTTAACCCAATTGATACTACAAAATAAGAAACATAGTTAGCTATATGGGTAAAACACACTTGCCATGCCTATTGCTTATACGCACATGTGTGAGTCAACCAAATTCAATCTTCTTAATCAAAATTCTTTGAGTTTTCTTTTGGAAAATTAATGGTGAAGCAACTGTTGGAATAAAAAAGTTAAATAAGTTCATCGCTAGACATGAATTGTTTAATTAACTTAACTTTGAATGGAGCTGCATTCACTTGAACCAGCAACCAATTTAATATCAAGTATAATTGATATAATTTTAATTTCAGTTGCTTGGGAACAACAATTTCCTAAAGTGATGCAATAAGCTTTATCTAGACCTCGCTCTTATCATAATCTCATTTCTATTGTTTGTGATTGTGTAAAGACAGGACTAGGACCACTGTAAGTGTCTCTGGTATTCTCATCCTAATTCTATATCTTTTTATCACTTCTACTTGGTCTTCTTTTGATGTGCCAGATGGAGTTTTTTTATTATTTTTTTGTTTGTAAGAAACTACAATTGCTAAAACCACAACTGAGAATATGCTGCAAGTAAGAAAATGGTGACTTGTATAGAAGAATGGGGAAGATTGAGGAAGTTTGTGTGACATTAGATGCTACAGAGAATACCAATAATTGGCTTACAAAGGAGCAATGAGATGAAAGACTTCACGTAAGACAAGATTAGATTATGCACTTTGTTTATTCTTAAAACATAAAATGGAGAGCAAAAGTGGTTGTTCATATACAAAATCAAGATGACATCACAAAATGCTACGGAAAAAGAAGAAGTTACATTGGAGATATCAAGGTTAGATTGGAAATGACCACTAATCACAAATATATTAAAAGTAGGAATTTTGGGATCCTTTTAATATATCTTTCAAATGGATTTTATGCGTTTTAATACTATTTTTTTGATGAGAAAAAGCTTTGGATGGAAACCGAAGTTTCTAAAAAAGAAAGTCTAAATCCAATTAAAATTTGGGTCAAGCTGAACACTAGGACCAGATGAAATCCCATCATTTTACATGTCCTTTATTGGGGTATTTTAGAGAAAAATTTTATGCGGGTCTTTTTAAGGAATTGCAAGACAATAATTGTTGGGATTGTAGGCTCAAAAACACCTTCACAACTCAAATTTCTTAAAAAAAAAAAAAAAAAAAAATAGAGAGAAAATAAAGAACCTAATCAGTATTGTTCATATGGTGTAGAAGATAATTTCCAAAGTGCTAACTGACAGATTCAAAGACATTTTGCCTGATATAAGTTCTGCACAACGAACTACATTCATCAATAAAAGACAAATATTAAATGGTGTGTTTGTGGCCAATGATCTAATAAATTCAAGAATAAGAAGCGAAAAAGCAGGTACCTCAGATTTTGAAAAATATTTTGATCATGTACGCAAGCTGTAATGTGATTCTAGATAAAATGAATTTTGGTGAAAAATAGAGGAGATAGGTGTTGTATTGATATAGTTAGATTTTCAGTTTTAGTGAATGGTTCTTCTGCATGCTACTTCAAATCCAAGAAAGGAATTAGGCAGAGGAATCATCTCCTCTTTTTTTTTTTTGTTGGTAAAGCTCATTTTGTCATGATAAAAAAAGCATAAGAGCAAGGTATGATTTTAGGATCCCAAGCAACCCTATCAATCATTTGTAATTTGCAATTGACACTTTGCTCTTCCTGGATTCTGACATTGAACAACTCAAGCATCTAAGACTATTATTATTATTTTTTGAGCAACTTACAGGTCTTGAAATCAGCTTTGAAAAGAGCCAAATTTTTGGTGTCAGCTATAATAAGGATTTAACTCAGATTTCTTATATTTTGGGTTGTTATTCAAAACAATTACCAACTACCAACTACTTATTTGGGTTTGCCTCCTAAATAAAAAAGTGGAGGAGTTTCAAAATGGGACATGGTTATTGAAAAGTTTCATGTTAAACTTAAAGGTCGGAAAAAATCCTTTAAATAGAGCATGTAAAAATAATCTTATAAACAATGTACTTGCTAACTTACTAGTATACTATATGTCTTCATTTGTGATGCCTGTTTTAGTTGCAAAAAATTTTAAAAATAAAATAATGAGGAAATTCTTATGGAATGGCAACAAAGGGAAAGTTCGGAACACACTTTACAAGACAAAGAAATTTGCGGGTTTAGAAATCAAGAATTTGAAGAAGATGAATTCAACTTTGCTCACTAAGTGGTGTTGGAGATTTGCTACTGAAAATATTTTTTTTAGAGAGAAGTTATCTCAGAGAAGTATGAAGCAGATGAAAAAGATTGGTTTCCCAATATTCCCAATGTTACTTATGAAAAAGATTGGTTTCCCAATATTCCCAATGTTACTTATGGCAGATCAGTTTGGATACGATGTATGAAATGCAATCCTATTTTGAAAAGTCATATCAGATTCAAAGAAACTCTCATAGTGGTATCAATTTTTCGGATGTATAGGTGCGTCAGCTATAAAATTAGAATCATGGGTAAGAGTTTGTTTTCCACAAATAATGCCGGCTCTAACGTGTTGATCGTCACTCTGTGTAGAACAAACATATGACGAGTTCAACACCAAGAAAAATATTACCTCCTGTTGGAGAAAAATGAGTTTTTAGTTTAAATATTTTGGTCTTGGTGTTGTTTGATCTTAGGACCTAAGGGTTCTATGGATGCTCACTCATTTTTTTGAGTGAATGAATCTCTTTAGTCCCACATTGGGTATACTAGAGAAGGAGCTCCACTATATAACAATATTCCTATGGATATATTGGCAAACGAGGGTGTTTAGAAAGATACATGGACCAACCCATGAAATGTGCACGTACACCATACACCATACACCAAATCGCTTGTCTACTCAATATAATTTTTGCTAGTTTTTCCTTTATGAAATAATTCCAAAAATATTTTTCTTCAGTGTTTTATTTATATGAGAATTACATTTGTCGTTTTTGATTTGTTTTACCAGAAACTTGTTTTATAAAAACCTAAATCTTTCTTGATTTACAAGTAATTTTCTCCTATAAATACTAATCGAAAACCTGTTTATAAGATATACCAGAAGCGACTCTTCTTTTCACTATCTTCTTGTTTTATCTTCCGTGGTGTGTTCACTTCCAATCCCTGTTGCTAAGTTCAAGAGTGGGTAACTTGCATTGTGGTAACTCAAGTTATATCGGGACAGTCTTATCCTGGAAACATCTTCGCTATGAGGGGTTTAACATTACTCATCTCGAGTGTACCCGTGAACTAATATGTGAAGGAAAACTTGTTGAACATGTGATTCTGCCCTCGTCAAGTTGTTTCGGTAGAATTGTTTTGATTCAGTTCTTTACATATTATTTTGATACATCTAACGTGCTGTTAATTGTTGCAAGATTCCAACAATCTTAACATATTATTTATTCCTTCAAGATGACGAATGATAAGTCTGTTGTTGATCAATTCCTCGAACTTCAACAAATCATAAACAAATCTTCAACAATCTTAACACATTATCTATTTCTTGTTGTTAGATGAGTATATATATGAGGAAAGTTTGAAATTGTTGCACACATGATTTTTCATAATGCATTTTTGGCTTTTACGTGATGCTTCCTTGGTCGATTTCTTAGATGCATTTATGGCTTTTACTTGATGTTTCCTTAGTCATTTTCTTAAATCAAAGATAACTTCCCCTACTTAGTTTCAATTTTACAGTGGTACTCAACTTTAACCAATTTAGGTTCTGAAACAAATGTATCAAGAAAAACCTAGCTACTTGATAGTGGATGAAAGCCACATTAATTACCTGGTTGATAGGTTTGTTTTTAATGTGACTCTTATGCTTGATCAAGCATACGGTGCATCCACCTAATTCACCTATTTTTACATGTATAGCTAAATGCAATTGAAAAAAAGTCATTCTTTATTTCTCGATTCTTCCTTCGGTAGATGGTCAGCCGTAGTCCATCTAAACTTCACAAAATAATACTGATATCACCATAGGTTTTTCTTACGGTGACCATTGTGATGGGGTTCCGTTTACTGATGGCATATAAGCACATGCCTTCGCCCCACGGATTGGAATGCTCCACTACCATGCAACAATCATCTGGGCCACCGATTTCCATTTGCAACAATCATTGGTTTAGTTTCCTAATTAGCTAGAAGTTCCCGAAGTAAATAACGATAATAACTTCATGTTTTTGTGAATACAAAATTTTATATGTTTCCAATTGTATAACAATCAGATATCCTATTGTTGTTATGTTAATAAATCTACCCAAAAATCTCTTTAAATTACAGTTTTGTGATAAATGTGATGTATTACAAAATAAATTTATGCATTATTAATTTTCCAAAATAAATGTATGCATTATTGACATTATATTACGTATTGTTGCCAACACATAATTGTCTAATTATAATAAAGTAAATTACACTTGTATGTTAATCCTAATCACTTGATATTGATCCTATAGTAAATAGGTTTTCGGACCGTAACTATTATCAAGTGAATATCAAGGTGTCGTATTGTCTCGACTATTGTCCATAGACGATCACACTTGGTATCAGATCTTATAGGTTGATAATAAAAGATTGTGGAGTATTTGGGTACTCTCGTATTTTCATGTACAGTTGAGTTAAAAAACGGTATAGGTTTATTAACATACTAAAGATGGTACTTGTTGAATTACAAAGTTTGAGACGAAGAGAACTTTGTAATTTATATCAAATTTATTACCCGATCGATAAATGGCCGTATAGCAGAATAAACGGACTTTGGATAAACAAGAATTATAATGATCAAGATAAGATTTCGGATATCAAGAACTATTAGGTAAAAGATAGTCTGACCAGGCTTTACGAATCTCTTAATGAAGACTTTGAAAGTTATAATTGAAAAGGAGAGGGTGCCAAGTACACCACCAAATTTTTCATTCGGAAACCGTATGGACTAACTTTCCATAATCAGCAGTATAGATCAACAAATGAGATCTTGTACCTGAGTTGTAAAACAAGTTTACTTGGACAATCTCACAAACCAGTATCCCGGTAACAACCTAGTATGTAGCAAAACTGTTATAAGAGCCGAATTCCAACAATAACAAGTCTTGTAATCTTTATTTCAAGATACGAATTCTCAAGAACAAATATGTTCTATACAGTCTTTTAGGCTTAAAAACTGTCTAGGTCGATTAACGCACTACATGTGATATTTTTATTATAAATATGAAACAATATAATGCGAAAAACAAATAACACAATAAATCAGAAGTTGTGTTAAAGAGGAGAACTATAATGTGCAGAAAAACCCCGAGACCTAGTCTAAAACTTGAACACCACACTATATTAAGCCGTTACAAACACTTGAATATTATCAGAGTTCGTACCGGAACGTAATTGAGACTGAATCAACCATACGAGCTAATCAACTTCGGATGTGCTCCTTCACGTCTCTTGGATCTCGCAAAACCTTACGCAATACGATTTTGGCACCTAGATAATGTCTTTTACAAGCTTAGGAGTTGCTTCGACCTCAATGAAGACTTTATGACTATTTTGCCTCTAAAATGAAGCATGTTTGATTTTATATAGATATTATATATCAAGGTATGGAAATCTATTTGCAGTAGACAAGTCTCGCAAACCTCAAGGATCTGTAACACTTACATTTTTATTAAAGAGAAACCTAGATCATTACCACCCCATACGAAAAATCTAAACAAATCAAGCCTGAAGTTATTTATATATCTATCTTGTGGAATCACAAAGTTCTAAGATAATGATTACATTGTGTTTACTATCCGAGATTTACGAATTTATTAGTCAAGTATTTCACAGTCATAACCTAATAAAATTTCAACAGAAGAAACCTAGGTTTTAGAGGAAGGCTCTAGCCGCAACTAGGACATAGAAGTGTCGGGATTAAGATTCTAGTTTGCAGGAAGTCATTTATTTATATTGATGAGCAGAGCTTGGTAGCTTACAAGCAAAGCTAGGTTCGTGAACTAGTTTTCATGTCTAAAAAAAATTTTGTAACCAAGAAAGCAAAACTTTTCCATATAGATTGTTCATGTAAGCATGTGAGAAGTTTGCTTTGAGTCACAAAGAAGAATTATGTGATCGTAAAATATTTCACCTAATTAGGGTACTTTCCTCTCCGGATCGGTTATACCTTAATATGGATTACTTGTGATCGAACACACAAGTTACCAGGTCCGGTTACACTATACCAAAACAGCCGATTTGCGACGGATATACGCGTTGCAATGAATTTAACCAACATCTATATCCATTGGGAATATGGCGTAGCAAATTTGTGTGCAACGCCAAAATCCGTTGCACAAAATAAATTGTGCAACGTATATACACGTTGCTCAGCATGTTTACCAATGTTTTATTTTTCAATTTGAGCAACGGATTCTTAAATTTGTGCAACGGTTACATTAATTTAGGCAACGTATTATACTAATTTTAGCAACATTTATATACGTTGGAAAATTATTTATAGGTACCAAAAAAAAATCCGACAATAATTTCGGCAGATTTCTGCACCTGAGCATTCACCATGAGTTATCATTTTTACATCACCATCATGAACATAAATTTCTCATCAATTAGGTTTTCATATTACCTAACTTAGCTCAAGAACCCTAGTTTACGAATATGAAAGATCAAACATCAAGCTTAATATAAATCACCGACTTCGATTGTTAATAAGCTCTATCTTGAATAATCTTTTTGACACCAGCGCTACCAATTCCCTCATGATCAACCCCTGGCAGTTCAGAATTTTTGATTGGTTGGTGCATATTAGTAGTGAAATTGTATTTTACAAAACTTAAAAAAGTTAACTACCATATACAACTCTTTCCAATAAGCAACAAAACTTACAGAATTTATAGCGCCTAGGTTCGGGTTTCGAACTCGTTAAGGATATATTGAGTTATCCTCCTCTTGTGTATACAATCTTCTATGAACACCGGGAAAATGTAGTCCCATCTTTGGTAAGTGACCTCTAAACTGTATGGATATTAATAGAATGACAGTTACGGAAGTACACCAATTCTAATTCTTATACCATCTCAGCATGATAGGAAGCATCAGGTTGAAAACATAAAACCATGAAAGGAAGCAAATGAAAGAATTTAGAATGCTATAGCTCAAAAGAATCACCTTGTGAGGAACAAAGAACTTGCTCCACATTTAGATTCGTACACACACTAATAGTTCAACTGAACTAGTACTTGGTGTAGCTCTTCCACGACCTCCCCTAGCCCCGCCTCTGCCATGAAATCGCATAGCTGTACTAGTAGAAACAGCAGTTGATCCAGTTGAACCTCTGCCACGATCACCTCTACTTCTTCTTTTAGCCAACTGTCAGAACAAAATACACTGTAAGTCAATATCTTACAGGCTCAAAACAAATTTCCTGTAAATAAATTACATTATATGAAGTGTATTATCTTGATGTGTAAATGGCCATAGTTGATTCATTCGTTCTCACAACTTCGAGACAAATAGAAGTAAGGACAATTCATATACACATCAAATAAAACAATTAAGAATTTCATATACACATCTTAGCAAGTCATGTCAACATGACCACACATTAGATGCCGCACCATTGTATCGTGAAGAAATCATCTAGAGTTGCACCTCGACGTTAACAGGAATATCACTTACTAGAGTATAAATGCCAATCTTGTACTGAAACTCCAAAGGAGAGGAACATTTAAAAATGTTGAAATATTTACTGCATGACAAACTCTATCAAAGACACGGTGCTTTTATGAAATTTCAAACGCACAGGGAAAACCTAGCAGCAGTCGTAAGTGCGCTAATACTAACCACCCCCACTTTTCATGTAGACAAATCAAGGGGACGGGTCTAGTAGTTTTCATCAATCCATGGAGTGTGGAAAGATTAAGAAATAATTTATTAAGAAGGAAACTCTAACTAGAAGGGGACACTCCACTGTTTGGCCAAAAAGTAGTCAGGTAATATGTTACCTGTACACCAGAAACGAGGGAACCAGCAAGGACACCTGAGAGGGTCTCAACGCCAAAAAACTTTCCAACAATTAGGGGAGTGAGCATGACCAAGGCACCTAGTGAATCATTTCTTTGATGAATTCATCTGCAGAGATTTTGACACAGTTGGCGTAGTCAGGCTTTGCGGTACCTTCCATAAGGATAGGAATGGTGTTAAATTGCTTGCGAACTTTTTCCACTATCTTAAGAGCTGCACTTCCCACACTCTTCATGGTCATAGCCGAAAACCAGTATGGAAGCATTGTTCCAACAAGCAAACCAATAAAAACTTTAGGTGTAAGAACATCCACACTTGAAATAGCCGGCTCACAAAGGAACCAAAGAATGCCAAGAATACAAGAGCAAACATCAAATGGCAAATCCCTATACACAATAGTTCAAACAAACTCAATAATAGAAAGGAAAAAAGTAATGGAAGTAGAAAGAGAAGTCACATAGGTTGTACCTTTCCAATAGCAGCAGTGGTGTTTCCAGCAGCATATAGGGCATTAGTCCTCTCCCAGATCCTGTGGCTCATGCCATCCATCTCAGGAATACCTCCATCATTGTCACTGATGGGACCATATGCAAGCAATAGTGCTGAGCATGTCAAGAGCAGCTACAACAATTCTATACATGACAGCTAGGCTAAAACTGACAAAGATACTGATGGCAATAGAAAAGATCGGAATGATAACAGATTTGTATCCCAAGGCAAGGCCAAAGATAACGTTAGTAGCAGCTCCAGTTCGGAAGGAATCAGTGACATCTTGCACATGGCTACAACATAAATATAAAGGTAAGGATTCAAATGGAACCCAATTAAACATCAGAAAATAATTAATCCACACAAACAAGTATGGTGGCTGGTGAAAAATACTCATACTGGCCAATTATATTACCTAACCGAATTTGGAAGAATTTCCATCACCAATATGAATCTTTCAGTAATTTGTCCCTACGGATCTGGAAAATTAAAGAAATGTCCAGTCAGGGAAACTAAAATCAAAGAATTACTGGGATCAAAATCTTGTTCCAAATTACAAAAAAAAAAAATACATTTCATTTCAATGACAAATATCTCTCAACTTACCTGGCTAAGACAAGCCTATGAGTAAATCGTCCTCTAGGTCATTGCAAACAATCCAAGCCACTCAAACTATAAGGCCCTTCCAATTAAAACAAGATGACTGAAAAGATTTAAACAAGCAAATGAAATCCTAGTTTCACCCATCTACACTAAAATGTCTTCACTACCTCTGCACACAACTTAAAACATCAACCATGTTCTCCTTCAACATCTCAATTGATATGTTGTCACTCTCCCAGTCCGTCATGCTCCTAGAATTCAAATTCATAAACATAAAGTAAGAAATTGTTAATCTTTTCAAACCACAAATCTAAGCAGCAAGCAATTACTTTTAACAAGCTCAGCTTTACGAGCACACCACAACTACTTGCAAATCCAAGTATGTTTCATTAAATGAGTCTTCCTTCATCCAGCATGAGTCATGAACCACAAGTTATAAACAATATTGGAAAAGCTTTTGTTGCTAGTACTTAAATTTGCATCATCAGTGATACTAAATAGGGTAGATTTATAAAAACCAAGTAAAATTGAATTAATGACAATTATTAGTGAGTAATTACTCCAATACATCCTACTTCCTATGAAAGAACCAGCACTTTTCACATGATAGAAGTATAATAAGTTCGCATAATCCACATTTGGTGCACAACAAGTATGATTTCATGATTAAAGAAGAGTGGTTCACGAGAAAGCGAAACACAAACCACATGGCAGTAATAACGAGCAAACCATGTTCTCAAAGTCCACAGTAATGCTATCAGATTGGCCATCTTCATCAGAGCAAGGCTTTGCCAGTCGTTCCATAAGAAAATAACTTGAATCATGGTATATAAAAATTATAGCAGGAGAACTGGCATCACCGATCTACAACATAAGAACTCATGAATCAATAACATAAGAACCCAATAAGAAATAATATTGATTAACCCCAATGATCCCAAGCATAGTAGAACCAAAAATTGATTGCAGATATCCGTTAAAAGGGATACGATTCAAGAGATGAACAAAAAAAAAGGAACCAGATTTGAAGATATACAGGAAAAATAAATTGTTGAAGCAAAGATTAAGCTATACATACAACGACGATTAAACCCTAGAAAATCGAAACAACAAGATTTGAAGATATGGAGTAACTTAAACCAAAGAAACACCCAAATGATTACCTAAAATGATTCTGTCTACTTAAGAATTCCAAAATAAAAACTAAACAAAAATAAAACCTATAGAATCAATACAACCATATGTCAAATTTACAGTAACGAAACTCAACTGAAATTCATAAAACTACAGAGAATCGTTTGCAAGGGTTTATAAAGAAGAATATCACATACCTAAATTGAGTCTGATTTCAGAAAGATGGGTTTTGATTTGTGAGATTAGTTAAAAAGACCTCACATATCAGATTCAATTAAAACCCAAATCTTAAAAAATAAAAAATTGAATAGCTGAAACTCAATCTTACCAAAACCCATCTCAAAAATCAGATTGAATTTAAGAGATCTCACAAATTGGATTAGATTTCAGAAAGATGGCATTTGATTTTTAGAAATCCAGTTCGATTTCGAGAGATCTCGATGGTTTCGCAAAATGAAGAGAAGAGATACTCTTTTAATAAAATTAGAAAATAAAAGAATATAGTTAGTTTAATAGGAAATAGCTATTGTGATATAGACATCTAAGCCCCCAATCATTTAAATAAAGTACTAGCGTGTCCTATTTTCTATTTTCCTATTGAATACCTTAGCTTTGGTGCAACGTATTTGGTTTATGTGCAACGAAAAAAAGGTCACCAACGCGAATATGCGTTGCACACTCAAAAACCGAAATGTTGCAAAAACCAAGATATGGTGTAGTGTTACGTCAGTTACCAGGATCGGTTACGTCAATTATCGGGAACGGTTACACCAATTATAAGGATCGATTACACGATTCTTTTGTGATCGATCACACCAATTACTAGGATCGGTCACACCAATTACAAATATCGATCATACCATCTCAAGTGATTAATTAGGATCGGTTACACTAATTAATCAAAACTAGTCATACCAAACCATAAGTCGCACGATTAGTTATACCAAGATACATAACAAGTTATGACCGGTTCTACTAACTCACACATATTGGTAATCCAAATATATGCAAATGAATAACAATACCAATAAGCTAGCGATTTCCCTTTCGATTCATAAAACAAGTTCATGAATGTACTTCCTTTAAACAAATGTAAACATTGTTTCCTAGGATGAAATCTTCACCTTTACCCATACACATAATCACAATATCATTCATAAGATTATGTCGATGTCATATCTACGAAGTTCAAAAGATAATTTTTATACTTCGTAGTTTAATTCCTTAATACTATAATCATATGATCATGTCTCACTACTAGAGTAAAATATCATTCACAGCTTCACAGTTATGTTTTCAATATAGCACGACTTGAAAGATACGTTAGGAATGAAACAGTTCAAGTCAATATTACTAACCCCAAGAGGAAGGATGATGTCGTCGTTGTAGCTCGTTACTTCTTCACGTTCTTCAGGTTTTCGAGTAATACTTGTATGTCTCATATTCCTAGGTTTTCTATTCTAACCTATACGAAGTTGTCTCTAGTACATAATCAAGTGACTCTTAGATGAGTTTTGATTCACTAAAGTATGACAACCAAACTTGACATATCAACGCTTGGTGGGTTCAAATGAGCTATGCTCTAACAACCATCTTCTTGGTCGGAGTACAAGGGAAAGGTGAGACATGAAACAGGCGATATCAACATGGTTGAATTGGGAAAGAATATTCAAGTGGAAGAATTATTGTGCACCAAAGACAAAAACGTGTCACCTGCAAGGGACATGACTAACAAGGCTCATATGTTTGAATACATGTCTTCAAAAGCTGGAAAATGTGACAATAACAATCGCAACTCGAAATATTCTCCTCATAAAAAAGGTACGTTTCGTAAACCAGAATCTAACATTATTATAATTAAGGGTCCTTGTTTGGTTTGTGGAAACACTGGTCATATGGCATTTCACTGTAGACAACGTAAGGATAAGAAGAATAATGCTAACTTGGTTGGGAAGAACAAAGATGAGTTTTCTGCTATGGTGTCTGGAGTTAATTTGGTGACCAATGTGATGGACTGGTGGGTAGACTCTGGATCTACCAAGCATGTCTGTGGGAACAAAGACCTGTTCACCTCCTAACAAAAGGTAGGGGAAGGCGAGAAACTCTATATGGGTAACTCATCCGCATTAGAGGTTGCAGGAAAGGAAAAGGTCGGTCTGAAGCTCACATCTGGCAAGACTCTCACATTGAATGAAGTTCTTCATGTCCCTGGGACATTTGCAAAAATCTTGTTTCTTGTTCTGTTTTAGATGATAAGGGTTTTAAAGTTAAAATTGAGTCTCGAAAAAGTAATAATAACTAAGGGCAATGATTATGTGGTTAAGGGTTATAAGACTGGGGGTATATATAAACTTAATGTAACTTGTCCTGAAGTGAAATTGAATGACTCTTCTGCTTACATGTGTGTGTCATTGAATGTTTGGCATGGTAGAGTTGTTCATGTAAGCTATAAATCAATGCATAAATTGGCTAACGTAGGCTGCATACGCAAATTTACTTTAGATAAAAATCATAAGTGTGAGATATGTGTAGAATCTAAGCATGCTAAGAAATAATTCAATAAGAATGTCCAGAGAAACTTTAAACCCTTAGAATTAATCCATTCAGACCTAGTTGATATGAAGTCAGTTCAAACAAGAGGTGGTAAGAAATGGTGTGTTGCTTTTATAGATGATTGTACGAGATACTGCCATGTTTATTTACTTAGAGGGAAGGATGATGCCTTAGAAGCCTTTAAGATATATAAACGTGAAGTTGAAACCAATTGAATACTAGCATTGAAACTGTTAGGTCTGACTATGGTGGTGAGTATGAAATTCCCGTAGGATATTTCTGTGAAGAACATGGCATTATATATACATGAGACAATAACCCCTTATTCACCTCAATCCAATGGTGTAACTGAACGTAAGAACCGTACCCTTAAGGATATGATGAATGCCATGTTGATTAGTTCTGGATTACCTTCGAACTTGTGGGCGGAGGCAATCCTATCAGCCAATTACATCCTGAACATAGTACGCTTTAAAGGATCAGATAAAACTCCATATGAGTTGTGGGAAGGTAGACAACCATCTTATGCTTGCTTCAAAGTGTGGGGGTGTTTGTCAAAAGTGGCTATTCCTCATCCTAAGAATACTAAGATAGGACCCAAAACCGTTGATTTTTTTTATAGGGTATCCTGAGTATACTAGTGCTTATAGGTTTATGGTTTTGAGTTCTGAAATTTCTGACATAGGGTTGAATACTATTATGGAGTCTAGGGATGCTGAGTTCTTTGAGAATATTTTTCCTATGAAACGTGATTCTCGAAAGAGATGTTTAGATGATCCCGTAGATTTGTCGTCAACTACTCATACTTTACCTTTAGAGGAAGATGCATCAGGAATAGAACCTATAATAGGTAAAAGGGTTAGAACTGAGAAAACCTATCCTGTAACACCCCGTGTTTTTATCATGGCACATGCTAAAAGATGCGCCATGACCTGAGATGAAGCTTCATCCAAAGCTTCCGCAGCGTGAAAAAGGTGGATTGGCTTAAGGCCAATACCGCACCAAAATGGCGCATTATGTTTGGCATTTGGCCGAGAGCCAAATCTCGCATCAAATGATGCACTAGGCCAGTTGGGTAGATGGCCTTGAGCTTGCAGCGTAATCATTGCACATTATGAAGGTTATTGGCTTAGAGCCAATGTTGCACAAACATTGTGCATCAGGACAGATATGGATGGCCAAACGAGTATCGCGCAATCATTACATGCGATCATTGCACGCAATCATTGCGATTAATAGTGTAGCAAGCATGTCATTTTGGTCCCATTTCCATACTTGTAGAAATTCCATTAAGACATATATAGGGAGGGGTACTTAGTTGAAGGTGCATATGCGGACTATGTACCAAGTAAGCTTCATAGCTTAGCCGAAAGAGTATAAATGATGCCTAAGGATCATTTATAGTTGCGTAGCCTTGCGAAGAGGGCATTTGATGCTTAGGCATCACTATGCCATGTCGCGGACCCGATGATGCATAATCATTGTGCAACTTGACGGAACGGCCTATATGGACTAGGCCATTACCATTTTTGCTAGGCTACGGCCTTGCAAACGAGTTGGTTAAGCTTTTTTCCCTTCGATGATGAACTACGGTCCGTGCTTGATCCCTTTAGAGTAAGGAAGGGTACGTGGCGGCCCGCAATGAGTTGCGGCATTGCCGGTCCGGCACTTTGTCGCTCATATCATCTAATTGTGAGATGATTGCGACATCCTGGCCTCTCATATCATCTGGCTCGGTAGCTCGACGCAAGAGATGATTGTGTCCAAACTTGATGAGGCAAGTTGCATTCCATTCACTGGATTCTCATACTTCCTATCAAGGCGTTTGACGTAGGATAAAAACCCGAGTGTCGTAATTTAGCTCAAGAGGAGTCCATTTTGATGGGAAACGACCCAAAGATCAAGACATGTTGATCTATAGATACACATGGTCACCAGAATTTAGCCAAATTCCATCGTTTAGGGCCTCAAAAGGCCGTTTTTGCCATTTTAAGAAAGTTTTGCTTACTTAATAAACCCTTCGCAGAACAAGGGAAAATGGACGTGCATTTGCCTAGCCTTAAGTCCCGGATCGTAGCTTCATCATGGCGCATCGGGGAAGTTACGACTTGTGGGGCAACGCGCCAAAGGCGTAATTTTCCGGTCCGTCACATATCCTTATTGCATTACATACCTTGCCGAGTCTGATCCCCAGATTTATAAAGAATCCTTGACTTGTCCTGAAGCTCCATGGTGGAAAGAAGCTTCAATTAGTGAAATGGATTCTATCCGAGAAAACGGTAAATTTGAAATTGTAGATTTACCTCCAGGGTCTAAAGCTATAGGTTGTAAATGGATCTTCAAGAGGAAACGTAATATACATGGAACTGTTGAAAAATATAAGGCTAGGTTGGTAGCTAAAGGTTGCAAACATAAATAAGGCATAGATTTTTTTGACACATATTCACCAGTGAGTAGAATTAGCTCCATTAGGATGTTAATTGCTATAACTTTTGTCCATAACCTAGAGATACATCAAATGGATGTAAAGACAACGTATCTTAATGGTGAATTAGACGAAGAAATATATATGGAACAACCCGAGGGCTTTGTAGTTAAAGGTTTTGAAAAAAAAGTTTGTAAACTGATTAAATCTTTGTATGGATTGAAATAAACACCTAAATGGTGGCATGAGAAATTTGATCATATGATGATTTCTAGTGGTTTTAGAATTAATGAATCTGATAAGTGTGTTTATACTAAACTTGTTAAGGATGCCTGTGTAATTGTATGCTTGTATGTTGATGATATGCTTAAACTAGGTACAAACACGGATGTTATTAATTCCACTAAGAAATTGTTGAATGAGAACTTTAACATGAAAGACTTAGGCCCTGTTGATGTCATATTAGGGATGAAGATTATAAAAACTTCTAATTGCTATAGTCTAGCTCAGTTTCATTATGTTGAATCCATACTTAAGAAATATGATCAGTTACTGTAAACCTTCTGGTACTCCGTATGATTCTTCTTGTAATCTCAAGAAGAATAAGGGTGTAGGCATTAACCAACTTGAATACTTGAGAGTCATAGGAAGTCTGATATATTCGATGAATTGCACGAGACTAGAAATTGCGTATGTTGTGAGTAGGTTAAGCAGGTATACTTGTAATCCAGGGAAGATGCATTGGGATGCACTTATTAGAGTGCTAACGTACTTGAAGTACACAATGACCATTTGTTTGAATTACAAAGGGTATTTGTCCGTACTTGAGGGATTTTGCGATGCAAACTGGATTGCAGACTAAAAGGATTATAAGTCTACGAGTGGATATATATTCATTCTAGTAGGTGCGTCTGTAGCTTGGAAGAGTTCCAAACAGACATGTATAGCTCGTTCCACTATGGAATTGGAGTTTATTGCGTTAGAGAAAGCATGAGAGGAGGCCTAATGACTAATAAACTTTTTAGAAGATATTCCTATCTCGCATGGGCACATGCCGGCTATCTATACCTCGTGACAATGACAAAGCCGCAATAGGAAGAGCTAAGAATAACTTGTCAATGGAAGTCTATACATATACATAGAAGACACAATTATTTGAAATAACTAATCTCAACTGGCGTTATTTCCATAAATTGGACAAGGTTCAAGGAGAATATCGCGGACCCTTTGAAGAAAGGTTTGTCCAAGGAGATAGTTAGTAAAGCATCGAGGGGGATGGGGCTTAGGCTCAATAATTAAACTTGCCATGAAGGATAATCGATCAACCTTGCTGACTGGAGATCCCAAGATCAAGGTTTCGAATGAGACAACTAATTTGTGGCGGGTAAAGATATACACTATCAGAGAATTCCATTCTCTGTCCCTTCCCTATGGCGTAAATGTGATAGTGTGACTGCATGTGGAGGATGACTTTTAAGTATTAATGAGTGGGGCGTAGCAGTAAACACTCTTGATGGAACTCACCTATCTTAATGAGGAAGTGGGGCCGCTTCCTATGAGAATTGAGCCGATTCTCTAGAGCATTCTGAGAAACAAGATATGTCTAGGGCTAAATTGGACAAAACAACACGAACTTAGAAACATCAGGAGAATATCATGAGTAGTTGTTGTCGTGAATTGCACCAAACGCTAACAGTTCAAGACTAGGTTCACTGTCTATCAAGTAGTTCAGGTAACTTCTCACTAAGCAAGGGTTCAAGACCTCATGGACACCTTTTCCTAAATGGTATTTTCCTTATTCTGTTTTTTTCTTCTTCATTTTTCTAAGATTTCATTCATGTGGGGGATTGTTGGAGAAAAATGAGTTTTTAGTTTAAATATTTTGGTCTTGGTGTGGTTTGATCTTAGGACCTAAGGGTTATATGGATGCTCACTCATTTCTTTGAGTGAATGAATCTCTTTAGTCCCACATTGGGTATACTAGAGAAGGAGCTCCACTATATAACCATATTCCTATGGATATATTGACAAACGAGGGTAGAGCGAAATATACATGGCCCAACCCATGAAATGTGCACGTACACCATACACCAAGTCGCGTGTCTACTCGATACTATTTTTGGTAGTTTATCCTTTATGAAATAATTCCAAAAATAATTTTCTTAAGTGTTTTATTTATAGGAGAATTCCTTTTTCATTTTTGATTTGTTTTACAAGAAACTTGTTTTAGACGGAAACCTAAGTCTAACTTGATTTACAAGTAATCTTCTCCTATAAATACTACTCGAAAACCTGTTTAGAAGATATACCAGAAGCGACTCTTCTTTTCATCATGTTTTTGTTTTATCTTCCGCGGCGTGTTCACTTCGAATCCATGTTGCTAAGTTCAAGAGTGGGTAACTTGCGTTGTGCTAACTCAAGTTATATCGGGTAGTATTACCCTGGACACATCTTCGCTGTGAGGGGTTTAGCATTACTCATCTCGAGTATACCAAATGAACTAATGTGTTAAGGACAACTTGTTGAACCCGTGATTACCGCCCTCGTCAAGTTTTTCAAGAGAATTGTTTTGATTCAGTTCTTTCCATATTATTTTGATACATCTAACGTGTTGTTAATTGTTGCAAGATTCCAACACCTCCAAGACTTGGAGTAACTTCCCCATGTCGAATACTAACATATGAGGTGGGACCCCCAATAAACAGAATACTTGAGTGCATTTAAAGTGTGATCCAACCACTATATCTATTCGGATTTTTCTCGGGATGTAATTTCAGAGAACCTAGCATTTCCGTGTTTTCAAATACATCATTTTTCTTGTTTGTAGCATTCATAGAATAGCCATGAAGAACTAAATGAGCATGAGTATAACTTTTAGAGATGCTTTTTAGCAGAAATGTATGCAAACAAGGATGCAACTTGGAGGCTAGATGTACGAAAAGATTACATGAAGCTGAAAGAAGGGAGTTTTTAGATTTGCAAAGAGTCTTGACCTCTATTACTCTCAACAGGAAAGTAAAAGATATTTTATACACCGGTCAATAGGTACTAAAGGTCAGTTCTATGGTACCTGCCATCTCCACGGGTTAAAATTGACGAGGTTCTTCGTAAAATTTGTCATCGAGCTGGACAAATAAAAAGTATGCAAACACACATCATTCTTCCTAATCAAGTGACCCATCGCATGTTTTCCTACACGACACATAACTCCCATAATGTTTCCTGATTTCAATGTCTTTGTAAACTAATCACCTATATAACATTTGAAAATTTAGTTACTTTCTTTATAAATGTACATATGATAGGAAAAGTAATAAGTATAAGATAATTACAAATGTAGGTTACTCTTACGAGCAAAATTACAACTTACATTTTGTGTAAATGGTAAAAACATATGATTACTCAATTTTTTTTTTCTCCCTTTCGATCCTTGATCGTACTTTTAACTTCATGTTTTTCTCTCCTGAATTTTAAATCAGAAAATAACAATTGTTGCAAAGGACATCGACAAAACCAGGACAACAACAAACACACACAACTAATACTAGGAAATGGGGGTATGCACCCCATTTATTCGAGAGATCCAGGACACTCGCTATGAAGTTTCACGACCATGTTGTGAGGAACGATACGAAATCTACCCCTGGATGAAAATATTTCCGGTGCTCTTCTTTGCAATGAGCTGGATTGAAGAGATGAAACAGTTATTTGCCATAGAAGATATACATAGAGTGGTGTATGGTGTAATTTTTCACATTTATAGTATAGTTATGTCTTTTGCCCCATTGGTATTTATACCTCTTTCTAACTAATATAAGACTATTAACATTTCAAAATATTATTGACGAGCCATCTAGAAGTAGGATGACTGCCAATCTTTGAGTGAGTTCCCTCCATTTTTATTTATTTTTGGTTAGTCTATTCAACATAGATTTTGGGAGAAGGTGGGTCTTGGAATAGATGCACATCAACGCTAACACTGATTGTATACAAGAACTTTCCTGTCGGGATTGAAAGAAAATATTTCTTCCTACCTACAAGCTTGAGTGAACTTATTAATAAGGGATTCATGAGAAAGACACGAAAATGTTTTACCAGCCGATCCCGCCAAAATACTAGTAACTTCTTCCCGACCAAAACACATTTTTTTTTTATATGCGAAAGTCGGAATCCAAACCCTTATCGTTAACCAGCCACTCAGACTGGCACCGTCTCCGGAACCACTCTGCAAACCCAACTATGCAACCTTTTAACTCCTTTTTTTTCTTTCAGTTTTGATTTGATTAGACAACACGGGAATCGAACTCCTAACTTATAATCTGGGAGTCCGATCCCAACCAACTGGGCTAAAGCGCGTGGTTTTGAACCCTTGACTTCCTTCTTACAGGATGAGAAACCATTGGGCTTTATGAACTTAGACCCAAAGGCGTAAACTCCTGACTTCCCCTTTCTGGCTAAAACTGCTTTTCATCTAACCATTATGGTGATCGGTGACTTACTTCTTCTCCCTCTTTGTCTGGCTGGTCTCTTCTGCGGCGTAGCTTGGCTCTTTTTCTTTTTCTCCCTTGGAAGTATAAACAAACCCTTCAGGTCCGCCATTACCACAACCAGATCTAACAGTCTCTCAGTCTGAAAAAAAATTCTGTACTCATCTTCAAACACAGGATTAAAGGTTAGACCTTATCTTGTTTTGTTTTGATTTTGATATTGATTATTGTTTCTTGTTCTATTTATCAAAAGTATAGGGTTTTGGGTTTTATGTCATTGGTAAATTCAGTATTAGGTTTGAAATCGATGCTTTGAAATTCAAAATGGGTTTTTGAAATTTGTGGTGATGATTTTGACTTGGGAATTGTTAATCGAGATTGGTTTTCCAATCATAATTCTGAAATACGAAAATTGTTTGTCTGCATGTATTAGTTTGTTTCAGGGATTGAGTCTAATGTTCAAGAATTTGGGTTTTATGTGATTGTTGGATGCATTGATTATGCCATGGGCTGATGGAAGTGTTCAGACAAAATTTGGGTTGTATGTGAGGTATTGGTAATTGTGTACATATAGTGAAAATGCACTAGTTGAATCATTTTGAAAATACTTAGGGTAAGTGTGTTTAAATTCTAAACAGAACAGGCCGGAGAAACGTAGAAAAAGCAAGTTAAAAACAAAGTATTACAATATTTTTGGTGGGTTTTTGCTTATATTATGTTCTTTTTAATCTGTATCTCTTGCGAAGTAGAAAGAACTCATTATCTTGAGGGATGAAACAATGTAAGTAGAGCAATACGTAGAGTTCACACTGGAATTGTATAGGAGTTAGACAATGTACTCAAAAGTAATGAATGCTTCATGGTAGAGATTGCAAGTGTCTATGTTGAAGGGTTTTGATGGGCTCGGATTTGATAACAGGGATAATTGAATTTTCTTAGTATGAAAAACTATTCACATGTCAGAATTTTATTAGCACGAGAATCAAATAAAATTTGTGATACATGTGTGTTGATCATATGAAGATGATAGCTTTTGGTGGATGCAGGTACCACTCGACATGGAAGAGCCACACGCGTAGTGTTTGCCAACGTGCATGCACGTGCTCCCTACTTGTATTTGTAACTACTGCTATTATTATTCCAATTGAACCTTTTACCCTATTTTTCCAATAAACCGAACCTTTTTACCCTATTTTTCCAATAAATCCTTCAGATTTTCTTTTTCTAATCAGTAAACCGTAAAAGACATCGTGAAATTCTTTTCCTCCTGTCATCATTCTCCATGGAGTTGAGGTTTCATTCAGATGATAATGGATCTTCTTCAGGATTTCCTATTTCTTCAAACAATAACTTTTTTGCAGAACAAGGTGCGAGCGAAACAAACCCCACTTATTCTAGCTTTTGATTTTTATTGCCTAATCTTTTGGGTTCTGTGTTTCAGGGGGTTATGGAATGAATGGGGCGAGAATCTCAGAACTAATGAGGAATCCAAATTCTGTAGAATTGTTTCATAGAGAAGTAGAGAAAAGACGAATTAGAGAAGAGATTATAGCAGCAGAAATCATAAGAAGGCAAACATTAGAAGCAGAAGTAAGAAGAGAATTAGCAATGGAGAGAGGGTTCGGGTTCCAACGAGATGAAGGGCTTTCTTTAGTGACAAATTCGTCCTGTTTGCCAATGTGGTCTGATCAAAAGAGCTCTTTGGTGCATCATATTAATCATAGTCCAGATGATTCTAGGGCTTTTGATGAAAGGGTATCTTTTTTGTCTGGACAACAAGTTGGAAGAATTGAGAATTCTCCTTTTCAGAGACATCCTGATGCAGCTAAGGTTACTGACATTAACAAAGGACCAGTTTTGTTTATAGTAAGTGCTTCATAATCCCTTTGTTGCTTCATTTGGTTCTTTGAATTTCAGTATTTACTCGATGTTCTTAGTTGCTTAGTTGATTCTACTGAATTTGGAAAAGCTAATTTAAGTATTTATAATCAGAATCTTATTATGTTCATTCATTCATGGAAGAAAACCTTTTTCAGTTTTTCTGTCACTTTCTTGATAGTCCATTGGATGTTCTGCTATCTCAATTTTAGAGACAATTTCATATGTGTTGAGAGCTTGTTGGAAAAAAACAGGGTTCGGTTGGGGGTGTCAAATCTTTAATGTTTTATTTTTCCTTAAAGAGTCTCTAGGTGTATATCCTGCAGCGTATAAATTTCCTCCAGTATTATTTTCTGATCTTCTTTGCGTTGGAAAGAATCACATATAATCTAATTTTATTGTTACGGATTTAAGTGTATATCGCATTTTACTATTAGATTAGCGGCGTAAAATTTCTGAGATATACAGAGTTTGGGCACTAATTACTGAGAACAAATTCAAAAGTTTGTTTTAACTAAAATCAGGTAACATATATGATGTGGCTCTAGAATTGAAGTGAAGGGGGGTGGGGTGGGGGGGCAAGTTCATATATAAAATCCGTAGAGCGATCTTTACCTTTCATAACATGATGATTGTGAATATATGTTTGTTTGCAGCCTAAGCCGACTCCAAGTGTTGCTGGGACTAAGAGGAAACTAGCCTCTGGTTTTCTAGGTAATTCAAAGAAGAAAATTCAGAAGGATTGGACTTGTGATCTCTGTGAGGTGAAAGTGACATGTGAACAAGGTCTGAACGACCATATCAAAGGCAAGAAACACAGATTGAAAGAGGCTGCAGTTAAAGCAAATGCAGCAGTAAGTAAGGACACTAGCAGCTCAGTCACATCAGAGAAGAAAAGTGATAACCCGGAGGTAGAAGCCCAGCAGATCATATGCGGTCTGAAACCAAATGAGGAGAAAAAGGCACCGCAGGTTCAGAAGAAGGGTGAAGCATCATGTCAGGAGGTGCATAAGATGGGTGGTTCCAAGAAAAAATTTAAATATTGGTGCGAGTGCTGCCAGATAGGGTGCCATAGCCCTGCTGTTATGGCTGACCATGAGGGAGGCAAAAAACACCAGATTCGTCTTCGACTGCGAGATGGTGAGGATGTTCAAGCAGCCATTGTCGGCACCACCTCCGAGAATGCTACTGACGAGAAAGCCATTAAGGATTCTGCTGGTAAGGAAGAAATCAAAGATGCAAGTGAGGGAACCATGGAAAATGTTGATCGGGAAGTCGGCACCACCTCCGAGAATGCTATTGACGAGAAGCAATGTAAGAATGCTATTGACGAGGATTCTGCTGGTAAGGAAGAAATCAAAGATGCAAGTGAGGGAACCATGGAAAATGTTGATCGGGAAACAGATGGAGAACAGACTCAGGAAGGAGAGGAGAAGCAATGTAAGAATGCCAATGACGAGAGTACCATGACCTCATGTGAAAGAACAATGGAAATCCCATAGTTGCCATTTGTTGTCCGAGGTAGTATATTCTAGGTGGTAAGAAATTATGTGAAAGAACTGCTAAAGCTAGAAATTATTATTTAACTTGTTCCCGCGCTGTTTTCTTAGGAATCTATTTTGTTTGTGAGACCTGAAAACATTGTAGTTGTTTTTGGTGTCTAGAAGCTAAGTGTTTTAAACGCCATCTACAACTACACAGTTCATTTTTAGACAGTT
Organism: Papaver armeniacum; assembly: GCA_023531295.1. NCBI lineage: Eukaryota > Viridiplantae > Streptophyta > Magnoliopsida > Ranunculales > Papaveraceae > Papaver > Papaver armeniacum. Next base: position 235,775 of record JAJJWW010011357.1, on the reverse strand, counting down.
ATGATTTGGTTGCAAGCATGTTTACTTGGAGGACTGATGTGCACATAGCTGGTTTTGTTGCCTCGGCAGCTGTAATTCTTATTTGTCCAGTTTATCCGGAGTTATGTTGATATCTATTCATGTGAAATTGGAATCCTTTCATTTTCTTTGTGACATGGTTGCATACAGAATCTTTAGTTACCTCAAGGCGTTATGTTTTTTTGGTCAATTTGATGGTTCACATGATTCAAGCAATAATATATTGGCAGTAAAACATCACAAATATGAAAGAGAACAAATGATTTTTTTTTATTTTTTTTTGATCCGACTCGTCTGGATCTGACTGAAATTACCTGACTTATCCGACTTGGTCCCATAAGTCGGGGATATTTATCCCAAGACCTAAACAGGTCTGAGTCAGAACGTGAGTCAAATCTGATCCAAATTAAGAAACAAATGATCTGACATCTTACTCGAGCCGAGTCAGATTCAGACATCGAGTCAGCAAACACGAGATTGCTGAGTCAGATTCAAACATCGAGTCGGAAACACGTTTTTAAATTGAGATTGCGAGTCAGATTAACTCTAACCATGAATCCTCTCTTTTTCTCAGCAGCACTTGAGATACAAATTGTTGTCTTACGAGACTCATAATAAACGGAAATGCTATTCTAAGTCCTGCTTTTCGCCCCACTCTCCACCCAATCCAACGTGGTCTGCTGACGCGTTAAAATTCACGTGAGTGTATCTTCTCTTTCTTCCACATATGTTCTCCTACTTCTCTTGCTCCATTATTCACAACTCCCTCGTCTATCTTCTCTCCTTCCCGAAGTCAGATCTTCACATATGAAAATCTTATCTATCTCTATTACAATCCAAGTTAAAATTGATGAGAAAACCAAATTAAAGGAACTGAAAACACCAAGCAAAGCTCATTTGATTACCCAAGGCCAAGATTCCACAACACTTTTAGTTCACTGTTTTTGGAAATCCATGATTTCAAAATTTGTATTTGTGTGTTTATTAATTTGTACACCATAAGAGATATTAAATTCGTAAGATTTTTACTAGATTCAAATCAAAATGTTAATTATCCCTCCCATTTAAGTTTCCATGATAGAAAAAAATTGATTAAATATAAGGTTGATCAATGAGTTAGGATTCACTGGTTTTAAGGTTCAAATAGAGATTTGAAATATGGGTTTGTCAGAAAGAATGAAATAAGAGATGGGTTTTTGAATATTTCATGGTAAAATCAGTTTGAGTGTAGGTGTAAATAATCCATGGAGCTAGGTGGAGCCATCCTGACCAAGGGCGTGCCAGGCGAGACGAATGCTAGAAGTACTGAATCACCTCACCAGGCCTGGGCACGAGGAAAGAGGAACAAAGACAGCTCGAAAAGCCGACATGATGGGAAAAAGCTCTGATGTGATGCTCGTCGAGTTCGAGGGCAGTTAATGCACTGACAAAGTTGGTGAAGAGATAAGGAAAACTCGGTCAAAGTAGGACTCGGCCCGGGGAATCTAAAGGCGACGTCGATCACCTCCACCTAACAAGCGATATCGGATGACGTTACCACTCGGCCAGATGCTTCGACTCGAGCAGAGGGGAAGATCGGGTGAAGCATCGGGTAGACACCCGAGAAGAACATCAAGGAAGCTGTATTAGGCCCAACACTGTAATATCGTTGTATCACCATTTTATAACTATAAATATAAATCATGTAGAGAGCTAGAGGGGGTAAGTGAGAAGTGAGGGAAGAGAGCACACCAAGAGTATAGAGAGAAAACACATAACTTGTAGTCGTGAAACAAGTAATAAGATCATCCTTCCATCCCGTGGACGTAGGTAATCATGCCGAACCACGTATATCTTGTGTTCTTCTACCTCTCTTCTTTGTTTGACTTCTTTATGCATGTTTTGAGATTCTTCGGATGTAGTGGTAGGATTTTCTACATCTACATTCTGGCGCCGACTAAGGGGACCGTATAACATCTTCGGATACCTTGAAATCGGTTACCAAAAGAGGAAAATCCAAGCTCCTAAATCACCTTGTGTGCTAGTTGGCGCTAAGAGAGAAACTCTTTTGGTTTTCTATTTTGTTTTCTAGCAAAATCTTATCGAGTTTGATATAGGTTCACTTTGTGTTCTTGTTTATTATCTTTGTTTTTCCTAGCAAAACATGTCTTTCGTTTAAAAACAAAGTCGTCAAGACTATTTCATTAAGCTAGGCTATTAGCTTAAAACACCTCAGCGAGTTATTGGAAGATCCGTGAGCTCCGAAATAACATCTTTCGATGTTAGTAGAAGGCTAGAAGGAAATCCCATCTCGCTGGCCGTCATCTATCGTTTCAAACCTCGTTAAAAGAAGATTCAACGACTCCTATCAACATCTATTGAGGATAGTTGATGCTAAATGAAAGACTCTAACGGTTAATAACGCATAGGTTGCTAGACTTATCATCTAATGATCACCTCCATGATTTAAGGATAGATATCGCTATATTTGTCTCCATTTACATTTGTCTTCATTTACTCGTTTCGCCGTTTAAACCCTTCTCTTTAGCAAATTGAACAAAGCACAATGATGGTGGAAGCAAGACTAGCTCAGAATCATTGAATTTAGTTTTCGGAAACCATGGCTGGGAGGATTGTAGTGAGCGGCTCGTTAGGCGAGTCTCATTTTGATCCTACACTAGAAGCCTCACATGTCGATAAAAACTGTAGGAGTCCTACGGTTCAACGAGTCCCGGGGAATTATGCAACTTGTATAGGATGGTCATCGGACAATGTTGTTGAGGGTCACATTACTATCCATCGTCACAAGAAAGAAATCTTCCGATTTAACGTACGGGTGATTAATGACTTAAGCGCTAGGAATGTTAGGACAAGTAGTAAAAGGCATAGGAAAGTACAAAGCGATGTGTCCACACAACTTTTCAAAGATTGTCCTTTACGGCCAAAACAATTTGGATATTGAGACCAACACGCTAGCATAAATGGAAGTGTACTATAAGAACTTTTCCGCCTTGCCTACGTAACTGCCGTACTCTATCCTTAACCTTTTAAAAGCGGTTGAAGTAAGTCTTGTGTACTTTCTTGCTGACGTAAGAACGAACGGGCGGGCGGCCCAGGAATGAAGACGATATCGAAGGAAATGGCGAAAACCTCAAGGGCAGTAGGATCTAAAACCGGGTCACGGCGGGATATAGTGTGCAAGAAGGACTCACGATTCCCAGACACGACGATCATCGGCCAAACAACCAGGGCGGGACTCGGGCGTTAATCAAAGTCATGACTACTTATCGACGAGGAGGTCGATTTGGGCCGAGATGACGATCTCCCACAGGATTTTGAGGATTAACCCAGGAGCCAGATCGGGCGAGGAATGAGGACAACATGGAAGATGGAAGAAGCTGCATCGGATCTAGGGAGGATGAGGAAGTGCGAGACGGTACACGAGAACGAGGGAGAGGAAGACAACCGAGATAGAGTACCCGGCGAGATCTAGAGCGAGAAGGTGAGAGGCTTAGGCGAGTACATTTGGCGAGCGACCCAACCGTACATCCCCCGAAGTGGACGACCATCCCGTAGCTCCGATCGTCCCCCGGCGGCGACCATCCGAGAGCTCCGATCGTCCCCCACAATCGTTCTCACTACGAGACCTCAAACCGCACTCCCCTAACACAACATGATACCAAGTGAATGGCCACTCTAGTCATGAAAGCACCCAGGCAATGTTACTCGCTATATTGGCAAGCCAAAGAAGGCAAGAAGACCTAATGAGAGAAGGCAAAGGAGAAACCTGGCTTTAGAACATGAAAACTACCAACTCGGTAACGGGAGAACGGGGTCGAGAGGATCATCGAGCGAGGCGCTTATAGCAACCACACTCACGAGGAACACCCCACCCCCTCCCCAACCGAGAACGCATACCCGACCCTAATCGGCAAAGAGAAGGGTATGGGCCAGTAGAGGATTCTTCGGCCAGGAAGAAGCGACCAATGAAAGCACGGACGCAACAACCAAACAAAAAATCGAGGCGGCTCCCGGCGGATGGTCAAAAAATCCGTCCAGGAGACAACAAGGACGATAAGTTAGCGAAATGTGTCAGTGGCTTCGAAAGACGCCGGATTTACCCGGGAATGGATCGGACTCGTTCCCACCTAAGTGTACGTTACCCGATCTTCCCATCTAGGTTTGACCCGGCACGGCAGCCATGAGAGAGCACATCAAAATGTATGTCCTTATTCTGATAGAAGAATCATGATGTGGTCATGTGCAATTTTACCGACAGTTTGGAGGCGAGGCAAAGAGTTGGTTCTACACCCGCAGATGAATCAGATTGGGAGCTATGCGATCCTGGTAGAAACCTTCCTTGAAACTTACATGCATAACAGTATAGCTCGGCCCCAGTCGATAAGTTGTTCACCACGGCACGAAGACTCGAGGAGCCAAGCGCTCTTTAACGGACGGATGGAGAAAGTTATGTACGGATATTGGGAAAGCGGCCAGGTCGACCAACGGATATTCGGTTTAGGAGAATTCATTAAGGAAGTCGGATCCCATCCGGTGGCAATGTACACCGAGAAGCCTAAGACACTAAGAGAGATCCTAAGATGCAAGAGCACTACATCGCCATAGAGAGGAGATTCGGGAAGGAGCGCAAGATAGAGGAATACAAGAGACAAGCGCCCAAGAGAGGCCACCCGCGAGAAGCCACGAAGCGATCTGAGAAAAGTCCGGGCACCCAACATCAGGGCGAAAACAAAAAAGTTTGGGTCGAGAAAGGAAAGAAGCCTCGCCACGAGCCAAGGTATTATACTCCATTAAATGCACCATTAGAAGAGATATTCACGGAAGTCGAAAAAGAGGAATGATATCCGATATCCCAAGACTCGGGAATTCAGTTCGACGGAACAAGGAACCATCCTAGTTACGCCATTATCACCCGATTCCGCGGCCATTCAACTAACGATTGTAGGGAAGTGAAAGACATCGTCAACACCTAATCCGATGGATATTTACGAATTTCGTCAAGACATGGACATCTCGCTCAACCCGACGTCCCAGTGCACCAAATAAAAATTAATCGCGGCACCCAATTCGCTTGTAACACCATATCACACTCGGCAACTCAGGGGTACGACTTGGGAACTGGTATCACCCCGAGAATTCATAAAAGGGATCGATCGGGCAAAGAAATCCTCGTGTGGCAAGACCACCCCATGGAACCATGGATGATGCGGTAATGATCACCTTCTCGGCGAAAGACGTCCCATTGAACGCCAAAGCACACGGGATCCCTTAGTAATAACCTGTTGATCGAGGAATGGGGCGTCCGCGGATATTAATGGACAATGGCGGCTCGGTGAAATCTTGTTCTATGACACTTTCAAGAGGATGGAGTTGTCCGATGACATCCTGATCCCGTCAACTATCGAATTCACGGCTTCAACGGTGCGGTGGCAGTACCAAAGGAGAAGTCACCCTCACAGAGTCTCGGACGGAGAGGATTCCTTGACACACTCACCACCTTTGCGTGGTCGATGTTGTGTCACCATACGAAGCGATTACGGTCGGCTCTGCTTGCGGGAATTAAAGGAGTCGCCTCGGCCTATCATCAAAGATTGCGGTTCCCATCTTATCGAGGAGTGGTAGAGGTACTAGGCGATCCCGGGCGGCGAGGCGGTGCGTGCGAATATACGTCCGGCGGGAATGAGGAGAGGCGGTCAAGGAAACGATAAGAAAAGAACAAGTCTAAGGAAATAAAGGCGGGAGAGGAGCTGGAAAGGGTAATGTCACAAGCCATCGTTACCTTTGAAGCGGCGAGAAAGAGACCTTATAGCAATCACGGAGACGACAACAATCGGCGAACCAAAGCAAAATTTCTCATCCACAGAACCAACCCGACAAGTCAATCTCACGGGCACCGAGAGAGGAGCCAAAATTAGTGAGAATAGGGTCTCTTAACAAACGAACAATCTCGGCGGTTGATAACTCTTCTCCTCAAGGAGCACATGGATATATTTGCTTGGCAAATGCACGACATGGAAGGAATTGACCCAAGTCCGCTCGCACCACCTACGGATAGACCCCAAGTTCAAACCTATCGGACAAAAGATGAGAAGAATCGCACCCGAGTTCTGACCGGCGGTGGGGCCGAGTTGAAGAAGTTGTGCGCGACGGGAATCATTCGAAAGGCCCAATACCCACAATGGATATCTAATATGGTGATAGTCCCCAAAAGGAATGGGGCGTTCGAATCTGCATCGACTATAGTGACTTGAACAAAGCGTGCCCAAAGGACGACTTCCCTCTCCCCAAGATCGATCATCTAGTGGAATCCATTGTCGGGTATAAGGCGATAACTCTCATGGACGGATACTCAGGTATAATCAAATACCTCTGGCCCCCGAAGATCAAGAGCATACATCCTTCTTCACACCAAGAGGATTATGTTGCTATACCAAAATGCCATTTGGATTGAGAAATGCCTACGCCCGCCTATCAAAGGTTGGTGGAAGACATGTTCGAAGATAGAATACACGACACCATTGAGGTATATGTGGACGATATGTTGGTCAACAGCAAGGTGGCCAACAACCACATCGACGACCTTCGAGGCATATTTCAAACCATGAGAAGATACAAGATGAGGGTAAATCCGCCAAGTGCACCTTTTGGGTCACCTCGAGCAAATTTTTAGGATACATAATCAAGATGAAAGGAATTGAGGCCGACCCAGATAAAGTCAGAGCCGTCGTGGAAATGCCATCGCCTGTAACAGTTAAAGACGTGGAACGATTGAATGGGAACTTGGCGGCCTTAGGGCGATTCATCTCTCGGTCATCCTACAAGTGCAAGGACTTCTTCGGGACGTTACGGAAAGGAGAGAAGTTTAAATGGACCGAGGAGTGTGAAGAAGCGTTTCAAAAATCCAAGCAACATCTCGCGAGTTTCTGGTGTTACGGAGCCTGGCCGAGGACATACTAACACTATATCTTGGGGCAACCAGTCACGCCATCAAATGTTCTAGTCAAGAACGCCGAGGGGAAAAAAGCGGTGTATTTCATAAGCAAGACCATGAATCCAATGAGAGGAACTATACCAGGATCGAGAAACTAATATTAGCAGTGTTTGCAACACGAAGCTCGGACGTATTTCCAAACCCACAAGATTCGGGTGCTTACAAAGTCCTCCCCATAAAGTCGATGCTACAATGCGGCTAGGTGGGCGGATCTCCAAGTGGAGTGCGCAAATAAAGCAGTTCGACATCGTTTACGAGATGAGAACAGCGTTAAAAGCACAGACAGTGGCCGATTTCGTGGCAGACTTCCCCCTCAGCGACGAAGATGAAGTAGAAGACATACCCGGAATGGAGGAAGACCGAGAAGACCGTCCCGACCTGCTCGAGTCATGCGGCCCAAACACGATGGGAGGTTTTTCGTGGATGGGTCATCCAATAAAGATAGGTCGGGTTTGGGATTGGTCTTCACGACGCCAAAGGGGAAAAAAATGGTCCACTCCTTTAGGCTCGAGTTTAAAGCAACTAACAATGTCCTGAGAATACGAGGCGGTAGTACATGCTTTGCGCATGATAGTGGAGATGGGAATCCAAGAGGTACGGCTTACGAGCGACTCCCGGCTAGTTGTCCCAGACAAATCGGACGAGAAATACGCCATACATGACCCTCTACTACGGAAATACGGGAGCTCGTCCAATTCTACATCGGCCGGTACCGAGCATCAAGTTTCGGCATATACGCAGAAAGGACAATCGCCACTCGGACGCCCTGGCATATATTGCTTCCATGTTGACGATTCAAGCGTCGAAGGCATCGAGTTATGAGAGTCTTAATGCCTTCGATTGCCCGAGACCGTGGATATCGGCGCACATGTCGCGGCAACCACCAGCGGTCAATATCAGGCCGATTGTTGGAGAACCGATTCACGAATACCTCGAAACAGAAAGTTGCCCAAGGGGCGACCGAGATCAACAAAATCAAAAGCAAAGCGATTGCGTGTGAACTTCGAGATGGCACCCTATATAGAAAGTCATACACAGGACCATTACTAAGATGCACGAGTAAAGAAGAAGGGCATATGATCCTCAGCAATTGCCTTATGGGGCTGCGGGAAACCACAGCTCAGGACGGAGCCTAGCGGCACGAGCTAAGACCATGGGATACTTCTGGCCGTACATGAACGAGGACGCAAGGCATATGGCCCTCATCTGCGACGAATGCCAAAAATTTGGAAAAAAGATACACGCACCGGCAGACATTAAACTCCGTTATCAGCCCTTGGCCTTTTGCTAAATGGGGGATCGATATCGTGGGACCATTGCACGTAGGATCGGGGCAGAGGAAGTACCTAATCGTGGCCACCGACTACTTCACTAAGTGGGTTGAGGCCGCTCCACTGAAACACATACGGGATAAAGATGTTTTCCGATTCATCTGGGAACACATCATATGTCGCTTTGGAGTGCGGCAGCAATCGTCTCTGACAATGGGAAACAGTTACAGGGCAAGAACATCGACCTGCTATTCAACACCTACAACATCCGAAAGAGCAAGTCTATGCCCCTGTACCCCCAAAGCAATGGACATGCCGAGATCACGAACAAGACTATCGCCGATAACATGAAGAAGAAGCTCGACGGGGAATATGGAGAATGGTGCGAAGAACTCTACAACATTTTGTGGGCATATAGGACAACCCGCAAAGAGGCAACCGGATTATCGCCTTTCATGTTAACATATGGTACCGAAGCCATCCTTCCCACAGAGGCGATGATACCCACCACAAGGACCGAAGCATGGAGGCGGAACATCTCAGCAGATCTTATTCTGGCTAAACTCGACGATCTAGAAGAAACAAGAGAGATGGCCCTGCAGAAAATGGAAAATTATCAACGAAGAATCCAAGAATACAACAAACGGGTTCGACCCGAGAGAATTTCAACCGGGGCCGGTTAGTACTAAAGCATCTACCCGATTATGAACGTGATAAAAAAGGCGGAAAACTAGCACCACGATGGGGAGGACCCTACACCATTGTCGAGAAGGTCGGTGAAGGGCATACAAGATCTCCCAACCGGACGGAACACACGAGCCACGACCGTAGAATGCTACGCGACTAAAGCTATATCATCCATAAAACCATGTATGATATCTTGTCATTTATTTCCGTGAAAGGCCACGTGGGGTTGGAAATATGACAAGTGCGTACGAATGGTCGTTTCGAACCGGGGCGATGGCATTGTGCAAGTGCGGGCGACTTACACTAAGACGTATTATTCGAACTCGGGGCGATGGCGATGTGCAAGTGCCGAGGGTAGTCCAAGGGCCTGGCGGTTGGAAACCGGTGGCCGATTGTCGAGGCATGAGTACTCGACGGTCGAGCGTCAACATTGCTCCCTCGCAAGTGGCCGAAATCACTTGCCCAAGAAGGTTAATCGATAACTTCTTGGGATATCGATCCCATAGAAATTAGGAAAGACCAACTACCCTTCCACTAGATCTCAAAAGACGGTGATGAGATACCTCGATCGGGACATGGCATTGGGCCCAATGATCCTCCTTGTTGAGTGTGTTCGACAGAAACGACATTTATGATTGACTTTATCTATTCATGCAGGCATACATAACAAGGTCGCGAAAATAAACCACACATCGTCGACTTAACATAAATAAGAACAATAACATGCATAATAGCGTCGGTAGCAAGAGAAACAACCAAATTGGCGACGCAGCACCCCATTAAAAAGTTTACGAGAAATTAAAGGTGTTCGAGCGGATTACAACCCAAGGGAAAGGGTAAGAAATCGACGCAGCGCTGCAAAATACATGTTCACCCCTTAGAAGGAACGGGCCTCGGAATCACCTTCTTAGCAGCGGCATCGGCCCGCTTCTTATCAAGCAGCTTGTCTTCACAGAAGCAACCTTCGAGACGAGTTCATCATTAAACTTCGCCTTTTCAGCAGTAAGATTCTGCGCCAGCTGCACCGACGCCGCTTCGGCAGTGGCCACCCGCTCGAGCAATTGAGCCTCCCTCCCTTTCAATCGGGAATTCTCTTCTTCCAACGATGCCCCTTTTTCTCGCTTGCCCGCTAAAACAACAAGGACGGTCAGTCACACAATAACATCACTAAGACAATGACAAGAAAAGCACAACACGAGGCACACCACCTTCCAACAAAGGGGCAACTACTCTAATGGTCTCTTGATTTCGAGACAGGCTACACTCGAGAGAAGACATCTTTGAAGAAAGCTCTAGATATCGTTGTTCGTTAAATTCATTAGTGGGGAAGTACTTCTTGTGATCACTCCATTCGGCCCTCTGCTGGGAGTGGGCTATCTGCAAACCTGATAATTGAGAGCGAACCCACTCCAACTCCTCAGAAACCTTTTTGGACTCGTTAAGCTTCTCAAGGGATTCTCGGCTACACTTCTCAGCATCATCCCTCTCCCCCAAGATCCTGGAGACGATCGCATGCAAATCTCGAACACAAGTCTCAACCGACCACATTGACTCTCTAAGTTATCGGCCAACAATGTTTTATCGGCGGCTATACCTTGGAACCGAGCTAAGTTAAGCCTAAGATTATCAATTTCCTCGGGGACATACTCAAAAGTCTCGTAGCGATGCGGTTTGGATTTGAAGATCTTCAATATCGGTCTCTAAACGATCGATCTTAGCATCCTTGTTAACTATTCTCTTGCAAGTTTGAAACGTGATCCGTTCCATGTTCACTTCCCTTTTCAACAAACGACACCTCGTGGCAGCGTCGGCCTCCGCACTAGAAGATTCGGCTAGGCGGGGAGTACTAAGCTCGGGATATTGGCACTACAAGATCAATCATAACTAGTTGAAAGTAAAATAAATACCTTGGGCCTCGGCCAACTCCTTCTCCAACTTCCGAGATCGTTCGCGTTCTGCTTGTAACAAGGAGAAAGACCCTCCCTCTCGGCGACCTCCCCTGCGTTGGATGGCGGCATTCAACAACGAGCGGTTGATATCCTACAAACACCATCATGGTCAGCACATACCACAAAACACGAAGGCGTCATCCGAACAACTCAACTCACCAGCAGATCAAAGGTACTTTTCAGACCGGCTTCATACAATGAAACAACATTGATCTTCTCCTCATCGGACAGAGAGGCAAAATCCGGAGAAATAAGGGCCCAAGAGAGTTGCACATAGGGCCGAAAAAGGAAGGAGAATCTTCTTTGCCTGAATTAGGAACCACGGAAGAAAGAGGCTCGGCAACTCGCCTCCGACAACAACATTCTCTCATCACGATTGCTCACAAGGTTTCCACCACCACCCGACTTCTCACTTTGTCCAGACTCTCTTCATTCTGACGATATCATCCTCCTCATCAAAAAGACTATCATCATCATCACCATCGATCCCACGAGATACACAACGCCATCGGCGGGAACAATCCCTTCATTAGTTATCTCCTCGGAGCACGGTCTCCTCGGGGGCGGGTACATCATCCTTGAGTTCCTTGCCCTCCTTTGGGCTTTCCACCTACAAGGGTAGATTTAAACATCGGAAGACTTAAAGGCGACTTCCTCGGGAAATGTGATAAAAGCGGCCCGATCATCGGGATCCTCACCGTCCCTTGCCGAAGAACCACCGGCCTTGTCAACCCTCGGCTTACGCACATGAGCCGATGTCGGAACCATGCAAGGAAACAAATAGGGAACGTACATGTATCGTCAAATAAAAAATGAGTATATTTGTTACCTTCCATGTCTCCTCCTCGGCTCTGTAATCTCTCTCTCTTTCGATGAACAAGAGGCTCGGTAGGAACACCACAGGACTTAGTACGAAAAAACACCAAAATTAAAACATCACCCCACAGTCGCCCGGAGCCAATCGATCAAGCTAGAAAGACGGGAAATACACTTACCCGATCGATATTGACCACCCGAAAAGGATAAAACTCGGCCGGAGGAGGAAATTTGCCACTCAGAAGAGGGCCAGAAATAGCCAATGGAACCCGATCCAAGCCGCGTCATTAGTATGACGGGCATGCGTATTGAAACTCTTTTCCTCGGGATCCTCATCCAATAGAAGTATCCTGTCACCTTCGGGAAGAGTCTTATGGCGATGAGGGTGGCGAAGAAACTTAGCGAGATCGCCGTTGGTAGTGGTCTCGCTCAGATAATTATCGAAAAAGCGGCGGGAGTATAGTCGCTCGCTTGGGAAGGATCGTAAGTAGACCAAGTAGTAGGAGCACACTCGCCTCGGCTACGCCTCTCCCTCCCGAACGAATACGGAAAGTGTTGCCATTCCACTTTGAGCGAGCGCGGGACGGGCGAATCTTAGAAAGGGCCTCGTACCGGAATGGGCGGCTAGGATCATACAAAGGGAAACGCAGCCAGCTCTAGGCGGCCCCTGGTGACAATGGTCGCCTCGGCCGAATGAGGAAATCTCAAAACATCATCTTTTTCGGAGAGCACCTTTTTGGCACGACAAGAGCACGACGTCATACCCATGGAGGTCGAACTCATCTTTTAAGCTGTGAACAATTGCTCATCCGACAAGTCCTTAGCGATTCTCTTGTCGACCCTACAACAAAACGAAGAAGGATTATCGGGAAAGATAGAATATAGAGCACGATAATCATACTTGGAAGGACTCTCATAACAAACGGGGAATCAAGTGATACGCCAGTCTTCATCGAAAAAACACATAACTCACGCACCTTTTTCCGTCATCGAAGGAGTTGAAGACGCCATGAAAGTTAGTAGAAGAAACGACAGGAGGGGCAAAAATACAGCCGGAATCGGAAGTTGCAGCGGTGACGGAAACAAGGAAGATGCAGAACGATGGAGAAGAAAGGAAAGAAACCTGTGGAAAAAATAACTGATGATAATGAAGGAGAAGGCACAAAAACGGAGAGAAGGAGGAAAATGGTAAAGGAAAAGTAAAGGGGGAATGGGGTTTTAGAATCGAGTTTATAAACCTCTCCAGGTAGTAACAAACGAGGAAGGTAAACCGGTTTACAACGCACGAAGGAAGTGGGGAACAACATGGCGGAAAACCGGCATGGCCAGGGACGTGGGAAGACGAGGCGGTTTCTTCCCCACGTGTCGATCACACGAGTGGAAGAAGGGGCATAAATGTAGGTGTAAATAATCCATGGAGCTAGGTGGAGCCATCTGACCAAGGGCGTGCCGAGGCGGGAGCGAATCTTTAGAAGTCTTGAATCACCTCCACCGGGCACAGGCACGAGGAAAGAGGAACGAGACGGCTCGAAAAGCCGACATGATGGGGAAAAAGCTACGATGTAATGCTCTTCGAGTTCGAGGCGATTAATGCAACGACAAAGTTGGTGAAGAGATAAGGAAAACTCGGTCAAAGTAGGACTCGGCCAGGAATCTAAAAGGCGACGTCGATCACCTCCACCTAAACAAGCAATATCGGATGACGTTACCACTCGGCCGGATGCTTACTCGAAGCGAGAGGGGAAGATCGGGTGAAGCATCGAGTAGACACCCGAAGAACATCAAGGAAGGCGTATTAGGCCCAACAACGTAATATCGTTGTATCACCATTTTATAACTATAAATATAAATCATGTAGAGAGCTAGAGGGGGTAAGTGAGAAGTGAGGGAAGAGAGCACACCAGAATATAGAGAAAACACATAACTTGTAGTCGTGAAACAAGTAATAAGATCATCCTTCCATCCAGTGGACGTAGGTAATCATCTTAGAACCACGTATATCTTGTGTTCTTCTACCTCTCTTCTTTGTTTGACTTCTTTATGCATGTTTTGAGATTCTTTGGATGTCTTGGTAGGATTTTCTACATCTGAGTTTATGTGGTATGATATTTTCTTATGGAGCTTCTATACATGATACGAATTTGAATGAAATTTTCACTATGTAATGACAATTTCAAATCCAACCATTAGTTTAAATTCTATTGAAGATTAGTTCTCATATTTCTCTTTTTATGAAGAAACTTACAAACAAAAGATTTGAATGAAATAGAAAGATGGTGGTGGCTGCGAAGGCATCTAGAGATATTGTTTGATCATGATCTTGAGATATTCTCTATCTATAGTTGGTGGTTCACGGTGTTATTGGTACAATTTTGGGGTCTCTATTTGATCAGATCTAATGGTCTTATTTGATAAAGTAACAAAGATGCAGAGAATATAGATATAAGAAAAACGAGGAAGACGAAGAAAACTCATAATAAAAATAACAAAAAAAGAGAATCACAAGATCACGTGGCACATGAATCACTGATTTCTTGGAAATCTTGTACAGCTATGCTAGACACGTTGGATTGGGCGGAGAGCGGGACTTAGAATAGCATTTCCGCATAATAAAAAATAATTTCTCCTTGAGTGAGGTGCCATTAAAATAAAAGGCGCATGGTCCCACACACCTACTTTTGTCAGTGCTGGTCCCACCCTTTTGTTTGAGATAGTAAACGGTCCGAAATCAATGGCTTTAGGGTGTATAACCAATTCTACAAGGGGTCCTAAAATATTATTCATTAACTGATACACCCCTCATCTTACACCATTGATTATTAAACCAAAAACACTAAACCTAATTAAAATATGATCCAACGGTGTATAATTAGTATTAACCTAATTAACCTTAATCTAAACCAACCAAACAGATTTCTTCTGGTCTATCCCTTGAACTGAAAAAAAAGATGTTATCTTTTTCTCTTATTTTCCTTTGAAGAAACCCTTCATGGCCTCCATTACCTCCACCAGATCTACCCCTTGTATCAATCCAGAAATAAGTTCTGTAATCATCATCAAACAGAGGAAACCGAGGATTAAAGGTTGGACCTTTTTTGTTTTTGTTTTTTGTTCTGTTTTTGATATTGGTTATTGTTACTTGTTCTATTTATCTGAAGTATGGATTAGGATTTCTTCCTGTGGCCTGTATAATTAACAGAGAGCTTCTTCACCTATTAGAATTATAGTGAAAGCTTTGATTTTTATTGTTCTTATAGCCTGATTTAGGTTATTGTTTGAGTTTGGTTGCTCTTCTCATTAAGATTGCATGAAGATTTGATTTTTCCTTGTTCTTATCATGAGAATTAGCTGAAGGCTTGATTTTTATTTTTGCAATTTAGGTAGAATGGATGGTTTTTTTTCCTGTTTTCTCAATCAAAATTGTATAAGGATTTGGTTTCTATTTTAATTCTTTGTTAATCATGGTAAGGGTTCATGTACTCATGATGAATACAACAAAAAGATGTGATGTTTTTCCATGGAAAATTTCGAAAACCCCCAAATTTTACTTGTTTCTCCCATTGAATCGAACCCCCCCTCCAAATTCTATTTGCTTCTGCCATATGAATCAATTTGATTATTTATACGATGGGTTTTTGTTGATTTCGCTCTGTTATTTGTTTCTAGAAACCCAATTGGAATTTATGTTAAGTTTTCGAACTGAGTTAGAGCTTACTTTAAATTGCATATAGTTCTCTTACTATGTTGAAATCACAGTTACTGAAAAAAAATCTCTGATTTACCAAGCAGACAAGTTGTGTTAGAATACGATAATACTAAACCCAAAGAAAGGGTTTGAACTTTCATGTTGTTTACATTAGACACATTTTTTTGTTTTGGTTCAATCTTCGCCTAGTAATGGTTTATAATTATAATCCGAAAGAACTCCTAAAGCTAGAGATTATTTATCCGATTCAAAGTAATTGCTCCCATACTGTTTTCGTAAGAAACTAATTGCTGTAAGAGATTTGGGTACCCATATTTTTTCACCATTGTAGTATGCTATATCAATCTAAAATAGTTTATAAAAGAGGGAAAGAGTTTTGATAATGATCAGGCGATATGCTATCTTTCTCTTCAAAATATTGGAGATTTAAAATTGTTGGAGTTTGTTGCCCATGAATTAAATTTAGGAGTTTTTCATGCTAAAAGTTTGGTTTGGTTGCAATTTTGTTTATAAGACCTGCAATCAGTATAGCTGTTTTTTGTTGTATGCTAGCTAAGCGTTTTAAATGCCATCTAGAACTGATCTACGCACAGTTGGTTTTTAGACAGTTTTGATACAGCTGCAAGCATGTTATTGGACTTGAAAAACCATATCTTTTTCTTGTTGTGTGGTTGTGAAGTGCTTAAAATGTGGTTAGCCTTAGCGTAAAACGATAAAGTTTGATATGGTTAAGGTGCCATGGATACATACTGTTGGTTTTGTTGCCTTGGCAGTTGTTATACTTATTTGTTCAGTTTATCTGAATTTGGGCGGAAACCTGTTCATGTGAAATTGGATCCCTTGTTTTGCATTTCATTTTACCTGTGCCAACTATGGATTTTCTTCTGTTGTATTAATTGGTATTCTCTTACGTACAAAATCTTAGTTTAGTTTTTATTACTTCACATATTTGTTGGTTAAGAGATGAGTCAACCCAATCCTAAATCATTCAAATATACGGGCAGTATTTGTTTCCCTGAAAGGACCCAGAAATGTTTATGAAATTAGGGTTATAGGGTTTCAATGACCATCAGATTGTGTTTTATTTAACTATGCCTCTTTTTTATGTGTTGCAGGAGATGAACAAATAAAGGCAGGTAGAAATAGGATGCCAAGACATGGAATAGATTATGGTGGTAGAAGAGGACCACCACTACCACATGAAGTACCAAGACCAGTACCACATCCAGCTATGTTAAATGATGAATTAGAAATGCAACATGTTGAGATTCGTCGACTTGGTGACCTTATTGGTCGACTTGATTAATTGATGACCTTATTGGTCTTCAACGTGAATTAGGTAGTGCTAAAGAGGAAATACATAGATGAATATGGTAATTGGTGATGTTTGGACGGAGAAAGATTCTCATTCTATAGAAAATAGTGAGATGATGTTGGATTTGAGGAAATACATAGATGAAAATGATAATTAGGTAGTGCTTAAAGATGGAAACTTGATGCTGATTTGAGAGCGACTGAGCCGTTGAGAAATGAGCCGAAACAGTTGAGGAGTGAAGCTCAGAGACTGAATATTTTGAGGAAGGAGGAGTATGACACTAGAGTTGGGAAGGGCATGAGCTGATAATTGACAGATACCCATGGTGAGAGCTGAGATTGACGGAATGCATCACGAACTTATGCGTGCAAGGTTTGCTTTCTCTGTCACATGATGTATAATATTTTGGGTTTAGTTGTTGATGTTTTGGAGTGTTAAAGAAAGATGGAAATGAATTGTAGGTCTGCTTTTAAGTACGAGAAACAGGTGAATGTTGAGTTAATGATCAGAGGCAGGCAATGGAGAAGACTTGGTTTCTATGGATCGTGAAATAAAAAAGCTGCATGCCGACTTTGTTGGTGCTGATAAACTTCATGGATGACCACCATGGACTGCTGGTACCTTTTTCTGCTATACTATTGCTATGAAGTTGTATTAAAATCATTGTTTTTTTCTTCTTCTTATGTTTTCCGTATCTGCTCTTTCAATTTATTATATGGGTTTCTAAGAAGCTGACCAGTGATACTTATTTTCTTTTCTGGGCCATCTGTACTAAGGCATACCTCCAGGGGAATCCTTCACTCCTTTCATGATCCAATACGCCACTGAAACATGGAGCATGCCAAATTTCTATGTTAGGGCATCATATTTCCTTCCGTTTGACCAAGTTTGGGACTTTTCCAACCAGGAGAGGCCACAAGGGGGCAAAGGATAACTTTTCCTTGAATTCTGGTGTTTAAAAACTCAAAATTTACCTGTTCCTCCTAATTCTACTTGCGTCTGCCATATTATTCTACTTGTATCTTCTATTCAGTTCCAAAACCCCAAATTTTAGTTCTACTTGATTTGAGTGTTATAACTGTTTTCACTTCAATTCATTTGCATATGAATCTCTTCATTAGAGAACCCCCAAATTCTAGTTCAACTCAGTTTGAGTGTATTGTGTTCTGGTGATTTTGCGTTCATAATGTATGTCATTAAGAATTCATTTGCACGTTCTTTTGTAAGTTGTGCATTTTTATATTTTCTAATATTTTCTTCTGTTTGCAACTCCAGCTGGAATTCCAAATGTGAGTTGGTTTCGGTTCGAGGAGACTACAATGTTCTTGTTATGGCTTTACTTGAACCTAGTTGATGTCTGTATCTTACTGTAGTAGAGAGTTTTCTTTAGCGACCGTTCTAATGCTTGTGATTCAGATGGTAAGCTTTATGTATTCATGTTAGTTCCAGTGTTATTCTGTATGTCATGTCTTTATGGTTTTTGTGTTCGTTCCTGTCACATCAATCGAGTTGAATTTGTTCATGCCAAATCTTTCCTGCCTTAAAATATGAAGCCAGATAGTTTTCTTATGTTCTTGGGAAGCCGTGCAAACCAGGTAATTGCTTAAAAACCTTTATTTTATTTTATCGGAATCTCTCTCTCTCTCTCTATTTTATTTTAAAGTTGGGTGTTATTGTGCAAATCAGGTGTACATAATTGATTTTGGCTTGGCTAAGAAGTACAGAGAATCTCATAGCAACCAACATACTCCATATCCATATAGGTATGTAGCCTTGAATTGGTTTATGCCTTTACAGTTGATCTTATTGGACCAGCACACTGTAGAAAGTTATCTAGCTGTGTAGCAAAGATAAATGGTTGGTATTTCATGTGTAGAGTGATGACACTAGAGTCAATATGTGTGGAATTGGCTTTGGGTTTCTCCTAGCTTGCAGTCTCGTCGGTGTTTGCTTTTAGACCATAACAATACTTTTATTGAAAGATCAAATAGAACTATTAATATCATGTTCTCCTATTCGATTTGTTAACTTCGATTTTGAGTTTATCAGTTGAAAAATTCGATTTGATTTTGTCCAAAATATTCGAGAAAGCATTAGACATGGGTGATTATTTTCTCTTTCAGGAGCCCAGTTATCACATGAATTAGGCTTTATAATACAAAGTAAAAATACAAAACCCCATAGTTGCCATTTTTTGCCGTAGTGAATAGAATATTCTAGGTGGTCAGAAATTAATAGAACTCCTAAAGCTTGAAATTATTAATGATTGAAGGTAAATGCTCATGCTGTTTTCTTAGGAAACTAATTACTGTAAGGGATTTTGGGGACTTGTGTTTTTTCACCATTGTAGTATGATTTATCAATCTAAGTTGGTTTAAAAAAAGAGGTAAAGGATTCTATCTTTGTTATAGCCTTATAGGAGATAAAAATTTGTATAATGTTCTATAATATTCTATCTTTCTCCTCTAAATATCAGAGATAAAATTTGTTATAGGAGTTCACTCATGAATTGGATTTTAGAGTTTTTCATGTTTATTAGACAGGGTTTTGGTTTGGTTGCAATATTGTTTTCGAGGCCTGAAAACATTTAGTTGTCTGGTCTAGACATAGTTGGTTTTTAGACAGTTTTGATTCGCTTGCAATCATGTTTATTGGACTTGAAAACCATATCTTCTTCTTGTTGTCTGGTTCCTAACTGCTAAGTGCTTTAATACTTATTTGTGCACGCAGTTGGTTTTGTTGACTCGGCTGTAATACTTATTTGTCCAGTTTATCTGAAGTTATGTTGATATCTTTTCATGTGAAATAGGAGTCCTTGTTTGGCATGTCATTTTATTTGTCACAGCTAGTCATTATGTTCTGTTGTATTAACGAGTATGGTCTTACATGCAAAATCTTTAGTTACCTTGCGTCATAGTTTTTGGTTTGTGCTTTACAACGTTGATGGTTCACATGATTCAAGCAATCATAAATCATTCAAATATATGGGCAGTATTTGTTTCCCTGATAAGATCCATGATATATATTCGTGCATATAATTGTTATCTAACAGATTTACTTCCTTTTGGTGATTGTTTCGTATTGAAAGGTTGGAAGTAGAGTTTTGCTTAGAAGAAATCATGCTGCAATGGACATCAACTTCGGTGTTGTTGCCTGGGATGCGATTCTCGAGGAGGGGGTCGCAAGGGGCCGAAGGTAGTGACTTTTCCTTGAGTTTTGGTGTTGATAACCCATTCATTATTAGTTTCACTGATGTAATTGAAATCCCTCTGAATTGTACTTGCTTCTGCCATAAAATTCAAATTCTACTTGACCATGTAATTTTAACACCCCCACATTTTAGTTCAACTCTATTTGAGTGTTTTAACTGTTTATACTTAGTGTTCTGGTGATTTTGCTTTCAATCAGTTTGAGAACTGACTCAGAACTTACATTAAATTCCTTTGCACACTTTTTGCATTTCAGTTGTCCATTCTTTATCTTTTCTAATATTTTCTTCTGTTTGCAACTCCAGATGGAATGCCGAGTGTGATATGGATTGGGTTAGAGGGAGAATACTGCAGTAGAAATATCCCTTAAAAAGACTGGTCTAATGCTTGCGGATCCGATGGTAAAGCTTTGTTTATTTTCGTAATGTAGTATGATGTCTTTATGGTTTTTGTGTATGAGGAATGCAAACCAGATTATTTTCTGAAGAACTTGTAATTTTTTTTTTAATTTATTTAATGTGTTGGGTGTTATTTTGCAAATCAGGTGAACATAATTGATATTCGCTTGGCTAAGAAGTACAGAGATCCTGAGAAAAACCAGGTATGTGGCCTTGAATTGGCTATGATTTGATCTTATTAGACCATATCGTAAAAGGTATTTAGCTATTTATCTAGGATATAAGGTTGGCATTTCATGTGTAGAATGATAAGTCAATATGTGTGGAATTGGCTTTGATTTCTCCCAAAAACATAAAAGACACCACAGTCAGTGACAAATGTACGATGGCTAACACCCTCGTATTTGTATTGGAGGTTTAGAACTCAATATAGACAGTCTAAGCTTTTCTAACACGTAGCATGAGAAAATGGATTTGCTATTTTATACTATGAAAATGCGGGGAATGTAATAGTCATAAACTGAATAAAAGAAGATGTCTACTTAGAAGTTAGAACTCTTCATCATTGCTCCTTACATTTTTATTTGGACCTCTTGCTGTTTTTATGCAATCTGAGAAAAACAACAACGTCTGACTGTATGCAAGCTTGATAAACCATTTTGAAATTGTCGAGCATTAGTTAGCGTTCTTGACTGCTTCTTCGGCAATGGGGGAGGCTGTAGACATACAATGTAGGATAAATAAGTTGACTTATAGATATTTTATTACTGACAAACAACGGAAAGAGGTAGCTGAATATGTTTTACCTTCTGGATTAGGTAGGCGTGGTGCTACCTCGGCGATTTTTACACCACAGGGGGGATGATCTGTAAATAAGGTAATCAAATGGACAACTAAGAACGTTAGTTTGCAATAGTAAGCTAATTCGGGTAGCCGAATATGTTTTGACATGGGGATAAATAAGTGAACTTATAGATATTCTATTACTGACAAACAACGGAGGTAGCTGAATATGTTAGTTTTAAATGAACAACTAAGAACGTTAGTTTGCATGTTTTGACATGGGGATAAATAAGTGAACTTATAGATATTCTATTACTGACGAACAATGGAGGTAGCTGAATATGTTAGTTTTAAATGAACAACTAAGAACGTTAGCCTGCAATAGTAAGCTAATTCGGGTAGCCGAATATGTTTTGACATGGGGGATAAATATTCTAGACGAACAATGGAACTTATAGATATTCTATTACTGACAAACAACGGAGGTAGCTGCTGAATATGTTTTACCTTTTGGATTAGGTAGAGCTGGCGCTACCTTGGAGATTTTTAAAGCACAGGGGAGATGATCTGTATATGGTAATGAAATGGACGACTGAGAACGTTAGTGTGCAATAGTAAGCTAATTCGGGGATAAATAAGTGAATTTATAGATTTTCAATTACTGCCTAACAACGGAAAGAGGTAGCTGAATATGTTTTACCTTTTGGATTAGGTAGAGCTGGCGCTACCTTGGAGATTTTTAAAGCACAGGGTGGATGATCTGTATATAAGGTAATCAAATGGACGACTAAGAACGTTAGAGTGCAATAGTAAGCTAATTCGGGGATAAATAAGTGAATTTATAGATTTTCAATTACTGCCTAACAACGGAAAGAGGTAGCTTAATGGCGCTACCTCGTCGATTTTTAAAGCACAGGGGGGATGATCTGTAAATAATTCGGGTTGACATGGGGATAAATAATTGAATTTATAGATTTTCTATTACTGACCAACAACGGAAAGAGGTAGCTGAATATGTTTTACCTTGTGGATTAGGTAGAGGCCGCGCTACCTTGGCGATTTCTACTGCATGGAGGACGGCAGCTGTAAAGACATACAGTAAAGGATAAATAAGGTAATAACCACTCTCCAAATATAGAGGTGCATAGTGTTTCAAAGTATTGGCGATCCAGGCCTAGTTTTGACTCTACAAAGAATATGTGTTGGTAGGTAATAACATGTTTTCAGGAAAATATAAATGAAGATGCTCTTTAGACCACCTAATCACGATGTAGTCAACACCGGAATTAGGTGTCCAGTATTCCTGAAACCATATAGACCCTATTTAAGGAGTAGATCCAGGGTGGCCATGTGTATGCAGGAAGAACATTGAAATACCTATCATGCTGGTGAGTCAGTGAGACTCCAAAATTGAAATCACATGTTAGACTTGTTGTGTTACATAGAATCCAGACCTCAACAGAAAAACACCATGAGGGAATCAGAAAGCTATACCAGGGAATAACATTAAAAGAGAACTCAATGAAAGACACCAAGCACAAGGACTTTATTTTGCTTGCATCAGGGATCAAAACCACTCTAAGAAGTCACACTTGTTCAATGCACAAACACACACCACGCTCACCATTGAATAGCCTCTGAAATAGTCGTAAGCAAATCCTATTAGCTACAATTTTGGTATCTTTTCTTACCTTGCCTTTCTTTTGCAACAGGTGCACGACCAGTAGATCCAATCTTCATTTGTGTGGCGGCAACAACTTGAGGGCGTCCTCTGTGCTCAAGCAAAAGAAGAGCTATCATTATGCGTTCTAGGTCAAATTAAGATTAAATTACTTTACTAGGTTAAATTGTTCACTACAACTAGAGATTTTAATTTTTTCTAGGTTAAATTATGCGTTCCTAGCCTTAATATTGATTATTCTATAGAAATCAACATTTAAATTTTAAATTACCTTCTCTACAATCAAGATATGTATATTAATTACTCAAATTCATGATTTGACATAAAAAATTGAAAATCTTACTTGTAAGTGGATTTCTGTGGTGCAAAGACCTTCTTAGTATTTGCATCGGGAGTAGATCCTCTCTTATTCCGAGAGTGTTTCAGTGTATGCCTGTACCATTCATCCACTGACATGGTCAATTCCTTGTCACAATCGTTGCATTTTTTCTTGTAATCGGGATTAGCCATGATTTAGGAGGAGAGAGAAATTTTCAGAGTTTTTTTCTGAGAAGGTAACAGGAGAGAGGAACGATTTGGGAGATGTTGGGCGATAAGTTGAAGAGAAACTGTTGAAATGACAGTGGTGCCCTTTCTATTTTTCTGTCATAAATCTATCGTTTATTGCGTGCAGGTGCTTCTCCACCCTTTCTTTCTAATTGATCAACTAGATCTAAACCATTTGTTGGTCTTCAAAATGAGTCCCGGTGTAGAACAGTGCAAACATCTCAATTTAGCGCACTTACGCAATAGATTAATTTAAACCGTTGATATTTTTTTTTTCCCAGTAGCTTCATTTTTTTCATATGAAATTTCAGTTTGGCCAATGCGATCACCAAGTGAGCTGTTGGTTGGCGTGCTCCCTCCCTCTAATTGCCAAACTCCATTCCGATTTAAGGAGTTTGGATGAAGTCTAGGGGCCACTAGTCCTTTTTTTTTTTAAGGCTCAAATTCCAGGGCTTTCTCAATTTCATAAGCATTTTTTTTATTTGCGATTTTTATCATTTTGAAGGTGCAATTGGGGATACTCTTACAAATTAGGGGATACTTATAAAAACAAGAAAAAAACATTATGAAGTAAATTGAAGAACCCTTATTCTAAATAATTTTTGTAATGACTAAATTACCCTGAACCCTTAACCCTTAAGTATCATCAATTGTGTTAACATTAGACTTTAGAGTTAGATTATATCATTTTAAGTGTTAGATATAGAATAAAAAGAGTAGTAGAAGATGGATTTCAAGAGATTTGAGTGATATGAAAGATTCTAGGGACGAATCTGATATTGGGGAATCTTCATCTCACCAAATCGAAGATGTTTACATTGATTTTGATCGACTCCCAATTGCAAACTTTTGCTTTTACAGCGTCACAGTGGAGATAGTCGAGATGTAAACCAATGCAAACATTTTGCTCCAAAGTCGGCATTGTTTGAATCTTCAACATCAATGCCGAATGTTGATGTTGGACAGATATGCCACTTTTCGTGTAATCCCGACTGCTTAACAGTCGGCATTGTTTGGTTCTTTTCGTCTATGTCGACAATTGTTTTTTTCTTCCCGACCATGCCGAATTCTATGTCGGCAGGGTATATGTTTTGCTTTTTAAGCCGACTTTAACTATTTGTTGAACACTTTTTTTTTTTTTGTTAGATTGTGATACACCCTTGGCCTGTGGGAGAGTTGGGTCCAGATACTTCCAATAAGTATGTGACCAGTTTGGAGTTCACGAGTAAAGATGAGGCAATCCATTGGACTAAAAAATCGGCTCTCAAGAATAAGTGTGTATTAGTGAGAAACCATCAAGGCAAAGATTTTTGGTTTGAGATGACTTGCGAGAGAGCTGGGTCGTACGCTAGAAATAACCACAAGAGAAAGGATCATGCACTTGAAAATAACACTAGTAGGGCATACAAGACTATTACGAGGATGGATGGATGGCTCTTCAAGCTTGTATTCAAGTTTAATGGAATTGGAGAACTAAAGTGTGGAGCGGTCGCCATAGCCATCAGGATCCGAATTCTTTTGTTTGGCAATCCTTGCAAAGCTAAAACCTCATGAATTCGAGGAGGTAGAGAAGATGATTAAAACAAGCACCGCACCGCACCAAATGCTTGTCGGCATCAAGGCCAAGGATCCAAAAAAGGTGTCTTCCTTAAAGCACAATTTATAGTGCGCAAGCCACTATAAAAAAGGAACGTTGGCAAGGTAGGTCGCTGCGCAAACCCCTAATCGTTTATTGTCACCATGACAGTTTGGAATAGATGGTGGAGAGGCGTCAACATTCTTTCCTTTCAAATATTTAACTTCCTTTGATTTCTTAGCTTTATTCTTGGTCCTAAATCATAAGAAATAAACATTAAACTCCATCAATAAAGTATGCATTACAACCTAGAAGTCAGCATTGCCTTACAACAATCAACATAAAATCAACAAAAGAGTCGGCATTGCAACACCAAAGTCGGCATTGCAACACAAACAGTCGACATTGGAAAACATTCAGTCGACATTGGTGTACCAACAATCGGCGTAGGTATATACACAGCCTGCAATGTCGACTCTGGTCAATTTCAAGGCATAAAGATCAATTTTCACACAACTGGAACAATGACCATTCATCATTGGTGCAAAGAAAAGTCGGCATAGGTAGCTTAAGAGTCGGCATTGGTAAATGTTACCCGGATGCCGACTGTGTCCAATTTCAAGGCAGAAAGTTCAATTTTCACACAATTGTGCAAACAACAACTGGCATTGGTAAGTGTTAGAGCATTGCTCGATCGAACTCACAAGTGTTGCTATCTTAAGCTTTTTATCAAATTTAGTTGTCAAAATTATATCTTGATTTCTAGTCTACAATTAGTTAAGTCACAGACTAGGAATGTAGTTGAGAAACAGAGGATCGCAACAATCATCATTACGTTCTACCGTTTGAAGGTAAGTGAAGTCTGAACCACCTATATCTCAAGTTATATTCACTTTCTATCATTTGAGACGATGTCGCATAACTAATGAGACTAGTATGCATAGGAAAGAATTTTGAGTCAAGTTTATCTTGATAATTTCTCGAAATATAATGGCTAAGCTTAATGAACATTTGTTCATACTTGATGAATTTTGGTTAAGGACAATTTATTGTTCGGGATCAAAATCATGATTCAAGTTTATCATTCGGAAATAACCCAGAACAGTGTGATATGTGTCATTGATGTTATTCAGGAATGTTTCGAATCGATTTAGAGAAATATAGAACTACTATTGATTCGGATACAAGACAATTGTATCAGTTTTAGTGGGAAAACTGTTATAAGTCTTAACCTGTATATTACATGTATTCGTACAAGTAGCGGAGTAGCTATATACATAACGACTTACAGATTAGTGGTAAAAATATTCTTATGTATATCATATAAAAATATGTGTGACTCGTGAAGTGGATCGGTATGCAAACCATTCTTGAAATGTGGTTACGGAAGTGGGGGTGAGTATCCAAACTGGTATGCAAACTTAAACAGTTCTGTGTTCTTGAACTCGGTATCATATTCGAACCGGTACACAAACCGATTCATTTATGTGTACCCTAGAATCGGCGATAGTCTCTAAGTTTCCAAACCGGTACGCAAACCTTAAAAGTTCCGTGAACTCCGAAACTTAGGTTTGGTGGAAACTTTACAAATTGGTAAGAAAACCTAAAAAGTTCTTTGAACTCCGGGAACTCGGTTTTGGTTTAAAGTTTCCAAACCGGAATGTGTACTGTGACTGAACCGACTCACGAACTACGTATTTGTACCCGTACATCTACTGATCATGTCGATTATATTTTCAAGTGTGTTTAAATTATTTCTTCGAGATAATTGACATTTGATTAATTCTATATAAACAATATACTTAATTGATCACATGTTTGTGTCTCCGAGTTAATGTCTTATCCATTCATAAAAATGAAGATTAAGCTTTTAAGTTCAAACCGAGATAGTTTCGCTAACCATGTTGAACATAGTCTTTGTAGACGGTTCGCCACGATCTCACCTAACCCGTGTATATCTTGCTTATGTAAATCAGATTCAAAGATTCATTTAATGGTGGATATTGTTTGCTTGGTTCCAAAGCTATCTTAGCTTAAACCTAAAGCAACATATGCTTTGAATGTCTATAAAAGGGGAACTCCAAGCAACTGGGATCTTTGAATATTGAAACTACTTTTTGGTGTGTCCTAGTTGTGTCTGGAGTCGTCCTCTCCAGAAATCCTTTTAGGATTTTGCGACTATAAAGACTTCACTGGGATTCGTGAAGCCAGGTCCAGTTATATTTCCCTGATAACTCGAGTATCCTGATCTTGATTATTTGTTGAGATTTCTCCAAGGATCAAGATATATAGTGATCATCAAAGTTCTCTTCGTCTCAGACTTTGTTGATTCCACAGGTTTTATACTTGTGAGGTGAATAATAATCTAGGCTGTACTTTGGGTTGCATAAGTCCGGATTTTGAGGATACCTAGACTTTGTCGAATTACTATTGATTTCCATCACCTTGATCTGTTTCTATCGTAATCAGGAAATTAATTGTATAAGCTTAATCTGTGAGAGGAAGATTTGGTTTAAAGTCTTCAATTGAGTTGAAGCAACTCTTAGTTGGTGTGACATCATTCAAGGGAATCAATTGCGCGGAGTCTTGGTGGGATTCAAGAGGCTTATGTAGTGCGACTGTACCTTAATCTGTGGGATACCTTTTAGAGCTCAACTACATTCCGATCCGGGTTAGTAGGTCAAAATTGTAGCCGGATTAATACAGTTTGGTATAGGACTAGGTCCCACGGTTATTTTTCATTTGCGGTTTCCTCGTTAACAAAACTTCTGGTGTCCGTGTTATTTGTTTTTCCGCATTATATTGTTTATCTTTGAAATATCTCAGGTTGTGCGTTGATCAATCATATAGACATCCGACCTAGTTTGTTGGATATGACTTGATTGATACTTGGATATTGGTCTTTGGTACCGTCCAAGTTATATCTTTGTGATTAGGTTCACTGATTCAATTTTTTGAACGTTCAAATCGCAAGAGTTTGATAGACGCATTTATGTGTCTATATTAGTCTCAATTCTATGTAATGTTAGTACTCGATTTTGTGCTTATTTTGGTATTTTATGTCATTGTAGGTGTTTTTGGAGAAATAAACATGTGTGGAGAAATCGGCTCGAAAGGTTGGTAAAGGCACCTCCGGAGGACACCTGCTATTCGGACTCCCATTTTGGATAAGGGGTAACCAAATTACTAAGGGGCACCCAAAGTGCTATTCGCACCTCAGTTTCTGATAAGGGGAGGTTATCTTCTCCATTTGAAAATTCGAATTTGGCGGGAAGATTATTTTGTCAGCTACATGTTTTGTTGGATCGATTCATGACGAGATTTATGCGGAATTATTATTGGATATGAATGGTATTTGTCCGGTACATCAAAATAGGGAAGTTAGTTGATCCGGTACTCGTTTAAATATGAAAGAATTCTCGTCAAAACAGGGAATGAGGGATATCTCGGGTTCATGGTAAGATATGTGGAAGGTACGTGCGAGGTAAGGAAATAATATCTTTTGCTCAATTTTATACCATCCTTGAGAGAGTTTAGGGAATTTGGATGAACCCAGACACTGCGTAAGAAGAAGAAAAAGAAAATATTTTTCCATAACTTTAGGTGAAAGAAAAGAGATTTTCTCGTGAAGATACTTAGCCTGTGGTGTATATATAGAGTTATAGGAGTTTAGGGAAGAGTAGTCGAGGAGTTTGGGGGTCTATACGTAGTTTAGGAGAAGCTCCGGTGAGAAGAAATCACGCTGCAGAGAAAGTTGCAGCAGCAGGTGAAGAAGACGAAGAACGACACTAGAGAAGTGTCGTTCTCAAGAACCCTAGAACACGAAGAACATAAGACGCGCATGAACTGTCGCAGAAACTATCGCTATTCAACAAAACAGAACTAAAGTATCGGTTAAAGGGCGGTCTTATTTCTTAATGCCATCCCTTTGTAACACCTTTTCGGCGTTACCAACCGTGCCTTTATTAGTTTTCTCTTGTTTTTCACCTATTTGAGCTATGAACAATTATTTTGAGCACGTGAATAATATGAGGAGCTAAACCCCAACACTAGGATGATGGAGGAAGCCATGTTTCACAATGTTTGGTAATTATAATTGATTCTTAAGACTTCTTGCATTGATTTTTAATCGATTTATGATTTTCATTGATTATTTGTGATTTTGTTTGATAGTGTATGCTTAGTCTAAGAACTTTTGATGCACTATGCTTACGATTTACATCTAATGCTTTATAAAATCTACTTTTGGCAAAAAGAAATAGAGTCTAGAAAAGAGCTAAAATTGTTATGAATCATTGTATGAACCAATTGATTGTGAAGTTTGGCGGAATCCTAAGTCCCAGTATCTCTTAACTTTGTTAAAATCTTTTCTTTGTTTTTAGTATTTTATTTAAGTAAGTCCTAAAATCAACAACTTCCCAAGTCCGAGAATCGAATCTTTTCTTACCACTTTTAAAACTACATCAGTTTTTGGCGCCGCCGACGCGGACTTGTATTTAGGTTTAGGTTTTAGGTTTTGCATTTTTTTTAGGTTTTGTATATATTTTATTTTTATTTATTATTTTTAGATTATTTTTTTTTTGTTCTATTTTACGTCTTTGGTATTTTTGTTTTTGTTGTGCAGGTTTTGCTTGAAACGGAAGTTGAAAAGTTGGACTTGCCATAAAAGGAGAAAGCCGAAGATTTTATTTTTAAGGACTTTTATTTTTGGTAGTTTTTTTTTATTTATTTTTAGATAGACTTGTAATTTTCTTTTATTTGTTTGTGTTTATTTTTAGTACTTTATTTATTAAAAAAAAAAAAAAAACACTGCACACACCAATTGCATCTTCGTCAGACTCACCGAGTTTAGGAAAACTAGTGGATTAGTAAATTTGAACCGTGCCTTGGGCCTTATGGGAGTTACCAGCTGAAAGTACACAAACCTCAGCCTCGTACCTTTGGGTATATTTCGCTGTAGGTAACCCAAGCTTACCTAAATTAGTTAGCCCAACATTTGCATGTGCACATTTTGTTGAATTCTTGTATGCCGAACGTAAGAGACGCTCTAGGATGGTTTATGCGTGAAAAACCTAGAAGTGATATTTTTAGGAAACAAGAATCTTGACTACCTTAATCTAGAAAGTCCTATTTTTGGACGTTCTTCTCCTTTGTGAGGAAAATATCCTCAATACTTATATTTTTTTCCAAAATGGTTGAGGAAAAGGATGATGAGGTCCGAGTAAAAACCCTTAGGGATCGTTTGAACCCGTCTAGGGTAGTGCGTGACCAGTGTAGTTCTACCGGCCTTCACGGTCCCGGTTTGATATAAGACCCGACACTATTGGCATGCTACGTAAGTTTAGGGGTTAGATAATGAGAACCCGTATACCCACATAAGAGACTTTGAAATGATTTGTGACACAATGAACTATCCGAATGTCTCCAGAGATGTGCTTAGGTTACGTTTGTTTCACTTCTCTCTCTATGATAAAGCCAAAGAGTGGTATCATTTTATTCCTTCTAAAACAATTACCACAGGATGGTCTTGTAGAGGCATCTGTTAAGAAATTCTACCCACACCATAAGACACTACTCTTTCTCGCAGTCTATCCAAACCTTTAAGCGAAAATAGGTGAAAACTTCATGATTATATAGAAAGGTTTAGTGAATTGTTATACCAAGTGTCCACATCACGGCTTTGAAAAAGCCCACATGGCCCAAATTTTATATGAGGGCCTTGATAGTGAAACCCGTATGCGGGTAGAAACAATTAGTGGTGGATAATTTACACATCAAGACCCGGATGAATGTTTCGACGAATTCATCGAGTTAGCCGAGAAAACTAGGCAATGGGCTTCAATGAGAGAACCGAGAAATACCTAGAAATCCTATCCATAGGATCGATAGAGTTGATTATGGGTCGATATTCTTAGGCGTCTAGAAGCCTTAGAAATGAATCAAGGGTCACACCATGCTAGATACGAAGAGCAAGCCCATGCTCTTTATAACAACTCTATGTTTGAAAACCGTCGAGATTTGATCCATATTCCGATACCTATAACCCTGGTTTGGAGAAACCACCCGAATTTCTCTTGGTCTAAGGGCCGGAGTCAAGGCTCGATCTAGTATTCCCGGGCTCTCCCAAGTTTTGGGTATACTAAGAACCATTTAGGGCCGTAGCAAGATCGTAACCCTGTCGGATAAAAAAATCATGAGCTTAGAAGAGTCTCTAACCATCTTATCTCATAACACTGCAGAGTTTAAGCAAATGGTTGAGAAAGGTTTACAGGAAAACTCTCAGGATATTTCAAAGCTAAAAAATCAGGTTAGTATAATTGCAGAGTTTTTGAGCGAAAGAGAGAGAGGCAAGTTACCCAGTCAACCACTACCCAATACTAGAGCAATTTATGAAGTATCCTCTAGAGAGAAAGATTTCAATCATGTGAACTCTGTAACAACCCTTAGGAGTGGTAAAACGGTAGACAATAAGGTAGCCATGCCTAATAGTGGACATACTTTGTAGATCCACCTTCTAGTTCCCAAGATGAGCCCGAAAAGAGCCACTAGTCAAGAGATCGATAAAATTTCTAGTGATGCCCATGTGGTTCCCGATAGATCTCATTTTATGCCCGAGCCCCATATCCACGGTTGTTAGTTCCAACTAAGAGAGAGTCGACTTTCAACGAAATAATGGAGATTTTTAAGCGGGTAAACATAAATATTCCTTTATTAGAAGCAATTAGGCAAATGCCCCTTATGCCAAGTTTCATAAGGATCTTTGTACTCGAAAGCGTAAGCTTAATGTCCATAAGAAAGCCTTTTTTAGGCGGGTCGTAAGTTCAATCCTTCGAACCAAAACCCCTAAATATAAAGACCCCTGGATGCCCCACCATATCTTGTACGATTGGTAATCACATGGTTGATAAAGCATTAATTAACTTAGGAGCTAGTGTTAACCTACTACCGTACCATGTGTACACCCAGCTAGGTCTTGGTGAGTTAAAACTGACTAAAATGACCCTACAGTTAGCTGATAGGTCTGTCAAAGTACCTCGTGGTGTCATATAGGATGTACTGATTGAGGTTGATAAATTTATTTATCCAGTGGATTTTGTTGTTCTAGACACTCAACCTGTTCAGGACCCTAGTGCTCAAATACCGGTGATTTTAGGTCGCCCATTTTTAGCCACATCTAATGTTATCATCAACTGTAGGACCAGACTTATGAACATATCCTTTGGTAATATGACCACTGAACTAAATGTCTTTAATGATGATAGACAACCTTCTGATGACTTGGAGGAAGTGAATATGATTAGCACTTTAGTTCAGGATCTAATTCAGGATAATTGGGACGACACTTTATTTGGTGATTCCTTAGATGAATTTGATGAGACAATTCTCTTAAGTCAGTTAGGTGACCAAACTGTTGAACTAGAAGAAACTCTCGAGTACTTTAAAGACTCTACGGACCGTGAAATTCATGCCATAGTGCTAGGCCTTACGGAGAGTAATGTTGACCCTAAGTTTGGGGGTAATGATCTAGAAGAAGCTCTTGAGTATTTTAAAGACTCCAAGAATCCAGAAATTCAAGCAATAATTAGAGGTTTATCTGAGAATACTGACTGCCCTAAGTTTGGGGGTAGTGATGGTCAAATATCCATAGTAGAAGTCCCTAACTTGGGAATCGAGCCTAGTATACATGAGGTATTTCCTGAGTCTTTTCCGACTAATCAACCTGATCCTCCTGATACTGTCCAAGAGGAAATCCAGCAACTAGAAATCCATAGTTCAGAAGAATCTGTTTGTCAAGACACTCATATGAAGCCCAAGTGGGCACCACAGAAAAACCCAGTTGTCTTGGATGAGGATGTGTTATGTCTGTTCATTTTTCCGATTTGGTTCAGTTGTCTAATAATTGTGGCAATTTTATTTGATTTTGTTGACCCACAGTTGTTTCGACTATTGATATATGATTTGAAAGGTAATTAGCCATTTTGTGGTATTTATCGTCTGGCTGAAGACTTTAAACTTAGCACTTCTTGGGAGGTAACCCAATATTCATGCGACACGATAATATCTTTCCTTAACTCTTTTGCTTCAAATGGTAACAATTTCTCTTTGTTCATGCTTTTAATTTCATTTTTAGAACATTGAGGACAATGTTAGATTTAAGTTTGGGGTATAGGAGAAACTTTTTAATTGCAATAAATAAACTCCAGAGCCTAGAAATTTATGTTTATTAAGGATGGCACTAACCAATCTAAGTGGATGGAAGCATTTTGGTTGTAGGAGTTGAGGAACCAATCTGATTAGATGGAAACATCTAAAGAGTCTATTCATAAAAGCACAGAGCTCAGGTTTTAGAATTAAAGAAAAAAACATGGTAGTTTCGCCATATCTCGTTGAATCCTTTTCACTTCTATTTTTATTTTGTTTTCTTTAAAATATGTTTCTCTAAGTGATTAGGTGGGGCTCACGATTCAAGTTGTTACCACTGTTAGGGTGAAATAGAGTGATTGAGCGTATTTTCACCAAAAAAAAAAAAAAAAAGACCAGACCATCTGACCAACCGGAATAAATTCAATAAAGTCGACCACTGGAGCCCCATTTCGGTTCCTGAGAGGCCCTATTTTATGCCTAGAGCCCCATTTCCACAGCTATTAGTACCAACAAAGAGTGAATCCAACTTTAATGACATAATGGAGGTTTTTAAGAAAGTTACCATAAACCTTCCGTTACTAGAAGCAATTAGGAAACTTTCGGCTTATGCCAAATTCCTTAAAGATATGTGTACGCGAAAGTGAAAGATTAGTGTCCCTAAAAAAGCCTTTTTAGGTAGTCATGTAAGTTCGATCATTCAGAACAACACAACTCCTAAGTATAAAGACCCAGGTGCCCCTACGATTGCTTGCACAATAGGAAAACACATGGTAGAGAAAGCTTTACTTGACTTAGGAGCTAGTGTGAACTTACTTCCGTACCATGTGTACTTACGGCTAGGACTTGGTGAATTGAAACCTACCAAGATAACACTGCAGCTTAGGCGATAGGTCTGTTAAAATTCCTCGTGGTGTGATAGAGGATGTTCTTATTGAGGTCGACAAGTTTATTTATCCTATGGATTTCGTAGTACTAGATACACAACTAACCTGTCCCTGACCCAGAGAATCAAATATCGGTAATTTTAGGTCGCCCATTTTTAGCCACGACTAATCTTTTTGTTATCAACCTGTAGGACGGGACTTATGAACTTATCCTTTGGTAATATGACCACTTGAACTAAATGTCTTTAATGTTACTAGACAACCTTCTAATGATTTAGAGGAAGTGAATATGATTGGCACTTTAGTTCATGATCTAGTTCAGGGCTATTGGGATGAAAATTTGTTTGGTGATTCTTTGGATGAATTTGATGAGACAATTCTCTTAGGTCGGATAGATGGCCGGACTTTAGAACTAGAAGAAGCTCTCGAACATTTTCGGGACTCTGCTGACCCCGGAAATTCCCAGCAATATTATTAGGTCTTTCCGAGAGTTATGATGACCCTAAGTTTGGGGGTAGAGAACTAGAAGAATCTTTTGAGTATTTTAAATACTCTGAGGATCCGAAAATTCAAGCTATAGTTAAAGGTCTTACGGAGAGTAGTGATTACCCTAAGTTTGGGGGTAGTGATCGTCAAGTATCCTCATTGGAAGTCCCTAACTTGGGACTCGAGCCCAGTGTGTCTGAGGTATTACCTGAGTCTCTTCCGACTCCACAACCCGATCCTCCTGATACTATCCAGGAGGAAATTCAGCTATTTGAGACTCGTTATTTGGGTAAATCCGTTTATCAAGACACTCATATGAAGCCCAAGTGGGCACCACGAAAAAAACCCAGTTGTCTTGCAGAAACCTTGGATGAGGATGTGCTGCAATCTGTTTATTTTTCCGATTTGGTGCGGTTGTCTCATGATTGTGGCGTTTTATTTGGTTTTGATGATCCACAGTTGTTTCGACTATTGATATACGATTTGAAAGGGTAATTAGTCATTTTATGGGTACGTTATGTCTGGCTGAAGACTTTAAACTTAGAACTTCTTGGGAGGTAACCCAATATTCATGCGACACGGTAATATCTTTCCTTAACTCTTTTTCTTCAAATGGTAACAGTTTCTCCTTGTTCATGTTTTTAATTTCATCTTTAGAACATTGAGGACAATGTTAGATTTAAGTTTGGGGGTATGGGAGAAACATTTTAGTTGCATTGTTAAACTCCCGAGCCTAGAAATTTATGCTTACTAAGGATGGCACTAACCAATCTAAGTGGATGGAAGCATTTTGGTTGTAGGAGTTGAGGAACCAATCGATTAGATGGAAACATCTAAAGAGTCTATTCATAAAAGCACGGAGAACTCGGGTGTTAGAATTAAAGAAAAAAACATGGTAGTTTCGCCATATCTCGTTGAATCCTTTTCACTTCTATTTTTATTTTGTTTTCTTTAAAATATGTTTCTCTAAGTGATTAGGTGGGGCTCATGATTCAAGTTGTTACCACTGCTAGGGCGAAATAGAGTGATTGAGACAAAAAAAAAAAAAAAAAAAAAAATTGAGACCAGACCATCAGACCAACCGGAATAAATTCAATAAAGTCGACCACTTTGGTACCCTTGTATATGCCAGTGTGTTGACCTAGAGTTAGGATTATCGACCACTTTGGTTCCCTTGTATATGCCGGTGTGTTGATATTAGTCCCAGAACCCGGTATCTCGATCCATTAGGATAGGTTCATTTTGGCGGTGGCCTTGAGACGTATATGAGAAACACCATTCACCTTAGTCAACATCAAAACCATCTATGTTTTTTTTATATCCATTTCATAATCTATCCATGTGATTGGTTGACTCGGTTATGATGTCCGAGAAACTATCCGAGTAGAGCTCGTGACTTATATATGAATTTTAGTATGCTTGAGTGCAAACTCGTGTACATCAATTGGAATTTCGCATCAGGGTACTTCCTCCTGTAGTCAATAAGTATGCCAACCAAGGAGATTCTTTAGTGCCTTCCTAGGTTTTGCGTAGATAGCTAGGGTCTGGAGTAAAGGTTTTGTGGGTATATCTCTTGTAAACCCTTCCGAGACTATAACTCGGCCACTAGGGCCACCTAGGGGTTTAAAGGCTTGTTGCATACGCTAAATGCAACCGACGATGCTGCGACAGTGAGTTAGGATTGTATTTCTTAGATTTGATTTGCTCGGGACTAGCAAATAATAAGTTTGGGGGTATTTGATAGACGCATTTATGTGTCTATATTAGTCTCAATTCTCTGTAATGTTAGTACTTGATTTTGTGCTTATTTTGGTATTTTATGTCATTGTAGGTGTTTTTGGAGAAATAAACATGTGTGGAGAAATCGGCTCGAAAAGTTGGAAAAGGCACCTCCGGAGGACACCTGCTATTCGGACTCCCATTTTGGATAAGGGGTAACCAAATTACTAAGGGGCACCCAAAGTGCTATTCGCACCCCAATTTCTGATAAGGGGAGGTTATCTTCTCTATTTGAAAATTCGAATTTGGCTGGAAGATTATTTTGTCAGCTACGTGTTTTGTTGGATCGATTCATGACGAGATTTATGCAGAATTATTATTGGATATGAATGGTATTTGTCCGGTACATCAAAACAGGGAAGTTAGCTGATCCGGTACTCGTTTAAATAGGAAAGAATTCTCGTCAAAACAGGGAATGAAGGATATCTCGGGTTCATGGTAACATATGTGGAAGGTACGTGCGAGGTAAGGAAAGAATATCTTTTGCTCAATTTTATACCATCCTTGAGAGAGTTTAGGGAATTTGGATGAACCCAGACACCACGTAAGAAGAAGAAAAAGGAAATATTTTTCCGTAGCTTTAGGTGAAAGAAAAGAGATTTTCTCGTGACGATACTCAGCCTGTGGTGTATATATAGAGTTATGGGAGTTTAGGGAAGAGTAGTCGAGGAGTTTGGGGGTCTATACGTAGTTTAGGAGAAGCCCTGGTGCGAAGAAATCACGCTGCAGAGAAAGTTGCAGCAGCAGGTGAAGAAGACGAAGAACTAACACTAGAGAAGTGTTGTTCTCAAGAACCCTAGAACACGAAGACATAAGACGCGCAAGGAACTGTCGCAGAGAACTATCGCAATTCAACAGCAGAACTAAACTATCGGTTAAAGGGCGAGTCTTATTTCTTCGTAATGTCCCTTTGTAACACCTTTTTCAGGCGTTGCAAGCCGTGCCTTTATTAGTTTTCTCATGTTTTTCACCTATTTGAGCTATGAACAATTATTTTGAGCATGTGAATAATATGAGGAGCTAAACCCCAACACTGGGATGATGGAGGAAGCCATGTTTCACAATGTTTGGTAATTATAATTGATTCTTAAGACTTCTTGCATTGATTTTTAATCGATTTATGATTTTCATTGATTATTTGTGATTTTGTTTGATAGTGTATGCTTAGTCTAAGAACTTTTGATGCACTATGCTTACGATTTACATCTAATGCTTTATAAAATCTACTTTTGGCAAAGAAATAGAGTCTAGAAAAAAGCTAAAATTGTTATGAATCATTGTATGAACCAATTGATTGTGAAGTTTGGTGGAATCCTAAGTCCCAAGTATCTCTCAACTTTGTTAAAATCTTTTCTTTGTTTTTAGTATTTTATTTAAGTAAGTCCTAAAATCAACAACTTCCCAAGTCCGAGAATCGAATCTTTTCTTACCACTTTTAAAACTACATCAGAGTTAGAGATATAACTCTAAGATACTATTCCTTGATTGAGTTTAACTCTCGGTGTTGTATCGAGTTTGTCCATACAAATTGCCTAAGAAAAAGTGGTGGTGTATTTTGGCACCCTCGCGTTTTCAATTGGTATCAGAGCAGGCAAACACGTTAAGACCTAATAAGTCTGTGTTTAAAGCAGTATGATCTTATGTACAAGAGAGTAATCTCGATAAACATACCGTCAGCATTTGATTGCACAAATTACTTATGGTGGAAAATTTGTACAAGTTCCTTTTTGCAAGCCCGTGATTTTGAGACATGGAAACTTGTAGTTATCGGATATAACACACCAAAAGTTGTTGTAGACGGAGCTACTGTTGCGAAGCTATTGGAACAATATAGTGAATCCTAGATAAGTGCTGCAAAGCATAATTCAGACGGGTTAAACGCTATTATCCACTCCATAAGCCCAGATCTTCAGCACCATGTGACTTCGTGCACTATGTCTAAAGATGCTTGGGATATCTTGGAAACCGTATTTGAAGGAGATACCTCCGAGAAAGAAGCTAGCTTCAAAACCTAAATTCCGACTAGGAAAATCTTCGTATGGCTGATGAAGATTCTTTTGATGAGTTTAATCAAAAGGTGTATGGAATTGTTAATGCATGTTTTGCATTAGGACACTGTGATGAGAATTCTACGGTCTTTACAAGCAAGTTACGAGTCTAAGAAACATGCCATCATGGAATGGAATAACCTTGAAACTCTTCCCAGAAAAAGTCTCATTGGAAAGTTAAAGATCTTCGATCACGAGCATAGTGTGGCTAAAGATAGCACTACTGCACTTAAAGCCACAACAAATACAAGAATGACTTCTTCGAATGAAAACTTTTCTTGGGATGATGAGTGTTGTGTTGATCATGACGAAGAAAACTTGTCTATGAAGTCGGAAAAATCCTGAGAAAGTACTGGGAAGCAGCGTTCGCGAACCAAGTTTCAAGATGATTCAATTATTCAAGATGAAAGTTCTCTTCAAGGAAATAATGCTCTCATTGTGTCACTTGATATCTCTGATGAGCTTGCTTATGAATATGAGACAAATAATTCCGTCCCTCGTGCTGAAATATCTGTTGATTCTGATTCAGCTTCGGATTCTGAGTCGGAAAAGGAGTTTTTAGAATTCTTGAATAAAAGTGAAGAAATTCATCGAGAAAACCTAAGTTTGAATAAGACTGTGAAAAAACTCGAATCATCTTTTAAAGTGAAAAATCTTGAGTTGGAGAAACTTAATGAGAAATTCACTGAAACTTTGTCTGTCAAAGAAAATGAGATTATTACTCTCAAGTGTAATCTACAAAGACTCTAGCTCAGGTAGTTCAGATAAGATCTCATCTATGTTGTTTGGAAAAAAAGTCCTTTGGTAACACTAATAGTTGGGTTCTCCAGCAAGGCCTCTATCACCAATAGCTGTTTTATTCCTGCCGGCTCATTCAAAGAGAAAACAGTTGATCATAAAAAAGAGGTAGCCGGACCTTCTAAAGTTGAGCTCTAGATCATGATCGTATAATGACCACTGTCTTTCCAATTTCGAACATTGAGAAAGAAAATTTTCACATTCAAGAGCCAATTTCTGATTCGCCTCAACAAATCTCTTTACAACGCTTCAGACTAAGACATCAAAAGAATAAACATAACATTTTTAGATCCAGAGACATAAACAAGGTATTTTCGATAAAATGAAAAAAAAAATATAATTCTTTGGATTGGGAGAAGTTTAGACTAACTCGTCTAAATTTTGTATTAAACTGTCTGGGCGGGGGAATTTTGGACTAACCAATACTAGGCTTGGGGGACATGACTAGAGTGTCTAAATCCCAACTAATATAGAATTAAACGTTAATTTCTACTTAGGTTATTTATATTTGAAATATAATCCCGAACATGCGGAATGCTTGGTTATCATCAAATCGGCTAAGCTACCCCAAACTTCATTAAGTAAAAGTTTCAAGACAGACATCCTTCGTATATTAGCTTTAATTCTTGATTAATTTTCATGTGCACGACGAAAAAAAAAGAGGGGAAAAGAAACATTTTTCTAATTTTGGTGCCCCTCCGATTATACAATGAGCTGGGGCAGGCATGGTCCTCAAATTGCTTAATATTGCTTGGACCGACGGCCTGCTTGACTTGATGGCAACATCCAGGCCCATGCTTAGCGATCTCTCTTCTGAAAAGGAAAACTGATTTTTTCACTTTTAAGGAACGGGGAAAATAAGACTTTCTAATTATAGATTTTTTTTTTTTTTTTTTTTTTTTTTTAGAAATCCATGGAGTCTATAAATATGAGTTAACCACCCATTCTCTTTACAATAAAATATAAAACAAATCATCATCGTCTTTCACAATTTTCTTCATCATGTTCGAGGCAAAGACAAGTGATCGTGGTTGTCCGCCATGTCCTATGATCCCATGGCTTGTATTCCCGCATGGACAGAAGGGGGAACACCAAGTTTTTTGTGATCCTTTTGATCCGAGTAATAGAACGCATCGAAAAACCATACCGGAGATGCGTTACCATAGATATTATCAATCTCCTTGCTGTCAAGGATGGTTAATCATGCTCCTAGATGACGAAAAGAAAACAAACAAACAATCCGAGTACGGGGATTGTTTTTTGTGGAGTCCAGAGACATTGGAAAAAATTGAACTACCTTCTCTTTTCGCTTGGATGAGTAAGTACGAAATTCATAGCTGTGTTTTATCACCACCTCCGCTAGCAAGCAGTAACTTTCGTGAATTTTCTGTTTACTTCCTCTTCCATTCTAGAGGTAATAAAGAAAGCAACTCTTTCTACTTTCTTTTATATTGTCATCCCGGAGACAAAAAATGGAGTGTACAGAATTTGCTAAGGTCTATCAAACAAGATTGGGTGAGGCGCCTTTGCTGTCATAAAGGAAGGTTATACATTATTTGCTTTGATGGCTTGTTATTAGAAATAGAAAAAAAAGCACAAGATGAGTCTAACGATTATGTGGAAGGTGACGACTATGAGGATGAAACAACCTTTAAGATAACTTCGCATATCATAGAAGGAAATATAGTCGAGTTAGGTGATGAACTATTAATCGTATTACCTGCTCTTCCCGTAGGATTAATATCACATTCGTCGTTCTGTCATATACGAAGAAATACGGTCGAGTCATGCGACGAACTATTCATGGTCGTAACATATTACTATCACCCGTACTCCGATGAGATGGATCCTATTGACTTGCAAGTTTTTAGGATGGATTTTTCTTTGATGGCTTGGGAGGAACTGAAAAGTTTAGGTGATAATGTCATCTTTTTGGATAGCAGAGATACTACTTCAGTGTCTTGCTCCGCAACAGAATTAGGACTTGCGAGGGGTTGTGTATTTTTTACTTCGAGTGATAATAAGACCTTATATAAATTTGACATTGAAGATAGAAGTTTCGAATTCTCTTTACCTTCTTGTCCTAATGATCTGCCAACACCATGTTTCTCGTCAAGCTGGATGCATATTGGCAGGTAATGATATATGGACAGAGATACATTCTGGATTGAGTTTACATTATTATGCATGCATGCAGCCATGCACACTATCTTGTCATTTTTCACGCTAATATCATTATAGGTCCTAAATGAAGATTAACAAAAAGCTAACTGAGTTTCTGTGTCTAACTTGCAGGGCTGCTGACGGGAGAAGACGTCACATGATAGGTGACAATGAGGAGGAGCATATCCTTATTAAATCCACAGAGGAAACAAAAGCTAGCTTAAACGAGGATGAATTAAAACGAGAAAAAGAATCAAGACATACGACTTGGGGTAGTTTGAATCCAGACATCTTGGAGCTGATTTCAAGTTATCTCCACTTACTGGATTATATACATTTTCGTGCAGTTTGTAGAGCCAATAGACTCGCAACTACAACAAAGATGAAACACACACAGCACACATCCTTACCTCCATGGCTAATTTTCCTCAAAGTAAACGATGGCGTCTTCAATTTAGCTGGACCCTTATCTAACGACAAGTTTTTCCTTCACCTGCCAAATATGTTGGTAGATGCCACGATTTGCTTCTCAAAGGGTGGTTGGCTACTAATGTCTAAAGGTAGTACAACCATATTCTTCTACAATCCTTTCACAAGAGCAATGATTCATCTTCCTGACTTACCTGATCACCCCGGCTATATTTGCTCCGGCATGTCCTTCTCCTCTTTACCAACGTCTTCAGACTGTGTAGTTGTGGGCATCTCTGATGTTGACCGTGATCACAACCAAGTCTGGCTCTTCTCCATAAAGAGGGGAGATGATTCTTGGGCGTGCAGCGAAGTGGACAATACCACAGTCTTATTCCCTTCCGAGGAGATGAAAAGTGTTACTTTCGTGCCATGGAGGAATAATCCAGTGTTTTATAACGAGGTTTTCCATTTCTTAGACTTCAGAGGGAACTTAGGATTCCTTGATACAGAACATAGAACATGGGGAGTTTTAGACGAGCTGCATGGACCGTGCAATTCCATAAATCAGAGTTTTCTAGTAGAATGTGAAGGAAAGCTCTTAGCAGTGTTTTTAAGCCAATTCAGGACTTGTGTTGAGGTTTTTAGACTAGATATGGATCAGATGCTTTGGGTTAAGGTTGAAAGCTTAGGGAAGTATATGTTGTTAATCAGCAATACCTCTAGTTTCTCAGAAATCGCTCCCAATAGTCAGATGGAGAATACAATATACTTCCCAAGGTTCCACGGCGAAGACATTGTGTATTATTCGCTCGATACATGCAAGTATCACACTTTTGGGAGTCAACATTATTCTGGTACTGATTTCTACAATACCAAGGAGCAGATACACTGCAGTTGGATCGAACCGAACTGGTCTCAGACCACAGCTGAAGAACTTGACTGGAGTTTACCTGTAACCGAAGAAGTTGAGGATTAAGGAGTGATCTCCTGTACGGCTACAATATCAACAACGTATATTCAGTGTATATTGTTTCATAAATATATTTTTTAAGATGGCGAAAATTTGGTGGAGTGCATGCCAAAGCATGGAACATGAGAATAAAAATGCTCGCTAGAAATGCTAATTATCACATTAATTAAAGGGATATGTAAACTTAAGCAGTGTATGATCTTTAACCAAATGTAACACAACTATATTATAAATCAGCTAGCATTGCAACACACATTAACGTATACACATATTCGTGATCATCAACTCGA
Source organism: Papaver armeniacum (assembly GCA_023531295.1). Taxonomy (NCBI): domain Eukaryota; kingdom Viridiplantae; phylum Streptophyta; class Magnoliopsida; order Ranunculales; family Papaveraceae; genus Papaver; species Papaver armeniacum. The sequence continues at coordinate 192,855 of JAJJWW010011357.1, read as the reverse complement.
TCGATCAAGTGATAAATCATCTTCTTTTGACGTATACAGGCATTCTTCTTTTCAATCTGGCTGTTGGGAAGTGGATAATTGCATCCACCTCAGCCACCCAACTGTATACGAAAACCGTTTTCTTAATTAGCCTCCTCATGAAAACTTCGAAAATTCGGCACACTTTTGAAATTCAATTAATTGAGCTAAATTATGAGTGCACATTAGGGGAAAAAATGTTTTTCAACCTCTTATATATATATATATATATATATATATATATATATATATATATATATATATATTTCTTTCTTTTTTTTAAAGTTATGTTAAACATTTCAATAGATCTAGGGAAATGCATGTTTAGTTGGGCACGCATAACCAGGAAAACAGTAAGGTACTATTAATCATGTGCAACACGTACTGTGTAAGGTGAGACAAAAGTTTTGGGTATTCCATACCTGAATTGAGTTATAAAATCGGAAATGCTATTCCCCACTCGTTTCAGCGCTCTATTCTCCACTCGCGCTGAGGTGTTATGCTGATTTGGACGCTCATTGCACTCATCTCTCTTTGACGTGTGATATTTTTTTAGTCTTTATTAGTATTTTAATTTTTCTCTTTCACTGATACACACAGCTAAAAGATATACAAAGCTAAAAAAAAAAAAAAATACAGAGCTAAAAGATAACAACCGCCCACCACCATCTACTTTCTTTTTCTTCATCTCCTCCTTCGGCTACCATCACTGCGTTCACCAAACACCTCTATCATTCAAGCCGGTATAGATAGATATTTCCTTAGGTTCAATAAACAAGAACCCCTGAACCCACCACCACCACCTCCTCCTTATTAATCAAAACCCACCACCACCTCCTCCTTAATAATCAAAACCCACCACCACCTCCTCCACCACCACCCATTTACATCTAAATACCCATTAAAAAAAATTGGAAAACGCTGAACTGATTTACATTTTCCATATCAGGATTTGCAAAACCCTAAACCGAGCACGATTTTCATTACCCAATTCCATAAATTAAAAACCCTAATTCCTAGTATTTGATTAAAACCCAATTAACTGAGAAATAAAGCTAAAACCTAATCATTAAACTAAAATAACACAACAATATAACCACTTCTAATACCACCACCAGTCCACCACCGACTTAAAAGAAATTCTCTTTGTTGAAGAAGAAGAAGAATCCTAATATATGCTTCATCACCACCACCAGTACTTATTGACTGGCATGCTTCATCATAATTCAAAGGAAAAAGATTTGATAAGAAGAGAAAGAAAGATCTGAAGACTGCATACTTCAAAAGAAGAATAAAAAATTTGTTTAAAATTCTCTCACATTCACTTTTAAAGATCGATAAAAAAATAAAGAAGGATCTTAAATTAAGAACACCAATTTGTTAAAGATGATGAAGAAATAAGTTACAGATGAAGGGGAGAAATTTATTTCAGAAAGAGAAGGGAAAATTAGAGAGAGAAAAAGTAATGAGAGAGACGTGGTGTATAAGTGTTTTCTCTTTTTTTTTTCGCCACGTCTACGCGTCACGGACGACACATGTACGCCACATCAGACAGTGCACTCAATAGAGAGGTAAAGCGTGAGGGGAATAGCATTTCCGAAAATAAAATGATGGAGAAATATTGAAGTTTCAAGCCTTGCCAATTCAAAATCTTTGGCCACCACCAAAAGGAGTAAAATTACAAGTACCTATATTGTTGTCCTGCATTTGTCATTCCCAACCAAGATAGAAACATATACTAAAGATGAATGGTACTGTTTGTAGGTAAAAATGATTTCTGCTGATTTCGGTAATTGCGGGTGTGCAGGTGAGAAATAATTTAAACCCTAAACGATGTACTGCAAGGGAGTACTTTAGATTCGAGAGATCAATCTGTACAAATCCGGCCTAAACCAAGAAATGGCCGTTCCAGACTTGCTTCGGTCACAAAGTGGAGGAGAATGGGTTGGTTTTGGGAAGGGAAGCAAGGAAAGTGGTGAGACCAGAATAGTCGATTCTGGAAGAGTAGTTGGGTTACTACGACTTGTTATCAGAAAAGTGAGAGAGCTCCCAAGGGGAGCTAGCAAGTAAGTATTTCTGAGTGTTGTATCTCCCGTATGAGCTAGCAAGTAAGTATTTATACAAGTCGGAGTAAAAACGTACCCGGGTCTCATTCACTAGTGGAAAATAGCAGTTTCGCGACTGTCAAAGCAAGTCATAGATACGAGTTAAATGACTTGCTTTGTCGGTCGGGGAGAGGGTCGCTGTTTGAGCGTCTTTTTAATCTACGACGTGGCTATGTGGGTCGCTGTGTATCTTATATCAACGACCGGTGTTAATGGTCAATAAGTTGTGACTTACTTCAATCAGTCGTAGATATAAATCTTTATATAAAAAAAAATAGATTCAACTTTGGTCATCACAGGCTGACCGAATCGACTAAATCTCAAATCAAACCCAAATCGAGAATCAAATTCAATGAAACTAAAATGAAACCTGTGCTCATAAATTTAAAATGCCTTTTCCGTTAATTATTCAATGTATTCATTACACAATTTATAACTGAATTACACTTGGAGTCAAAATCATATAGATTCATATATATAGATTTAAAGAAAAGAGCAACTATCCCCAATAAGTTCAAAATGTCTTTAAAAAAAGTGCAAACCAGCAAAATGATAAACTGTCTAGTGTTGAACTAACCCCACCCACTTGATACACCTGTAGTAAAATGAACTAACCCAACGCTTCATAATTGTGCATCTGAAGCAAAAAAAGTTACAAAAAGATGGATTAATTTGGCATTTAAGTTTCAAAGTTACAGAAAAATTAAATTATGAGTTCTAGATGTATGGAAGGGTCAAAAGACTACAAGTCCAACATGTAACAACAATCACCAAAGATTAAAAATACCCCACAAGTCTACATTTTCAGAAAATTTAGAGCTAAAATATCTCTGGAAGTATATAAAAATTCATTAATTTCAGACACTCATACAATTGAGCCTGCTATGTAGTTATTTCAGTGGGAAAATTTCTAGTAATCCTACAACTTAGGAAACCATACCAATTTTAAGTTGAATATCACTATTATGAAACTAATCAATCATGATTGACATTACTCAGTACCTTATTTGCAACCTATATTTGAGGTTCTCCACAATCAGATGCATAATACATTTGATGAGAGATGAATTAATCATGGGCTTCAATAGTAACCTCTTGTTTATGGGTAAAAATCGTTTCTGCCGATTTCGGTAAATTCGGTAGGTGAGTGAGAAACTGGTTCAAACCCTAAACAAATGTGCTGCACGTGAGCACTTTATAGATTCGAGAGATCAATGCAGCACAAGTCCGGCCTAAACCAAGAAATGTCCGTTCCCGGACTTTGCTTCCGGTCACAAAGTGGAGGAGAAGGGTTGATTTGGGGAGGGAAGCAAAGAAAGGTGTTGAGACCCGAACAATTAAGAGTAGTGTCTCGACTTGTATCGGAAAGTGGAAGCTTCGTAAAGCTTGCAAGAGATGAAAGCTTTTGGAGAGCTTGCAAATTTGCCTTTTACGAGAGTGTAGTATTTTTGTCCCGACCGAGACTTGTTGTATGCGGTGGAAATAGGTAAGACCTATTTATACAAGTCAATATTGAAACGTACCACGACCTCATGAAGGAAGAGAGTAAAGGGTGAAATAATGGGAGGAGGTGGTAACCGCATGGTGTTAATGGGTGAAAACGTTTTCACCATTATTTCCTCTTTTATTTGACCGCTTTATTCCTATTCACGCTATCTTAATGTGAGCGTAGTGTACGCCGCATCTTTGTGACCGCCAAACCAAAACCGGAAAGCATCCCCGTTTGTGTTGATATCTCGAGTGTTGGTTGCACATTGAGTGCAAGTGGCGCGTGTGGCATGTGCCATTGGCATGTGCGGAATGCCCTTGTTGCGGGTTGTACTTCGAGCGCAAGTGACAATGCCGAGCTGCTAGTGGCGTGTGTGGCATGTGCCATGGCATGTGCGGAATGCCTTGGTGGTAGGTTGTACGTTGAGTGTAAGTGGCAATGCCAGAGCTGCTGGTGGCGTGTGTGGCATGTGCCAATGGCATGTGCGGAATGCCTTAGTGGTAGGTTGTACGTTGAGTGTAAGTGGCAATGCCAGAGCTGCTGGTGGCGTGTGTGGCATGTGCGGAATGCCTTGGTGGTAGGTTGCATGGTTTTGCGAGTTAGGCTACCGGCGTGGGTTTTGGCATGTGCCAATGGCACGTGCGGCCAAGTTGGCCTAAGTTGCACGGCTTGCAAGTTAGGCTACCGGCGTGCATTAGGGGCACGGCTAGGTGATGAAGGCTACCAATGAGCGTGTTGGCATGTGCCAATGGCATGCGTGGCCGTTAGGCCGCCGTGGCCTTGGTAGGAAAAACTACCGGCGAGCGTGTTGGCATGTGCCAATGGCATGCGTGGCCATTAGGGCCGTGGCCTTGGTAGGAAAAGCTACCGGCGAGCGTGTTGGCATGTGCCAATGGCATGCGTGGCCGTTAGGGCCGTGGCCTTGGTAGGAAAAGCTACCGCGACGTGTTGGCATGTGCCAATGGCACGCGTGGCCGTTAGGGCCATGGCCTTGGTAGGAAAAATCTACCGGTGACGCATGTTGGCATGTGCCAATGGCATGCGTGGCCGTTAGGGGCGTGGCCTTGGTAGGAAAAGCTACCAGCGAGCGTGTTGGCATGTGCCAATGGCATGCGTGGCCATTAGGGCCGTGGCCTTGGTAGGAAAAGCTACCAGCTAGCGTGTTGGCATGTGCCAATGGCACGCGTGGCCGTTAGGGCCGTGGCCTTGGAGGAAAAGCTACCAAAGTGACGCATGTTGGCATGTGCCAATGGCACGCGTGGCCAATTTGGCCTAGGTTGCATGGTTTGCAAGCCTAGGTGCGGGCGCTACTTTGGCATGGCGCGGCTAGGGCCAAGGTAAGGGTGTTTGGCTTGGCGTGGCGTGACTAGGGCCAAGGTAAGGGTGTTTGGCTTGGCGTGGCGTGACTAGGGCCAAGGTAAGGGTGTTTGGCTTGGCATGGCGTGACCAGTGTAGCTAGGGCCAAGGCAGAGTGTGTTTGGCATGTCGCGGCTAGCTCGGGTTAAGTGTGGCTGGCATGATTTGCCATTAGCACGGAGGTGCGGCTAGCATGGTTGGCATGCTTCGATGCGTTTGGTATGGCTGACATGGTTTGCCATTGGCATAGAGATGCGGCCAGCTTGGGCTAGGTGTGGCTGGCATGATTTGCCATTGGCACGGAGGTGCGGCTAGCATGGTTGGCATGCTTCGGCGCGTTTGGTATGGCTGGCATGGTTTGCCATTGGCATAGAGATGCGTCTAGCTCGGGCTAGGTGTGGCTGGCATGATTTGCCATTGGCACGGAGGTGCGGCTAGCATGGTTGGCATGCTTCGGTGCGCTTGGTTTGGCTGGCATGATTTGCCATTGGCATAGAGATGCGTCTAGCTCGGGCTAGGTGTGGCTGACATGATTTGCCATTGGCACGGAGGTGAGGCTAGCATGGTTGGCATGCTTCGGTGCGTTTGGTATGGCTGGCATGGTTTGCCATTGGCATAGAGATGCGTCTAGCTCGGGCTAGGTGTGGCTGGCATGATTTGCCATTGGCACGGAGGTGAATTAGGGTTTTGTTCGTTGTAAACCTAATTTGAAAAAAATACCCCTATTAATTACTGACTACACGCATTAAATGTTCTAATAAATGTGTCACCGGTGACGATGAGGTTATTTGGGGTTTTACGATTTTACCCTTTGTTTAAAAACCACCATCAACATTAAGTCCCCCAGCTTAGCTCGGAGTAGGAGCTTTGTTGCGAGGTAAGCATAAGATGGTGACAAACTATCAAGACAAATCGTAAAGAGAATTGAGGAGGTTTGTCGACCTTTTTATCAATAGGATTTGGAATCCTTGCCTCAGCAATTTTGCACAATCGGGAGGCTGGCGCAATTGGGAAGTTATCGTTGTGAGAGACGGGCAGCTGGGCGGCATTGAGAAGTTGACGCGAGTTTAGGAAACTGAGCGTGCTAGCTGGTGGGACCGACGCAAGGTGGGGAAGCTGTGCGTGCTTGCTGGTTGGACTTGAGCGGCCATTGGGAAGTTGGCGTGATTGGTGGGGCCGGTGCAACTTGGGAGGCATTAGGAAGTGGTTGCGAGTTGGGAAACTGAGCGTGCTGGCTGGTGGGACCGGCGCAACTTGGGCGGCATTGGGAAGTTGGCGTGATTGGTGGGGCCGGTTCAACTTGGGCGGCATTGGGAAGTGGTTGCGAGTTGGGAAACTGAGCGTGCTGGCTGGTGGGACCGGTGCAACTTGGGCGGCATTGGGAAGTTGGGCGTTCTTGTGAGTCCGCACGATTTTTTGGTAAAGGGAAATCATTCCCTATTTAAGAATCTTCACGTCCATATATATATATAAAATCCATTTCTCTCATCTTGCACCTTATTCCTTTCATCCTTTCCTACTAGCGGCAGAGTCACAAAGAAAAACCGGCTTCCAGGTATGTCTTCCAGTACTTCTCTTGTTTTCCTTTTCATGTAGGTGCAAACCCTAAGAGTAGGCGTTTTCTTTATAATCCTTGCAATGATATTGTGCATATAATTTCTTAGCGTGTCTCTTGTAGAAAATATTGTATGTATGCAACCAAGGGAAATACTGCATATATTATTCGAACCCGTAGGAAAGTGCTCCATATACAATTTTGAACCCGAAGAAGGATACTGCAAGCGCACTTGAGCCCGTATGAAATACTGTGTATAATTTTGAACCCTGAAGAAAATACTGCGTGTGCAGTTCTGAACCCGTAGAGAATACTGTGTGAATCCTGAAGAAGAATACTGTATATATGCTTCATATGACTTCGAACCCGTAGGAAATATTGCATGAATTTTCGGTCCTGAAAGAAATACTGCGCGTGCAGTTTTGAGCCCGTAGAAAAATGTTCCATATATAATTTTGAACCCGAAGAATGATATCTTTAGACGCACTTGAGCCCGTATAAAATACTGCGTATATAATTTGAAACTCAAGAAAATATCAAAGTGTGTATTTTTGAACCACAAGAAAATACTTTGCGTGTGTACTTTTGAACCAAAGAAAATATCAAGTGTGTATTTTTGAACCCGTAGAGAATGCGCCATATATAATTACGAACCCGAAGAATGATACTACGGACGCACTTGAGCCCGTATAAAATACTTTTGTTTATGTAATTTTGAACCAAGAAGAAAATCTTTGCGTGTGCGGTTTTGAGCCCGATAAAGAATACGCCCTCTTCCTTTTTTTTTTTTTTGTTTTTGTGTTTTCGTGTTTTCCTTTGTTGGGCGCGGTTATGTGTTAGGGAAATAATTTTGTTTTTCTCCATGTGCAGATATCTTATTACTAAGTTGTTATGAAGAAATCCGACAAGGTGTTACCTGAACAGAATTCCGCCTCATCGAAAGATGTCCATAGTTCCAAACCGAACACGGATGATGAATTCTTTGCCAAAAAACTTGCCTCTGCTCGGAAAAATCACCCAGGTTTCGTGCCAATTTTGTTAACCGGTGGTGAAGATGAAAAGAAGACGCGTTCGGTTCGCCCAGAGAACACCATACGGTTCTGTCTTCATAAAGGGGTATATTCCTCTTCCAACATTGATTTCAGGATGTGCCAAAGCCCATTGCGTTCTTTTGATAGATGGGTTGAGTTCATGGTGAGTAAGGAGCATATAAATACCAACTTGACTCGAGCACAAATTATTGATGCCGCCGTAGAGCTTGAAGAAATCTCCAGTTAGGAAGGATATCCGGGCTTGGTTGCTTTCATCTCCGGATGGTGTTCGGACACCCATACGATCATATGTAGATGGGGTGAGATAACTTTATCCTTGGAGAGTGTGGCTCTCTTGCTGAATCTTCCGGTGACTAGGAATCTTAACATCCAATTATCTGAAAGCGAGGGGAAGATGCGAGATGACCTTGCCGCTAAGTTGGGAGATTTCCCTCGGAAAGACTCCGTTGCAAAGTCGAAGGATTCTGTCCGGAAATAGGATGAAAGTTGCCTTTACAGCTGGTGGATATCTCAATGGTTTCCGGACGAGCTGGAACCTAAACGAAAGCAATGATCTTCACGTTGCGGCATTTTGGCTCTCTCGTTTGTCTAGAGACATTTTTGACGACGGTTCTCGTAAGAAGGAGATAAGACCAGAGTTGCTAGTGATTCTTTGTGAAGTTGGCAAAAGGTGAAGTTCTTCCCATTGGCAAGTTATTCCTCGGTTCCCCGTATGTGCATCCGGATCACCTAGTTGCGAACATGCGAGTTTCGAATGGTTTCATGAAAGTGAATTCATATGTGCACGTTGCTTTTACGCAAGTCCAGCTATGAGAGCACTTTGAGAAGTATGCTCGAAACCCTTCGATGCCTTCGATTCCCGCAAGTTGGGGCGGCTCTCGAATTCTTCGATGGGTGAACATGCGTCCAAGAGTTGGCGCGAGCTTGGTTAGTCTTCTTGATAAGTCGTATGAAATCGGTTTTCGCCCATGGGAATGCTCAAGGTCCATAGGTCGGTGACTCAAATTGACACCTTTGCTTCTTCATTGGTTTGTCTCCGCTCATGTCTTTGTCTTCTTCAAAAAGAATTCCAAAGATGGCGATTTGAGCGTTGGTGAAAACTTTTTATGCAAAGTTGCCTTTGGTGGCCACCCGGTGACTTGGAGATGGGAGTTAGCCACGTCAAACGGTTATATGCTTGCGTCTTTCTTTATGGGGTCTTTCCGGATAATTGTACACTGCTTACAAATGTGTTGTCCGTGTGGAGTTATCTTTCATCGTCGGATTGAGTCGCCTTCCCTACCATCTTGACATCCGGGTCGAAGAACGAGATCGAAGATGCAAAGTTGACTCCGACATTGTAGCCGAATGTTTCTCTAGATCAATCCTCCCACCAGTTGTGGTCGCCAATTTTTATGGGTAAAAATCGTTTCACTTCATAGGTTTTGCGAACACGCCTCTCCATGATTTCGGTAAACATCCTCGAATCGATAGGTGAGTGAGAAACTGGTTCAAACCCTAAACAAATGTGTTGCACGTGAGCACTTTATAGATTCGAGAGATCAATGCACAAGTCCGGCCTAAACCAAGAAATGGCCGTTCCGGACTTGCTTCGGTCACAAAGTGGAGGAGAGGGGTTGATTTGGGGAGGAAGCAAAGAAAGGTGTTGAGACCGGAATAATGCAGGAGAGTAGTGTCTCGACTTGTATCGAAAGTGGAAGCTTCGTAAGCTTGCAAGAGATGGAAGATTTTGGAGAGCTTGCAAAGTTGCCTTTTACGAGAGTGTAGTATTTTTCTCCGACCGAGACTTGTTGTCCGGTGGAAATAGGTAAGACCTATTTATACAAGTCGAGATTGAAACGTACCCCGGCCTCATGAAGGAAGAGAGTAAAGGGTGAAATAATGGGAGGAGGTGGTAACCGTATGGTGTTAATGGGTGAAAACGTTTTCACCATTATTTCCTCTTTTATTTGACCGCTTTATTCCTATTCACGCTTTCTTAATGTGAGCGTAGTGTACGTCGCATCTTTGTGACCACCAAACCAAAACCCTAGAAAGCATCCCCCAGTTTGTGTTGATATCTCGAGTGTTGGTTGCACCTTGAGTGCAAGTGGCGCTGCTAGTGGCGCGTGTGGCATGTGCCATTGGCATGTGCGGAATGCCCTTGTTGCGGGTTATACTTAGAGCGCAAGTGACAATGCCAGAGCTGCTAGTGGCGTGTGTGGCATGTTCGGAATGCCTTGGTGGTAGGTTGTACGTTGAGTGTAAGTGGCAATGCCAGAGCTGCTGGTGGCGTGTGTGGCATGTGCCAATGGCATGTGCGGAATGCCTTGGTGGTAGGTTGTACGTTGAGTGTAAGTGGCAATGCCAGAGCTGCTGGTGGCGTGTGTGGCATGTGCGGAATGCCTTGGTGGTAGGTTGCATGGTTTGCGAGTTAGGCTATCGGCGTGGGTTTTGGCATGTGCCAATGGCGCGTGCGGCCAAGTAGGCCTAAGTTGCACGGCTTGCAAGTTAGGCTACCGGCGTGGATTAGGGGCACGACTAGGTGATGAAGGCTACCAGAGAGCGTGTTGGCATGTGCCAATGGCATGCGTGGCCGTTAGGGCCGTGGCCTTGGTAGGAAAAACTACCAGCGAGCGTGTTGGCATGTGCCAATGGCATGCGTGGCCATTAGGGCCGTGGCCTTGGTAGGAAAAGCTACCAGCGAGCGTGTTGGCATGTGCCAATGGCATGCGTGACCGTTAGGGCCGTGGCCTTGGTAGGAAAAGCTACCAGCGAGCGTGTTGGCATGTGCCAATGGCACGCGTGGCCGTTAGGGCCGTGGCACTTGGTAGGAAAATCTACCAGTGTCGCATGTTGGCATGTGCCAATGGCATGCGTGGCCGTTAGGGACGTGGCCTTGGTAGGAAAAGCTACCAGCGAGCGTGTTGGCATGTGCCAATGGCATGCGTGGCCATTAGGGCCGTGGCCTTGGTAGGAAAAGCTACCAACGAGCGTGTTGGCATGTGCCAATGGCACGCGTGGCCGTTAGGGCCGTGGCCTTGGTAGGAAAAGCTACCAGTGACGCATGTTGCCATGTGCCAATGGCACGCGTGGCCAATTTGGCATAGGTTGCATGGTTTGCAAGCCTAGGTGCGGGCGCTACTTTGGCATGGCGCGTCTAGGGCCAAGGTAAGGGTGTTTGGCTTGGCGTGGCGTGACTAGGGCCAAGGTAAGGGTGTTTGGCTTGGCGTGGCGTGACCCGGTGTATCTAGGGCCAAGGCGAGTGTGTTTGGCATGGCGCGGCTAGCTCGGGTTAAGTGTGGTCAGGCATGATTTGCCATTGGCACGGAGGTGCGGCTAGCATGGTTGGCATGCTTCGGTGCGTTTGGTATGGTGGCATGGTTTGCCATTGGCATAGAGATGCGGCTAGCTTGGGCTAGGTGTGGCTGGCATGATTTGCCATTGGCACGGAGGTGCGGCTAGCATGGTTGGCATGCTTCGGCGCGTTTGGTATGGATGGCATGGTTTGCCATTGGCATAGAGATGCGTCTAGCTCGGGCTAGGTGTGGCTGGCATGATTTGCCATTGGCACGGAGGTGCGGCTAGCATGGTTGGCATGCTTCGGTGCGCTTAGTATGGCTGGCATGATTTGCCATTGGCATAGAGATGCGTCTAGCTCGGGCTAGGTGTGGCTGGCATGATTTGCCATTGGCACGGAGGTGAGGCTAGCATGGTTGGCATGCTTCGGTGCGTTTGGTATGGCTGGCATGGTTTGCCATTGGCATAGAGATGCGTCTAGCTCGGGCTAGGTGTGGCTGGCATGATTTGCCATTGGCACGGAGGTGAATTAGGGTTTTGTTCGTTGTAACCCTAATTTGAAAAAATACCCCCTATTAATTACTGACTACACGCATTAAATGTTCTAATAAATGTGTCACTGGTGACAGTAGGTTATTTGGGGTTTTATGATTTTACCCTTTGTTTAAAAACCACCATCAACACTTCTATGGTTAACAAATGCGTTCCAAAGCTTTCTCAGCATTACACACAAACTTGCTTGCCTGCACATTACGCAAACTTAAGCAATCAAGTAATACTCTACATAAGTAAAACAACAAACAACAATGAAGTCTCATTTTCAGCTCAATCCCCACCTCTTATCAATGACATACCTACCAAAAATAAAGAATAATTGAAATTACTCTGCAACTTTTCTTAGAACTAACCAAAGATGACAAGATATCATGGGATAGTTACTCATACCCCTTCAATGCAAGCATCATTTTCTCCCAAATGATGAACTGAGCCCACACTTAACAATCGAGTACCTACAGCAAAAATAATTTTTCAAAATCAATAAAACCAACAAACAAAATACAAGCTAACTATTTCTTATAACTTCAAATCAAAGTACAATTAGTTTATTGAAATTGCTCAAAACCCACATGTGCATCCAAACAATTTGAAAATTTCAACTTGGAATGGTATCCATAATTAATCCTAGTAAAGAGTCCGTCAAGATAAGTCCTGGCTCAGCAAGTTGTTTTAGCAGCATCTTGCCATTGAAATAGTTGTATGCCTGCCAACATGTAACAAACCATCACCCACTACATATTTTAAATCAGGTGGGAATCTCCCATCACTCAAGGGAATCAAGAATTAAACAAAAAACTTAAGAATTTGCAAAATTAACAGTTAACAAGACAAGAAAAGAGTTGGAGAAGAAAAAAACACAATTCATTGGATAGAGACTTCGAAATCACCATTGTAGAACCTCAAAAATTGTTTCCCTGCAGAATCAAGTGGCCAAACTTCTCCCTGAATTTTCAAAAAAAAAAGTTAATGAACCATCAACCAATAATTACAGAAGAAGACTAAGAAAGCAAGAAAAAAATATGACAACATGTAGGCTAATACTTGTAAAGAAGCAATGGAGGAGAAATTTTCAGTAGAAGCACAACTACAATCCATACAACATTCTTACATATTGAGTTTTGACTAATGAAGACAAATCAATATCTAAAACAACAGATAGTCGAACCTTGAGTCTATGTTTGCCATCGTTGTCCCAAAACATAACACTTGTTACATATCAACATAATGATGAGTCCAAGAGTTGAACTGAAAGAAAATCGTAAAGTTCAAAAAATGTTGCTTAGAGTTGCTTATCGCATATGCAATTACTAAACCATCACCGTTGAATGCACTGCAGGGAATAGGAGCGTTGCACCTAGATAAATAATTTATTATCCAAACATATATATAACTTTTAGAAACATGAAACTTATTATAGAACACCTTCAAGAGCTCATTAATCCAAGTAATTCAAGTGGGTAACAAACTCCCTATATTTTGTCAAGTAACGAAAAATTTAAGCCAAAATGATGGAAGATTTTGAGGATGAATTAAACACATGATATTTTAGATAAGTGGATCAATTGAAGCATTCGACTTTGACCTCTTGTCAACACAACTTAGTGATAGTCAAATGGACATTGATTATTTAGGGGGTAGTTATCTAACTAACGCCATAAGCAAACAACTACAGGTTTTAGCACGCTATTGTTCAGTTATTTCTGCATACACCCATAAGCTACAACTTGTTAGTCCTAAAAGGTCATTTATAGAATTCTATCATGTACACACACACACACACACACACACACACACACACACACACACACACACACACACACACACACACACACACACACACACACACACACACACACACACACACACACACACACACACACACACACACACAAACACACACACACACACATATATATATATATATATATATGAAGTATCAGCTGGAAACCAAATATTAACTTCACTTATATGTATCTCTGAAATACCTCAGGCATCGAAAAATCATTTTGAACATCTATTAATATAACAATTAACCAACAAGGCATAGTAATCATTTTGAACATTTGTTAACACTAATAAACAAACTCACTTCAGTATTCTACATTCCAGAAACAATACCAATTCCCATAAGATTCTTGTCAAGCTTAACAGCCAAAGCAAAGAGCATAGTAGTCTTCAACCACCAAACACAACCTATAAAATGGACAACCACCATCAACAACACATACAACCTAACCTTAAAACAACAAGCACCAACACAACAATAGTAACAACTTAATGTAAAACCTTCATTTAATTAAGAAAACCCCAAAATCAAAAAGAGAAGAAAAGTTGAAAACTCGTTCCTCAGATCTCTTCAAAAAAATCAGTAAAGTTGAGTTCTATATGAACCCTTTTGTTTATCACAGAATTGAAGTCATATTATAGTTTAAACATTACACAAACATAATTTCATCTATAAAAAAAACTAATAGCTACAAATTACCATAATTATACAATTAGAGAGTAAGAAATCGTACCTTTCCATAGTAGATTTTATGACAGGTAACCCTAAAAATGAAACCAAATCAAAAAAATTACTCAATTTCAACAAAACCTTAAAAATATGATTTTGATATCTAAACAAATAAATCTCAGAAAAATATTGAGAAATCAAATTAAATTTCTAAAACTAGGAACTTACATCAGTTGGCCATTGAAATCAGGTACACATATTTTCTTCTTTTCACACTTGAGAACATTAGTAATAAGATAAAATGAATCGAGAAACATATATTGAAGAAAAATTCTGATCTCTTGTTTCCTCTTCGATTCAAACTATTGATTTTCAGATCTGTGTGTTTTCATCTACTTTGAATTGTTATTGAGAAAAAGCGAATTTTAATTCTAGGGTTTCTTTGATTTTGTGCAGGAAAACTTCGCAAGGCACTGATGTAGGTGATGGAAGAAAAAATTCATGTTTCTGGTTTGCAAGGTTGAAGAGAAAAAGATATGAGTAATGGGAAATAAGGTGAGCTCAGGTCCGTAGAGTTGAAGAGAGAAGAAGACGAGAAAGGGAAAAGGGGAAAGAGGAGATACAGATAAGAGATTTTTTTTTGTGTACAGGGGTATACGATAAGAAATAAAGAGAGAGAAAAAGATTCTGGCCTAGAAAACCGTGTCACATATTTAACTAAGTCCATCCGTCGTGATGTCGAGGGTTAAAATGGTAATTAATCAACGACCAACTTTAGCTGCTCAGGTTTTTGTCTGTGTTTTTTTTATATCTATGGCTGTCTTGACCGGTCAATGGTTCATTGACCGTCAATGAGGGTCACGGATGTGGGTTGAAAAAACCCCATTTTCCACTAGTGATTAAGGAGTGGGGAAGTAAATGGGAGGAGGTGATAACCTTATGCATGGAATTGATATTCCATAAAGTGGTTAACGCATGAAACTGGTTTTCATGAAACTGCTAATGTTATGGGATTGATGTCCCATAAAGTCGTTAACGCATGTGCTTTATGTCCCATGAACATTTCACACATAACTTCCCGTATTTACTAACCGCCTCACCCTTATGACACTTCCTTATGACGGGCGTAGTGTACGCCGCACGCTGTAGACCGCCAAACCAATACCCAAAGAGGATCCCCCAGTTTGTGTTGATGTCTCGAATGTTTTAGAAAACATGTAGCACGTTGTTGTGGCTTGGCAAGTCAATCTCGGGAAACTTGCCAGCCTGGTGACCTTCGACGGTCGAGATTTTGCATCTTGAGAGGAGGGGCAATCGTTGATCGTTGCACCAATTATTTTGGTAGCCGCGTAGTGAGGGCCAACGTGGTGGCGCAGCTAGGTTGGCATGCCGTTGGCATGGCAAGGTTTGGCGTGGCCAAACTTAGGTTTTCGGGCCAGAGATTACCATGTGTCGTCTGGTAACCTTCGATGGCTAGGATTTGCTCCTGGGATTGAAGGGCAACCGTTGATTGTTGCACGCCTTCGTTTTGGTAGCCGTGTAGTGAGGGTCAACGTGGTGGTGCGGCTAAGTTGGCATGCCATTGGCGTGGCCAAACTTAGGTTTTCGGGCCAAAGGTTACCATGTGTCGTCTGGTAACCTTGGATGGCTAGGATTCGCTCTTGGGGATTGAAGGGCAACCGTTGATTGTTGCACGCCTTCGTTTTGGTAGCCGTGTAGTGAGGGCCAACAAGGTGGCGCATCTAGGGTTAGACTTGGCATGTGGGGCCAAGGGTTCGCCTTAGGCATGGTTAGCTTTGGCTCGGTGCGATTTTGGCTTGGCATGTGGGGCCAAGGGTTTGCTATAGGCGTATGGCGTGGCTAGGGCCAAGGCAAGGGCGTTTGGTTTGGCATGATGTGACTAGCATGGCTAGGGCCAAGGAAAGGTGTGTTTGGCATGGCGCGGCTAGCTTGGCTAGGTTTGGTTTGGCTTGGCATGTGGGACCAAGGGTTTTCTATGGGCGTATGGCGTGGCTAGGGCCAAGGCAAGGTGCGTTTGGCATGGCGTGGCTAGGTTGGCTAGGTTTGGTTTGGCTTGGTATGTGGGGCCAAGGGTTCGCCATGGGCGTATGGCGTGGCTAGGGCCAAGGCAAGGGCGTTTGGCTTGGAATGATGTGACTAGCATGGCTAGGTTTGGTTTGGCTGGCATGCGGGGCCAAGGGTTTGCCATGGGCGTATGGCGTGGCTAGGGCCAAGGCAAGGGTGTTTGGCTTGGCATGATGTGACTAGCATGGCTAGGTCCAAGGCAAAGTGCGTTTGGCATGGCGCAGCTAGCTTGGCTAGGTTTGATTTGTGTTGGCATGTGGGGCCAAGGGTTCGTCTTGGGCGTGGCTAGCTTTGGGCTAGGTGCAGTTTTGGCTTGGCATGTGGGGCCAAGGGTTTGCCATGGGCGCATGGTGTGGCTAGCTTGGGCTAGGTGAGGTTTTGGCTTGGCATGTGAGGCCAAGGGTTTTCCATAGGCGCATGGCGAGACTAGCTTGGGCTAGGTGCGGTTTTGGCTTGGCATGTGGGGCCAAGGGTTTGCCATAGGCGCATGGCATGACTAGCTTGTGCTAGGTGCGGTTTTGGCTTGGCATGTGGGGCCAAGGGTTTGCCATGGGTGCATGGCGTGGCTAACTTGGGCTAGGTGCGGTTTTGGCTTGGAATATGGGGCCAAGGGTTTGCCATAGGCGCATGGAGTGACTAGCTTGGGCTAGGTGCGGTTTTGGCTTGGCATCTGGGGCCAAGGGTTTGCCATGGGCGCATGGCATGGATAGATTGGGCTAGGTGCGGTTTTGGCTTGGCATGTGGGGCCAAGGGTTTGCCATAGGCACATGGCGTGACTAGATTGGGCTAGGTGCGGTTTTGGCTTGGCATGTGGGGCCAAGGGTTTTGGGGCAAAGGTCGTTTGGTAACCTTAGACGGCCATGATTTGCTCCTGGGATTGAAGGGCAACCGTTGATTGTTGCACGCCTTCGTTTTGATAGCCGCGTAGTGAAGGCCAGTATGGTGGCGCGTCATGGGGCCATGGCGAGGTGCGTTTGGCATGGCGCACTAGGTGTGGCTGACATGATTTGCCATTGGCACGGAGTTGCGGCTAGCATGGTTGGCATGCTTTGGCGCGGTCGGTGTGGCTGGCATGATTTTCCATTGGCACAGAGGTGCGGCGAGCATGGTTGGCATGCTTTGGCGCGGTTGGTGTGGCTGGCATGATTTTCCATTCACACAGAGGTGCGGCTAGCATGGTTGGCATGCTTTGGCGCGGTTGGTGTGGCTGGCATGATTTGCCATTGGCACACGTGGGAATTAGGGTTTGGCTTGTCGTAACCCTAATTTGAAAAGATACCCCGGTAATTATTTAGGGACACATTAAAGGTTTCAGTAAATGTGCCTAGTAAATGCTTGTTGCTTTAAATGTTGTGACATCACTGTCTGCTAGGGTTTAGTATTTTACGATTTTAACCCTAAGCTAAAAACCACCATCAACATTAAGTCCCCTGCTTAGCTTGGAACAGGTGCCTTGTTGCGAGGTAAGCATATGATAGTGACAGACAAGGATGGAATCGAGGTGTAAATCATTGCAGAGATGGTCAGGAGAATCCGACTAGCCTTTTTTGAGTGGTAAAGATAGTTTCGGCTTCCCGTGTTGGCGGCCCTGCGTAAGTTGTACTGGGAATGCTGACCGTGGAGTGGTGAGATGAAAGTTACCGGCTTGGTCTGGTCGTACATCTCAAAGGCAAAGGGGCGCGGTCTTGGAAGGCGATGCAAGTGGACGGCTTGGCTCGAGGGGCCAATAGGTGGCGTGGTCTTGGTGAGGCAAACACACGTGGTTGATAGGGTCGCGACAGTGGAGTAGGCGGCTTGGCATAGTGTGGCCTTGGCAAAACGAGACGTACACGGACGGCTAGGCGTGGTGGGGCCGCGGAAATGGAGTGATTGCTTGGCTTGGCCTGGCGTGACTATGACAAGGCGCGGTTTGGTGGGGTGAGACGTGCAGAGATGGCCAGTAGCGATGAGGATGATACATGGCATTGATTGCTTGGTGATTTTCCTAAGGGCTTGGTTGCGTCTTTCCTTATTTGGCTCGACCAGGAAGTTTTTCTTCTCTTCAAACCAAAACGTTACGCCCACGAAAAGAGGAGAAGCGTTACTCTTTCTGCTTTGGTTATGTTGCCGGTTTTGCTTCCGAAGCTTAGCATTGGCGGTGGGAAAGGAAAACACGATCTAGTGTGCCTCAGCACGTTATTCCACGCTTTCTCATCAACCATAATTATTTTTCACAACCAGGCATGAGGTTTAATTAGGATCGGATATTATGCCTTAACTCACGGCCGGTATAAAAACTTTCCCTTTTGAGGTTGCGTCATCTTGCTGTACATAAAAGATTATCTTGAACTCTATATTCGTGTAGTTCGTCTTCGTCCATCCTCTTTACAGGTATCACCTCGCGTTTCCTTCTTATTTTTATTTATCCTCTTTCTTATGTGTGTATAGATTGGATGGACCATTTTCCTTGTTCTTTGTAGTGTATGATGGGACCCTCCAGGATAGCCATGTCTTTAATTCTTCCGAGAATGACTTCAGAATTGGCGAAAACCGCTTCTCTTATCATGAGGAGGCATTAGCTAGAATTGAATCTTTGTTCCATGAAGCTGGTGACATCATCAAGGACCTCCCTTCCATCTATCTCCATGAAGTGCAGGCGCGTGTTCGGATTTTCTTGGGTTCGTTGAACATGGAGGAGGGACGAAAAAATGAGGAAGAACTTTAGTGTGTTGAGAAGTTCCAGTGCGGCAAAACCTTTCCTCGGTCCAGTTATAGGGCGGATCGAACTGCTTCTAGGTCGGGGCAACGGAAAATCGAGCATGTGAAGCTTTTGGAGGCAAGCGCCACGGTTCTCGACTTTGATGCGGATGAATCAAAAAATCTTCTTCGAAAGGTCAATGAGAAAACCTCCGAGGGAGCGTATGACGGGACCGAAGTAGCCTTTGGAGTTGACGCTAGAGGTGTCGTTGGCGATATTGGAGGGGTTATGGTGGCGTATCTTTGAACCGGTCGTCGGCTTTAATACTCGCTGCCGCCGTGGTTGCTTCGGGATGGGATGTTGAGGTTGCTGCTGCTAACACCGTTGAATGGAATCTTTGTTGCCCGAGAGATTGTTGGGGGAAGTGCTTGAAGATAGCCTTGACCAAGGGGACTCGTGCTCCATCCTTCGAGGGCTAGTTCCTCCCTTTTGTTATTCTTGTTAGTTGCTTAGTTCCCCTGATGCTTTTCGTAAACTCATCTTTACCTTCTTCTTCATCAGTCAACATTTTTTTTTGAATGATTGAATGAGATATTTATGGTTGTGGTATGATGGCTTTTGTAACACCCCGTGTTTTTAGCATGGCGCATGCTAAAAGATGCGTCATTTGTTTGTGATGAAGCTTCATGCATTTGGCCCTGGGCCATATCTGGTGCCAAGTAAGGCACATCGCATATGCATATTGGCTAAGGCCAATATGGCATTGGTTGGAAGCTACATTGGCCAAGAGCCAATCTTGCATCAAATGATGCATTAGGTCAGTTGGGTGGATGAGCTTGAAAATGTACGGCCAACATGGCCGGACATCGGGTTGGAAGTGGATGGCCAACATGGCCGGACATCGGGTTGGCAGTGGACGGCCAACATGGCCGGACATCGGGTTGGCGATGAGACGGCCCACATGGCCGGACAAATGAACCGGCATGTGAGCCAGGACTGAATGTAAAGCCTTCTTGGCCGGTCATTCAGAAATTCATGGCAACATCCATGAATAGTGAAGCAAGCATGTCAATATGCCCCCCTTTCCATACTTTTAGAAATTCCATTAAGACATATATAGGGAGGGCTAGTTGGTTGAAGGTGCATATGCGGACTATGTACCAAGTAAGCTTCATAGCTTAGTTTAAGAGTATAAATGATGCCTAAGGCTCATTTATAGTTGCGTAGCCTCGCGAAGAGGGCATTTGGTGCTTAGGCATCGTTATGCCATATTATGGACCGAACATGCATCACTTGGATGCATTTTGACGGAACGGCCTATACGGACTAGGCCATTACCACTATTGCTTGGCCACGACCTAGCAAACGAGTCGGAATGAGTTGCTTGTCCCTTCGAGGATGAACTACGGTCTGTGAGTGATCCCTTTAGAGTAGGCAAGGGTACATAGGCAGCCGAATGAGTTGCAAGATTGCGGTCCAAAGACGTTGTCGCTCATATCATCTAATTTAGAGATGATTGCGGCACTTTGGCCTCTCATATCATCTGGCTCGGTAGCTCGACGCAAGAGATGATTGTGGCCATACTTGATGAGGCTAGTTGCATTACATTCACTGGATGCTCATACTTCCTATCAAGGCGTTCGACATAGGCTAAAAACCCGAGTGTCATAATTTATCTCAAGAGGAGTCTATTTTGATGGGAAACGACCCAAAGATCAAGACATGTTGATCTATCCACATGGTCACCAGAATTTAGCCAAATTCCATCGTTTAGAGCCTCAAAAGGCTGTTTTTGCCGTTTTAAAAAAGTTTTGCTTACTTAATAAGGCCTTCTCAAAATAAGGGTAAGTTGGGAATAGTGTGGAAGCTAAGTTAGCTGCACCATGCTCCACGAGCATGCTTGCAAGGGCAAATGGACGTGCATTTGCCTGAGGATTCATCATGGCGCACCGGGGGAGTTACGTCCCGCGGGGCAACGCGCCAAAGGCATAATTTTCTGGTCCGTCACAGCTTTGCAGTGGTTTTCTGGGTTAGTTTGATGTATTCCTCTGCTATCTGGAGAACTCGTTTGGAAAGAGATGTATTTATACTCTCTTCTTTTTTTTTCTTTTTTTTTTTTTGCGAAAAAATGAAATTCCAGGGAAGAATACAAACGATGTATTCATCTTGGGGAAATACAACTACTAAGAGGAATTGTTAAAGGAAATACTAAAGGGAGAGTGACTGGAAAAGGACATCATTTTAGGGATTGAAGGCCTTGAGCCATCGCGAGTGAACTATCACGCCTCTGTGTGTCTCGTGTTGATGAGCTTGCAATGCCCTCCTAAAAGGATGTCCTCCACCAGATACGGCTCATCTTCTCTTCCATTGGGCGAATCAATTTGAATATCCATTTTTACCGTCATCTTCCCAACTTGAAACGAGTTTACCTTAACCACTATATCTCCGATTGAAAACGGGTTCAGATGTCGTGCAACCGTTTGAGTCTTGGCTCCATTGGTTTCGATGGAAGTTTCCAAGCTTTTTGCAAAGTGTTCAAATGGCCCAGAACCCCATTCACATTTCTGACAAATCGTTCCGATGTCGCGAGTCCCCATGATTTGAATAGGGAAAGGAATGACTCGGTTGTAGAGAAGGTCGTTCGGCCGGACTTACTTGCGTTTGAAATCCATGAGCTAGCGCCAAGTCTTCTCCAGATGTCCTGGTTCCATTGATAACTCGTCGATACGATAACCAATGGGATGATTTATTGGAAATTCCTTCGGGCGTGGACGCGGCGGAGAGGGTGCACATCCAATTCGCTTTGTTTTCGAGCACCCATAAGCGTCCCAATATCATGTCATGATCTAGTTCTTTGACAATGTGGAATTTTCTATACGTTATAGCGTCTCCCATCTTTATCTCTAGGTTGATGTAGCCATGTGCGTTCAAAGTTTCTCCTCAAGTTCTTAATCACGGACGGGGAATAGGTAGCGTCTTGTTTCTTAAATCCTGCTTCTTTAGTGTCTTGAAAGTAATGATGTTGTGGTCAGAGGACGCGTCGATGAGCGTGTTGTCAAATTCGATGCCTCTAAACGGGACATGGTCAGCAGTCCCCAGTTCCCCCTTTTGATTCCGCCCGTTTGGAAAGCTTGGGCCCCTGGTGTGGTTTCCGGGGAGAGAAAAAGTCGTTTGCCGGATACAACGCGATTGAGAGCTGCGAAAATATCTTGGCGCTGCACCTTGGAAAGATAGAGAATTTCGCATACATGCTGCATCATGGATTGTACATTCTCGTGCACGAAGTCCCCAGAGAAACCATAGTTTCTTATTGGGAGTGGGTCTCGATGTACTCCCTCGTCTCCCAGTTGGAGCTCTCCTCCTTCTATCTTTTCTTTGAAAATATGCTTTAGTCTATTTCAATCACCGGGTGGTGAGTGAACGTCACCATGGTAATGGCAAGATTTGGGGTTCGCCATCTCAAATTCGCTGGTGGACGCTTTGAGAGGTGGCGATCATAACATCATCTTGAATCCATGCTTCTAGGAGGTCAATCACTTCCTCGATGGGAAACGGGAAATCGAAGGTATTCCCTTCGGTTTAATGATGATGCATGGGAGCTTTAGTGGCGGTCTTCCGTGGTGGGGTTTCCTGTTGCGCGGTGCTTCACGTTTTGGCTGGTGGCATGTAGTTGGGGCCTTCCTTTTTCCTTTTTCGTTCACTATGTTCACGGAGGATGAGCCGCATCAAATTGCTTGCGGTGAGGCATCTATTCCCGTTTTGTTTCACCCGTGTATTCGGTTCGAGTTGGCCTAGTTCTTTCCAAAGAGTCTTTGGTCTTTGTTGTTGCGATCGGTCTAGCGGCTTCATGGAGTTCGGAGAATATTTGGAAGCGCAAGTTTTCTAGCAAGGCGCGGTAAATAGGAACCATACCATTGATGCACGCATTCACTGTTTGTTGCGCTTGATCACGTTTGGGTCGTGACGATCGAGCGCTTGAACCCCGAACCTTTGACAAAATCATTCGGATGTTCGTTATCCCACTGGTGCATTCTTCCGAGGTCTGAGAAAGTAACTTGTTCAGACACGAAGAAGTACTTCTTGTAAAACGCGGTAACTATGTTACTCCAGTTGGGAATACTGTTCGGCGGGATGCTGTTATACCATGTATATGCCCTTCCGGTAAGTGATTTTGAGAACTCCCTTAGACGAAGAACTTGATTATATTCATGTTCACCTAGGGATTCCAAGAAATGGGAGACATGCTCATGTGCATTCCCGGTACCATCGTACAGGGTGAATTGAGGAGAGGAGTACCCCCTTGGAAGAGGGATTCTTTGCATTTCGGATGGGTAAGGGGTTAGTGTTGATGCATGTCCAATTCATCATTCTTGATTCGGTTTCGGAGAAGTTTCTCAGTCTTCTCGCGTGACGAAGTTGGACGGCTGATTTCTTTCCAATGGGATTCTAGCCTGAATCTCCCCCGTCCGCGGAGGCGTGCTCCTCGAGGTGCTAGCGTCGGGGTTGTTGGAGACATTTCTAAATAGCTTTGGAGGACGCGACTCACGTGGTAGCCGCTCTGTCGAGTCTTGAAAAGACGAGTACTTCCTTACGTGTTGAAACCATATCCGTCCGGGCTCGCAGCATTTCTGTCGTTCTATCAAATCGATGGTGACATAAGGATGGCTTCCTCTGTTCCCTCCCAGGTCTCTCATCCCGTCGGTTGGGTAGTTGGAACCTTAGTTGTGGTTGGAGGTTCCATGCTAGATGAAACATTAGGAGCCGCAACGGCGACTCACGGCTCAGGTACCGGTGGCGTAACGCCCAAAGAGGTATTTCCGTTGCCGTGATTAGAGGGTTGTGCAAAGACATCAGAGGCGGCGGCGGCTCTGGCCCTTGTGATTGGCGGTGTTACGCTTGAGGGAGTGCATTCGGAGTTACTATAGTCAGTAGGTGATGTAACGGCGTTATTGGGAGAGACGTTAACATAAGGGACGTGCTTTGTCTTTGGTATTCTCAGAAACCGCTCCGCACACGAGTTCTACCATATTGGGATTGACGTTAGAAACGAAATCGGGAGTTGGAGTTAATATTATAACCGATAGATCAATCCTCCTCCGTGGTCGCCAATTGTTTGTAGGTGTTTATGGGTAAAAATCGTTTCTGCGATTTCGGTAAATTCGGTAGGTGAGTGAGAAAACCGGTTCAAACCCAAACAAATGTCTTTGCACGTGAGCACTTTATAGATTCGAGAGATCAATCTGCACAAGTCCATTCTAAACCAAGAAATGGCCGTTCCCGGACTTGCTTCGGTCACAAAGTGGAGGAGAAAGGGTTGATTTGGGAGGGAAGCAAAGAAAGGTGTTGAGGAGAGTAGTATCTCGACTTGTATCGAAAAGTGAAAGCTTAGGAAGCTTGCAAGAGATGAAAGCTTTTTGGGAGAGCTTGCAAAGTTGCCTTTACGAAAGTTTAAGTGTAGTATATTTCTCTGGCCGAGACTTGTTGTCCACGGTGGAAATAGGTAAGACCTATTTATACAAGTCGAGATTGAAACGTACCCTAGCCTCATGAAGGAAGAGAGTAAAGGGTGAAATAATGGGAGGAGGTGGTAACCGCATGGTTTAATGGGCGAAACGTTTTTCACCATTATTTCCTCTTTTATTTGACCGCTTTATTCCTTTTCACGATTTCTTAATGTGAGCGTAGTGTATCTGTGCATCTTTGTGATCACAAACCAAAACCCTAAAGAAGCATCCCCGGTTGTGTCGATGTCTCGAGTGTTGGTTGCATCTTGAGTGCAAGTGGCGCTAGTGGCGCGTGTGGCAAGTGCCAATGGCATGTGCGGAATGCCTTGGTGGCAGGTTGCATGGTTTGCAAGTTAGGTTACCAGCGTGTGTGTTTGGCATGTGCCAATGGCATGTGCGGAATGCCTTGGTGGTAGGTTGCACGGTTTGCAAGTTAGGCTACCAGCGTGTGTGTTTGGCATGTGCCAATGGCTCGTGCGAAAATGTTGACCTAGTTGCAAGTCTTGCAAGCCTAGGGCGCTATATCTGGCGTGGGCCAAAGGCATAGCGGCTTAGAAATATGGCTTGCGACACGTGTTGGCATGTGCCAATGGCACATGCGGCCATGTTGACCTAGTTGCAAGTCTTGCCAACCTAGGGCGCTATGTTTGGCGTGGGCCAAAGGCATAGCGGCTTGGAAATATGGCTTGCGGCACGTGTTGGCATGTGCCAATGGCATGTGCGGCCATGTTGACCTAGTTGCAAGTCTTGCAAACCTAGGGCGCTATGTTTGGCGTGGGCCAAAGGCATAGCGGCTTGGAAATATGGCTTGCGGCACGTGTTGGCATGTGCCAATGGCATGTGCGGCCATGTTGACCCTAGTTGCAAGTCTTGCAAACCTAGGGCGCTATATTTGGCGTGGGCCAAAGACGTGGCGCTTTGGAAATATGGCTTGCGACACGTGTTGGCATGTGCCAATGGCACGTGCAGCCATGTTGACCTAGTTGCAAGTCTTGCAAACCTAGGGCGCTATGTTGGGCGTGGGCCAAAGGCATAGCGGCTTAGAAATATGGCTTGCGGCACGTGTTGGCATGTGCCAATGGCACGTCTTGCCATGTTGACCCTAGTTACAAGTCTTGCAAACCTAGGGCGCTATGTTGGCGTGGGCCAAAGGCATACGGCTTAGAAACATGGCTTGCGACACGTGTTGGCATGTGCCAATGGCACGTGCAGCCATGTTGACCTAGTTGCAAGTCTTGCAAGCCTAGGGCGCTATATTTGGCGTGGGCCAAAGGCGTAGCGGCTTTGGAAATATGGCTTGCGACACGTGTTGGCATGTGCCAATGGCACATGCAGCCATATTGACCTAGTTGCAAGTCTTGCAAACCTAGGCGCTATGTTGGCGTGGGCTAAAGGCATGGCGGCTTAGAAATATGGCTGCGGCACGTGTTGGCATGTGCCAATGGCACGTGCGGTCATGTTGACCTAGTTGCAAGTCTTTTTCAAACCTAGGGCGCTATGTTGGGCGTGGGCCAAAGGCATAGCGGCTTAGAAATATGGTTGGCGGCACGTGTTGGCATGTGCCAATGGTACGTGTGGCCATATTGACTAGTTGCAAGTCTTGCGAGACTAGGCGCTATATTTGGCGTGGGCCAAAGGCGTAGCGGCTTTGAAATATGGCTTGCGACACGTGTTGGCATGTGCCAATGGCACGTGCAGCCATGTTGACCTAGTTGCAAGTCTTGCAAGCCTAGGGCGCTATAATTGGCGTGGGCCAAAGGCATAGTGGCTTGGAGATTTGACATTGTTGCCGCGGTGCTGCGATATGCGGTTTGGTTTGACATTCTTTGCCATGGTGCGCGCATATGCGGCTTGGTTTGTACCACTGTTGCCATGGTGCGCAGTATGCGGCTTGGTTTGGCATTATTTATACATGGTGTGCGCGGGTGCGGCTTGATTTGGCATTGTTGCCATGGCAATTAGGTCGCGGCTTGGTTTGACATTCACGCCATGGTGCGCCGGTATGCGGCTTGGTTTGGCATTGTTGCCATGGTCTGCGCAGGTGCGGCTTGATTTGGCATTGTTGCCATGGTGCGCAGGTGCGCTTGGTTTGGCATTGTTGCCATGGAGCGCGGCATGCGGCTTGTTTGGCATTGTTTCCATGGTGCGCGCAGTATCGGCTTGGTTTGGCATTGTTGCCATGGTGCAGATATGCGGCTTGGTTTGACATTCTTTGCCATGGTGCGCGAGTGCGGCTTGATTTTGGAATTAGGGTTACGTGTTGAAAACCTAATCGGTATTTTGAAAAAATACCCTATTAATTATTTACACCGAGGTTAAATGCTCTTAGTTAATGTGTTGCGGGTAACACTAGGTCATGGGGTTTTACGATTTTACCCCTTGTCTAAAAACCACCATCAACATTAAGTCCCCTCGCTTAGCTCGAACCAGGGGCTTTGTTGCGAGGTAAGCATAAGATGGTGACAAGCTGTTAATGACAAAACGTAAAGAAAATTGAAGGAGGCTTGTTCACCTTTATAAATAGGATTTGGAATCCTTGCCTCCCAGTAGTTTGCACAAATCGGGAGGTCAGCACAATGGTGGGCCCGGTGCAGCAGAGGCGACGTTGGGAAGTTGGCGTGAGTTGGGAAAACGAGTGTGCTAGCTGGTGGGGCCCGAGGCGCAAGTGTAGAAGCCGTGCGT
The DNA here is from genome assembly GCA_023531295.1 of Papaver armeniacum. NCBI lineage: Eukaryota > Viridiplantae > Streptophyta > Magnoliopsida > Ranunculales > Papaveraceae > Papaver > Papaver armeniacum. The sequence goes on along the minus strand of JAJJWW010011357.1, from coordinate 166,040 downwards.
GCTTGCGGGCGTGACTTGGGCGGCATTGAGAAGTCGCAATTGGTGGGGTCGGTCCAACTTGGAAACCATGCTTGCGGCGTGACTTGGGCGGCATTGGGAAGTCGCACCCTTTGTGCCCGTTTCTTACACGCGTGATTTTGGTAAAAGGAAATCCTTCCCTATTTCAAAGTCTTTCACGCATATATATAAAGCCCCTTTTTCCCATTCCTCGCTTTATTCTTTCCTCTTTTCATACTAGCGGCAAAGAGAGACCGGCTTCGAGGTATGTCTCCTAGTACTTTTCTCTATCCTTTTTTTTTTTCACGTAGGTGTAAACCTTAAGAGTAGCGCTTCCACAATCCTTGCATATGATTCCTTGGCGTGCCTCTTGTAGAGAATATAGTATGTATGCAACCAAGGGAATACAACATATTTTGTTTGAACCCGTAGGAAATATTGCATATATGAATTTTCGGTCTGAAAGAAATATTTCAACCACAAGAAAATACTGCGTGTGTATTTTGAACCCGTAGAGGATGCTCCGTATATAATTCGAACCCGAAGAACGATCTGTAGGCGTATTTGAGCCGTATGAAAAAGCGCATGTGTATTTCGAACCCTGTGAGAACCCCGTATGAATCCCGAAGAAGAATACGTGTATATGCTTCATATGACTTGAACCCGCAGGAAATATTGTATATATGATTTTGCTTCTTGAAAGAAGTACCACGCTTGTGATTTTGAACCAATAGAAAAAATGCTCTATATATTTTGAACCCGAAGAAGGATCTTTGTAGACACACTTGTACCCGCATAGAATGCGCGTATATAGTCTCGAACTTGAATAAAATACATCCTCCTACCCCTTTCTCTCTTTTTTTTAATTGTTGGGTACGATTATGTGTGTCGGGAGATAACTTCGCCTTTCTCCGTTTGTTTTGTGCAGATATCTTATTACCAAATTGTTATGAAGGAATTCGATAAGATGTTACCTGAACCAAATTTCACCTCGTCGAAGGATGCTCATAATTCCAAACCGAACATAGATGATGAATTCTTCACTATAGCCCTCGCCCCTGCTCGGAAGAATCACCCAGGTTTCGTGCCAATTTTGCTAACCGGTGGTGAGGATGATAGGAAGACACGTTCGGTTCGCCCTAGAGAGCACCATTACGTTTCAGTCTTCATAAAGGGGTATATTCCTATTCCAACATTGACTTGAGGATGTGTCAAAGTCCATTGCGTTCTTTTGACAGATGGGTTGAGTTCATGGTGAGCAAGGAGCATATAAATACCAACTTGACTCGAGCGCTTGAGTCATTGATCTTTGTCAAGACCTGATAAATCTCCAGTTAGTAAGGACATCCAGTGCTTGGTTGCTTTTATCTCCGAGATGGTGTTCGGACACCCATACAATCATATGTAGATGGGGTGAGATAACTTTCTCCTTGGAGAGTGTGGCTCTCTTCTTTGAATATTCCCGAGAATCGGGAATCTTAGAATCAATTATCTCGAAAGCGAGGTGAAGATGCGGGATGACTCGGCCGTTAAGTTGGGGATTTCGCTCGGAAAGACTCCATTGCGAAGTCGAAGGACTACGCCGGAAAGAGGATGAAAGGTGCCCTTACGGTTGGTGGATATCTCAATGGTTTCCGGACGAGTTGGAGCTGAGCAAAAGCAGTGATCTTCATGTCGCAAGATTTTTTGGCTCTCACAGTTGTCTAGAGACATTTTTTATGACGGTTCTCGGCAAGAAGAATAAGACCAGAGTTGTTGGCGATTGCTTTGTGAAGTTGGCAAAGAAGATCTTCCCATTGGCAAGCTGTTCCTTGGTTCCCTGTATGTGCATCCGGATCACCTAGTTGCGAACATGCGAGTTTGAATGGTTTTATGAAAGTGGATTCATATGTGCACGTTGCTTTTAGCAAGTCACGGCTATGGGAGCACTTTGAGAAGTATGCTCAAAAACCGTTGCCTTCGCTTCTGAGTTGGGGTGGCTCCCGAATTCTTTCGATGGGTGAACAGGGCCCAAGAGTTGGCGTGCGCTTGGTTAGTTTTCTTGATAAGTTGCATGAAATCAATTTTCGTCCATGGGGCCGATCCATAAGTCGGTGATTCAAATGGACACCTTTGCCTGCTCCACTCACATCTTTGTCTTCGATGACGATTTGAGTCTTTGGTGAAAACTTTGTTCATTCGTAGCTGCTCCCCGGTTATATACCGTCTTTCTTCGTGGGATCTTTCCGATAGCTTCTTATAATATCGACCCGTCTTTGCTCGTCACATGGGTTTCGATCAAGGGGTGCCTCTTGTTTACCGTCCAGTGATCCCTAAAGATTCATTGCGCGTCGCCCTTGACGCTGTCCTTAAGCCGGGTATCCGTCTTTCCTTCTTTCAAATGGGAAGAATAACCGACGACCTTCGTCTATAATGAGTTTTGGTACAACGAGTTTACTATGATCCGAGATTTTGTGAATAACGTGGTGGAAAACGTTCGTTGCAAACCTTCCCTGCCAGCTTCGAAGGAGTATCTAATGTTGAGAGATCCTGCCGAAAGTTGCCTAGCAATTGGAAAGCCCCCGAAGGAACAAAAACGAAGAATCGTCTTTGGCGGTTCAGACGGTTTCACAAGATCCTCCACGGCTCTTGTGTCTTTCAGTTCTTCCAATAACTGGTATGTGTCGCCTCTTCATTGGTTTGTCTCAAACACGGAACTTCGGGCCGAGAATATGTGTCTTGTTTCCTCAAGGGCTTTGGTAGTGTTAATGCTTTCGCCCCTTGCACGTTGCCCGAGACAGCCGCTTCTTCAAAGGAATTCCGAGGCACCGAGCCTACTCATAGCGGTGATGAGTCGGAGAAAGAAGAAAGTTCAACAAGCGAGTGATTCCTGCAAAAAGACTTGGTTCTTCTTCGAAGTGGTTCGGTGAGTTTCGCGCTTCTTTTGTTTCTTCTTCTTCTCCTCGTTTCTTCTTTTGAAAAATGTCTAACTCAAGTTTGCAGGAGGAATCCGGTTCGGAGGACAGTTCTCGGGGTGGGAGTCACACAAACTTGCCTTTGGTGACCCATGGGTGACTTGGAGATGGGAGTTAGCCAATTGCAGGAACGAACATGGTTCAAACGTGGATGATTCTCGATGGTTGTTGCCGTAGACATGGAAGAAGACCTTTGCGAGTCATGAGGCCACTTGCAGCGCCATTTTGATCCCCCCGTACTTGGTTCCTTATCCAGGTCATGTCTTGGGCTTCAAATAAGGCTTCTTAGCGCTAAGCATGAGGCGTTGTACACCCGAATCTGGGGAAAGCACGGACATATGGCTACAAACAAGAAAGTTACTAGTCGATTTGCGGTTAAGCGTGTGGAAGAGGCTTTATCTTCCATTGAGGATATGCGTGAGGTAACTGGGTCACACCGTTTCAAGACCATATTAACACCGGGAGCACCATCATGACGTGTGCGTAGAAAAGGAGTTTAATACTTCGTGGTTTGTTGAAGGCCTTGCCGAGATCCAAAAGTTGAAAGATGCAAAGACCTAGTCAGCCTTCCTTCCACGAGGAGATTGCACACAGGAGATGGAACTCGCTTTCAAGATGTTGACTATGAAGAGAGCGGCTCTTGAGGACGCAAAGTTGACTTTTTCCAAGAAGAGCAGACTTCTGTTGGACGATTTTCCTTGAACGTTTTTCTGTTAAACTTTCATTTAGGTTCTTTTTTTTGAAAGACATATTGGATGTCTGGTTCAAAACTTGATCTTTGATAGACAACTCTGGTAGCTTTTTAGGGTATTGGATTATTTAAAGATGAATGGTTTTGGTAATATGACTCGATTATGTTTTGGGAAAAGAATATTGCTTTTATGAAAGTGTGTGCTAAATAGGCACAAGACTCATTAGCATGACGGTTTTACTAAAAACCTAAAAATAGATTGTATATCTTACCCGATCGAATTTACTCACTTCATAGGTTTTGCGAACACGCCCCTCTCCATGTAAAGGCGGTTCTTTGTTTTGGGTGGATTCTTTGGGTAGCATCCCCAGCAAGTCCCCACCACTTGGTAGCTTCTTCACAGTCCCTGGTTTCTGCGGTGTAGTTTTAACAAATCGATAACCGGGTTGTCCCAGTCAGGACCGGGTCGCAAGTCCCCAATCGTTGTGCATCTTCAACGAGTCCCCGTTTTAGTGTAGTTTGCTAACCGGTAACCGGTCGTCTGCCGATTGATTCGGATCGAGTCGCTTTCCCTACCATCTTGACATCCGGGTCGAAGAACGAGATCGGGACAAACAAACATTGTAGCCGATAGATCGATCCTCCCCGCTGTGGTCGCCAATTATTTATGGGGTAAAAATCGTTTACGCCGATTTCTGTAAATTCGAGGTGAGTGAGAAATCTGTTCAAACTCCTAAACAAATGTGTCGCACGTGAGCACTTTATAGATTCGAGAGATCAATCTTGTACAAGTCCTAGCCTAAACCAAGAAATGGCCGTTCCAGACTTGCTTCGGTCACAAAGTGGAGGAGAAGGGTTGATTTGGGAGGGAATCAAAGAAAGGTGTTGAGGAGAGTAGTATCTCGACTTGTATCGAAAGTGAAAGCTAGAAGCTTGCAAGAGATGAAAGCTTTTGGGAGAGCTTGCAAAGTTTCCTTTCCGAGAGTGTAAGTGTAGTATATTTCTCTTGGTAAGACTTGTTGTTCTTGGTGGAAATAGGTAAGACCTATTTATACAAGTCGAGATTGAAACGTCTCTGCCTCATTAAGGAAGAGAGTAAAGGGTGAAATAATGGGAGGAGGTGGTAACCGCATGGTTTAATGGGCTAAACGTTTTCACCATTATTTCTCTTTTATTTGACCGCTTTATTCATTTTCACTTTCTTAATGTGAGCGTAGTGTCTGCCGCATCTTTGTGACCAAAACAAAACCCTAAAGAAGCATCCCCGGTTGTGTCGATGTCTCGAGTGTTGGTTGCATCTTGAAGTGCAAGTGGCGAATGCTAGTGGCGCGTGTGGCATGTGCCAATGGCATGTGCTGAATTCCTTGGTGGTAGGTTGCATGGTTTGCAAGTTAGGTTACCGGCGTGTGTGTTTGGCATGTGCCAATGGCATGTCGAATGCCTTGGTGGTAGGTTGCCTGGTTTGCAAGTTAGGCTACCCGGCGTGTGTGTTTGGCATGTGCCAATGGCATGTCGGAATGCCTTGGTGGTAGGTTGCACTGGTTTGCAAGTTAGGCTACCAGCGTGTGTGTTTGGCATGTGCCAATGGCATGTCTGAATTCCTTGGTGGTAGGTTGCACGGTTTGCAAGTTAGGCTACCGCGTGTGTGTTTGGTATGTGCCAATGGCATGTGCGGAATGCCTTGGTGGTAGGTTGCACGGTTTGCAAGTTAGGCTACCGGTGTGTGTGTTTGGCATGTTCCAATGGCTCGTGCGGCCATGTTGACCTAGTTGCAAGTCTTGCAAGCCTAGGGCGCTATATATGGCGTGGGCCAAAGGCATAGCGGCTTAGAAATATGGCTTTACACGTGTTGGCATGTGCCAATGGCACATGCGGCCATGTTGACCTAGTTGCAAGTCTTGCAAACCTAGGGCGCTATGTTGGGCATGGGCCAAAGGCATAGCGGCTTGGAAATATGGCTTGCGGCACGTGTTGGCATGTGCGGCCATTTTGACCCGGTTACAAGTCTCTTGCAAACCTAGGGCGCTATGTTTGGCGTGGGCCAAAGGCATGGCGGAAAATATGGCTTGCGGCACGTGTTGGCATGTGCCAATGGCATGTGCGGCCATGTTGACCTAGTTGCAAGTCTTGCAAACCTAGGCGCTATATTTGGCGTGGGCCAAAGGCGTAGCGGCTTTGAAATATGGCTTGCGACACGTGTTGGCATGTGCCAATGGCACGTGCAGCCATGTTGACCTAGTTGCAAGTCTTGCAAACCTAGGGCGCTATGTTGGGCGTGGGCCAAAGGCATAGCGGCTTAGAAATATGGCTTGCGGCACGTGTTGGCATGTGCCAATGGCACGTGCGGCCATGTTGACCTAGTTGCAAGTCTTGCAAACCTTGGGCGCTATGTTGGGCATGGGCCAAAGGCATAGCGGCTTAGAAATATGGCTTGCGACACGTGTTGGCATGTGCCAATGGCACGTGCAGCCATGTTGACCTAGTTGCAAGTCTTGCAAGCCTAGGGCGCTATATTTGGCGTGGGTCAAAGGCGTGAGCGGCTTTGGAAATATGGCTTATGACATTTGTGTTGGCATGTGCCAATGGCACATGACCATGTTGACCTAGTTGCAAGTCTTGCAAACCTAGGGCGAAGCTATGTTGGGCATGGGCCAAAGGCATAAGCTTAGAAATATGGCTTGCGGCACGTGTTGGCATGTGCCAATGGCACGTCGACCATGTTGACCTAGTTGCAAGTCTTGCAAACCTAGGAGGGCTATGTTGGCGTGGGCCAAAGGCATAGCGACTTAGAAATATGGCTTGCGGCACGTGTTGGCATGTGCCAATGGCACGTGCGGCCATGTTGACCTAGTTGCAAGTCTTGCGAGCCTAGGGCGCTATATTTGGCGTGGGCCAAAGGCGTAGCGGCTTTGGAAATATGGCTTGCGACACGTGTTGGCATGTGCCAATGGCACGTGCAGCCATGTTGACCTAGTTGCAAGTCTTGCAAGCCTAGGGCGCTGATGAGTGCCAAATAGTGCATATATATACACCTTTTTATTGGCATTTTACTCATCTTTTGCGCTAGAAATCAGATATTATCCCATATTACGTGTTTTCTTTGTTTTCAAGAATAAATATTTGTATTAATTAATTTTGTGTTTTTAGGTAATAAATAAAGTCCTAGAAACCGAGGAGCTAAAGAGCGAAGAATTGGAGTCAAACATCTATGGAGCAGATAGCCAAAGCCCGCGCGCAAATCAGTTGCAACCCAACAAGGAAGACTTGGGCTAGAGCTACCCACGACCCGGATCCGAACCCGCTCATCCCGAGCCGTTGAGATCTTTATCTTCCACATCCAATGGTCGCGCCTCCACGTGCATCATAGATCGCTGCTCCCTGCAACACCCGGATCAAGCCAAAACCGCTTACCTCCCCCGAGCCGTTCGGATCTCCATCGGCTCCATCCGACGCCTAGGCCATTCCCATCGACTCCCGCTGTTCATGCCTCACGGCAAATTGACCAACACCCTATACCCCATCGACAAACCCTATTCTCTTCATCTCCTTCTCTCACCTTCTTCTCTCCCGTCTCCATCGGAGCGAGCTCTGCTCTTCCACGACACCACCTCCACCTTCCTCCGCCACACCACCTCTTCCATCACCACCTCACCAACAACCCTCCCGACACTGGCGCCAACAACCACCCTCTCTAGCTTCACTTATCTCTCGCCTAGCCTCTCTCGAAACCCTAGAGGCTATGTAAGAGATAATTGAAACTATGGTTTCGATCAATCAACCCAACATGGAGTTCGAGACGATTAGACAAGAAGGAAGCTCGAGTCGAGGCTATAAGAGTATGGGTACTTTATTTTGCATTTAATTTCTGTTTTAAAAAGTAATTTAGGGTTTGGTTTGTTGAAGGTGTTGCATGTATAAATAGGGATGAATTGAGTGTGTAAAAGACACGCTGGATTAGCCGGTCTGATCACTTAGCTTGAATTTGGTTTTATTTTGTTCTTTGTTGCTTTATTATGTTTTAATTCAAAGTGCTAGGGTTTGAGATAAAACCCTAGCTTATCACTGTGTTCTTCATAGTTCATGTATTCTTCTTGAGTGGTTAATTAGTATTAAGATAGACTAAATCTGAGCAGATCAACACATTGCTCTCACAGTGCATACCAACGCCATGGATGCACTGTAGTTAGAAGACCCCTGTGTTATTGATGCTACAATCCAAGCTCAATTAGATTAATGTTTATCTACAAATTAATTATACTTTAGTCAGACAGTTAATACTTAGGATAAACACCTTAGTTGTGATTAAAATTATCAGTTGGAGAAACATCTTAGACATATGCATTTTACACCTCTCCCTTAGCAGTCATAAGAACAAGAGTAGTTTCATGAGTGAAGACACAAAGTAGGTTAGTGGTGGAATTGCAGCCCTAGTAGCACCCTTTTATCTCTGTTTTATACTTTAGCTTAGGTTCACTTCAACAATCAAACGTTTCGGCAACCAAAACATCTATGTTACACTCTGTTGTTACCTTGTCACTTTGGAATTCAGTTTAAAGCCAAGCCTTAGATCATTGAAAGCACCCCCTCCCTTAGCAGTCATAAGAACAAGATTAGTTTCATGAGTGAAGACACAGTGTAGGTTAGTGGTGGAATTGCAGCCCTAGTAGCACCCTTTATCTCTGTTTATACTTTAACTTAGGTTCACTTCAACAATCAGCCGTTTAGCAACCAAAACATCTATGTTACACTCTGTTGTTACCTTGTCACTTTGGAATTCAGTTTAAAGCCAAGCCTTAGATCATTGAAAGCACCCCTTGTCTCTCGTGATCGACCGCACTTGCCGCGTCTCCGATGTACTTGCCGCACTTGCGGTTATCACCGTAGGCCATAATTTACATACACTTTCGAGGCCTACCAAGTTTTTGGCGCCGCTGCCGGGGACTTGGCGTGTGCCCTGTTGTTCTTCGGCTTTACTTTACTGCTTCTCACCTTGTACATAACTCATTTTTAATGTTACTTGTAGCCTGTTGTAGAGTAACTTAGCATTGTAAGTTTATTTGTCTCGCATTGTAATTCTACCATGTACATATTCATATTGTATTAATTTTGTTTTAGTATAACTTAGTTTTGTAACTTGCATCCGTAATTTAGCTTAGTCATTGTATATCCCGCATCACTACCCGTTTGAGCACCCTTGCTTTTGAAACTTGCTCATAACTTTACCTCATTCAAGTAGCTTTGCTTCGAGAGCTTAGCTCATCGTAGCACACTAGCTCTGTTGCTTATTGCATAACATCGAGGACTGAACTTTGCTTGTTAAGCTAACAGGTGCAAGTGGCAAGGCCGAGCCAATCCAAGAGGAAGGCGCATAAGGTGCAACCGAGCAAGCCCCTGGCGACTTGTAAGGTAAGTGGTGCCTTGACCTCTCTAAACACACATATGCTAGCCGAAAGTACTATACACTATTCTCGCTAGTCTGTGCTTACCGTGCCGATAAGCCCGTTGAATTTGTGTGAGACCTTGTGTTGTGTCTTTGTTAAGCCCGACCGTACATTGCCTTGAGCTCCCTTGCTAGCCCCATGAAGCCCAGGCTTGAGCTTGCATACTCCCTCTTTCGCCCCGAGCATGAGCCATTAGAGCCGCAACTCGCAGCATACCGTGAGCCACCACCGTGTTGAACCAAGTTTTTACCCCCGTGAAACCGAGTTATTATGTGGCTCCGAGCATTTTTGTGTGCACCGAACTACCCTAATCTCGTGTGTTGAGCCATTGTCCGCCTTGTCCGAGTGCAATCCCCGAGCTCCGAGTTTGAGCACAAACCAATCTGCCTCGGTGAGCCAAGTTGTGCCAAACCCCCCAGCCCCCTGAAGCTGCCGAGGGTGATTTGTAACTCAGACAGCCAAGTTGGTCTGCAAACCTCACCCTCGAGCCACCAATTCAAGCCACTTCTGGCCGATCCACATAGCATTGTGAATCAGTGTTTGCTAGCTACCTTGTTGAGCTTGTAAGCTATATGTCTTGTGAGTTCTCAGTGCATTATTTATTGGTGAATTAGCCATCTCTTCACTGAGAGGCCGAGCTTTGACAAGGCCTCGAGCTCAACTCCCGGCCTCTGGTCGTGAGTGTGAGCTCGATGACCTCAGTCGGCCGAATCAATCGGGTTGGTTGATATCAACTATCCCGCCTGACTCCAACAACTCGAGCCTAACTCCATCTGCCTCCTAGTGTGTGAGCATATATCTGTGAGAGCTAGTGACAGGTGCAACCTCCAGCCCTCAAGGCCGTGAGGCTGTGTTGCGAATTGCTGGCATGTGTTGTAAGTTGCTGGCCCGCACTTAGAGCCGCACTTAGAGAGTTGCTAACCTGTGTAGTGCTCATTTGAAAGCTGTGCAGTGGGACTATACCCACACAACCCGAACCCTAACCAGGGCTCGCATGCTTGCGTGGCCAAACTAAACCCACACTGCTGGGCTTTGCACATAACTTAAGCCCACATCCTCTGAGCTGCTGGGCTGCTCACAATCCAACCCTGGGCTGCAACAAACTAAGCTTAATAACTAAGCCCAACTACTGGGCTATACATTTTTCAGCCTAATTTGGGCTGTGCATCCAACCGGCCAAACTACCTAAGCTGGGCTCTCTGCTGTCAGGCTTAAGCTAAACTAAGCCCACATCTCTGGCCAATAGCGCAAGAAATCGCCGGGTCTGTCTAAAACAACCACTTGGGCTTATACCAAACCGAGCCCAACTCAACCTAAACTGGGCTGTGCAGTTTCACAAATCCTGGGCTTCAAACAACAAATCCCAAACAAACCAAAACCCACATAAACCAAACTTTCCCAACAAAACCAAATGAAACCCAATAAACCAAACTAAGCCCACATAAACCAAACTAAATTTTGAGTTCAATTTGAGTACTAAATCATGACAGGATTTTGGTCTGCATCTGGGGATGGAAACAAATCCCTTAGAGAGCTTGCTTACGGGCACGCTTCACAGGATGAACCCCCCACATACCATAGTGATTTTAGGGAATTTTACGCGCCTTCTCAGGGCCCTGACCTCACATACCCTAATCACTATGAGCACATGCATCATCCACCACAAAGTTGAGAATGAACACTCTCCTCGTACCCAGTCATCACTTCTCGATCAATTAGAAGCTCGACTATCTCGGCTTAGAAAGGCAATCACATGAGCGATCTGTCAAATCTAACCCCTAGGCAATATGAAATGCATGCTTGCACCTTATGTGGTGGCTTAGACCACCCTGCTGAGTACTGTTATATTTTGCATGATTTTAGGCAGTCTAGGGAAAACCATGATTATCCAATGTACGAAATGTCTAGAAGTGACCATGCTGGCAACTATTGGGACCATAATCAACCTGCACACATGCATCATTCACCACAGTGGGGAGATGAACAATTTTATACTCCCCCAACTCCTAGTTTGCAATCAATAATGGAAACACTCATAGAGCAAAATGCTAGGCTTGAAATGAATGCAATGCATGACCATCCATATAGCAACATGTCTGAATTTCCCTTCTCTAGTGAACCTCATGCTCAACTATACAATGAATATCCATATGGGGAATGCATACCCACTAGTGAAGACTCTCCTTCAATGGAACAACTCAAGATGATTCTTCAAAGGAACCTGATTGAGTTACAAAATGATAGGATTGAAAATAGTGTTTCTAGTCTTACTCATGCAACTAACATTGAATATGAACCTAATCCAGTGGTAGATGAGTACACTAAAAATACTACAATTTTGAATGGAGAAATGAATTCTTGCTATGATGATGATGATGAATATGAAGAGCATGTGTATTTTGAAAATGTAGTAGAATCTTTAGGTTCAGAGACGTTAGGCGTCTCTTCTGTGAACCCTATGAATGATGCTTCTTCTGATATTCATGTATGTGATATTGATGTGGAACCTGTGCAATTATCCTGTGAAAGTGAACATGATTTACCCTCTTCTGACCTTAGGAAAGTGTGTGATGGTACAAATGATTTTATACATGAAAATAACTTAGATGTACCCGACCTCTCTCCCCGAGTCACAAATTGAAACTCTTCCACCAAACCTAGGTGTAGTTTGTCACAAGATTGCAAAACCAACTTTTCTAAAAATGCCTAACTTAGGCCTAGAACTTTGTGCTTCCCAAGTCCTCTTGGACTATTTTGCATCAAAGTATAACACTCTTAAGGAGCCACAGTTGGAATATGTATGTCTCCGTCTGAATTAGCAAAACTCATTTCGAGTTAGACCTTTTGCATGATGTACCTTTAAAATTGCAAGATTTTGTTCTCACAAACACACATGTTCACAAGTTTAGGTTTGGGGAAACTCCTTCACATCTGCAAGTCTTACTTGCACTCTCATATTATATTTGTGTAAGGATGTTGATGTTTGTATATATTTTCTATTGGGTTGATCCTCAACTCTTTAGATTGTTAGTTTATGGTGAATTTTCATTGTATATATCCAGTAGGACTTGTTAAATTTTTCTTTTCTTGAATCGGTTGAGTCTTCATGCGCATATATTATGCTAATCCGATATGATCTCCGTTGAGAATGTTGGATTCTAGCCTTGACTAAAGAAGCTTAACCGTGCTCCGCCGACATCCGGTAATCTCTTCCCTTTTTCTCTTATCAAAGATAGTTCTCTCGGTATGTGACTGTTTAAAATTTTTCTGTATGTAGACACATTGAGGACAATGTTTGATTTAGGTTTGGGGGTACATTTGCATTTGCATATAGAGTTTTTAGTCTTTTTAATCTTTTATTTTCATATTTAAAAAAAAAAAAAAAAAAAAAAAATTCAAAAACTTTTTGCAAATAAAAACCTCCAACTTTTAGAGATTTTAGAGTCACTAGCATGCTTCTAGCTATGTTTACATAGATATTCTGACCGAAATAACGAACTTGGAAGTACCGAAAACGCAATCGGGTTTCTTAGTTGATTAGAGCGTTAAAATTGGATTTAACCATACCGGAGGGCTAATTAGGTGATGTTTAGATATTCGGTAGTAGAATTGTGATCACCCATAGTGGAGACTACCCATTTTACATCAAGTGAGGCACCAACCTTCAATTTTTTGCAACTTTCTAGAAAAGCTGTTAGAGTGTGTGTCACCGTACGTAAATTCCGGGTAGGAATGGTGAGCTACCCAACTTCGCACTACTTTTGATCTCTTGAGTGCTAGTTTTTGTCAATCATGAGGGTGACGTCTAAAGATGAAAACTTCTTCTAAATACCGATTTGCCGTTAGCATCACTCTCTCTCTCAATCAGCAAGACCCATAGAAACACATCATCGTCAACAAACGGAGCAGCATCAGAATATTGAAAGAAAAATTGATATAGTCCAAGGTTTACGTGCAACAAAGAAAACGAAAATAAAATAGGATGAGAATTAATAAAATTTATAAAATCAAGACAATACAAGTTGTGGAAAAATTGAGTGATAAAGTCCTTTGTCCATGGAGTTAGTTGTTTCATTATTTGTATTTGTAGTTTTAGTTTCACTTATTAAAAAAAAAAAAAAAAAAAAAATTAAAAAAAAATAAATATATATATATTGTAGTTTATTTTTGCTACCACCATGGTAAAGAAGAATTTAAAAAGAAAATCCAAACAACAAGGAATTTGAGTAGAAAAGTTAAAAATTGTCAAGTTTTGTGAAGTTTAGAAGTTAAATCATCAACATTTGAAGAACGAAGACCGAAGAGTGAAGACGTTTCTATGGTTTCTTATGAGAGAGTGATATTAATTGCCGATCGGGTGAGAAGTGAGTGAGTACTCCCACCCCTTGCTAATGGTTGATTTCCTTTCTTAGAGATCATCGAAAAAGATTCTTTTTGTCCACACTTCGTGGAGTTTCATTTTTATTTCGGAAGGTTATCCTTCTTACCTACAACGTGTGCAGATTTCTCTCTTTACTCCTGCTGCACACATGAGAGACTAAAAAGCGATCTTTTTGAGTGCAATTATCATAAAACCCTAATGGTGAGGCGAAGTCGAGGCTTATGATCACAATCGAATCCGAATTCTTTCATATGGTATGGTTACTTCTCGCTCAAAGACTTAAGGATGAGAATGCGTTCTTTGATAGTTCTAACTCTGTTACTAGCACGCAGAAACTCTATGTCCTCATAGCTTCTTGGAGGATTGAGACTCTTTTACACTCTGAAGTTGGAGAAGGTTTTGTGGGTACACCTCTGGTAAACCCTCACGAGACTACAACTCGTCCACTAGGGACACCTAGGGGTTTAAAGGCTTAGTGCATACGCTAAATGCATTCGAGAGACTGCGACAGGGGTATAGTTAGGATTTCTTATTTTCTTTTCACTTGAGGACAAGTAAAATTCAGGTTTGGGGGTATTTGATGAGTGCCAAATAGTGCATATTTATACACCTTTTTATTGGCATTTTACTCATCTTTTGCGCTTAGAAGTCGATATTATCCTGCATTTCGTGTTTTCCTTGTTTTCAAGAATAAATATTTGTATTAATTAATTTTGTGTTTTTAGGTAATAAATAAAGTCCTGAGAAACTGAGGAGCTAAAGAGCGAAGAATTGGAGTCAAACATCTATGGAGCAGGATAGCCAAAGCCCGCGCGCAAATCAGTTGCAACCCAACAAGGAAGACTTGGGCTAGAGCTACCCACGACCCGGATCCGAACCCGCTCATCCCGAGCCGTTGAGATCTTTATCTTCCACATCCAATGGTCGCTGCCTCCACGTGCATCATAGATCGCTGCTCCCGTGCAACACCAGATCAAGCCAAAACCGCTTACCTCCCCGAGCCGTTCGGATCTCCATCGGCTCCATCCGACGCCGCTAGGCCATTCCCATCGACTCCCGCCTGTTCATGCCTCACAAAGAAATTGACCAACACCCTATACCCCCATCGACAAACCCTATTCTCTTCATCTCCTTCTCTCACCTTCTTCTCTCCCGTCTCCATCAGAGCAGAGCTCTGCTCTTCCACAGACACCACCTCCACCTTCCCTGCCACAGCCACCTCTTCCCCACCATCTCTCTTCCCGACACAGCAACAACCGACCCCAACAGCCGCACCCCTCTCTAGATTTAGTTTCTCTCTTTCTTAGCTTCTCCAACCCTAGAAGCTAACTTAGAGAAAACTAAAGCTAGGTTTTCATCAATGTGGGACGCATGGATTAGCTGAAACGATTGACAAAGGAGACAAGTGAGGGAGCGACGTGGGTGAGAGAGTATGTTTGATTTATCTCGATTTTGAGAATTAGGGTTTGAGAACTTTTATTTGCATGTATAAATAGGTAGTGTTGGTGGATGTTAAAAACACGCATGGATTAGCCAGAGCAGTCATTTAGCTTTAATTTTGTGTATTTTGTTTGATTATGTTTTAATTCAAAGTGCTAGGGTTTGAGATGAAACCCTAGCTTATCACTGTGTTCTTCATAGTTCATGTATTCTTCTTGAGTGGTTAATTAGTATTAAGATAGACTTAATCTGAGCAGATCAACACATTGCTCTCACAGTGCATACCAACGCCATGGATGCACTGTAGTTAGAAGACCCCTGTGTTGTTGATGCTACAAACCCAAGCTCAATTAGATTAATGTTTATCTACTGATTAATTGTACTTTAGTCGACGTTAATACTTAGGATAAACACCTTAGTTGTGATTAAAATTATCGGTTGGAGAAACATCTTAAACATAAGGCAACTTCGACACCTCTCCCTTAGCATCATAAGAACAAGAGTAGTTTCATGAGTGAAGACACAGTGTAGGTTAGTGGTGGAATTGCAGCCCTAGTAGCACCCTTTATCTCTGTTTTATACTTTAGCTTAGGTTCACTTCAACAATCAACCGTTTCGCAACCAAAACATCTATGTTACACTCGTTGTTACCTTGTCACTTTGGAATTCAGTTTAAAGCCAAGCCTTAGATCATTGAAAGCACCCCTTGTCTCTGTGGATCGACCCGTACTTGCCGCGTCTCCGATAGACGCCGTGCACTTGCGGTTATCACCGTAGGCCATAATTTACATACACTTTCGAGGCCTACCAGGCGCTATAATTGGCGTGGGCCAAAGGCATAGCGGCTTGGAGATTTGGCATTGTTGCCGCGGTGCGCAGTATGCGGCTTGGTTTGACATTGCTTCCATGGTGCGCAGTATGCGGCTTGGTTTGGCATCATTGCCATGGTCGTGAAGATATGCGGCTTGGTTTGGCATTCTTGCCATGGTGCGCGGGGTGCGGCTTGATTTGGCATTGTTGCCATGGTGCGCAGGGTGGGGCTTGGTTTGACATTGCTGCCATGGTGCGCAGTATGCGGCTTGGTTTGGCATTGTTGCCATGGTGCGCAGGGTGCGGCTTGATTTGGCATTGTTGCCATGGTGCGCAGGGTGCGGCTTGGTTTGGCATTGTTGCCATGGAGCGCAGCATGCGGCTTGGTTTGGCATTGTTGCCATGGTGCGCAGTATGCGGCTTGGTTTGGCATTGTTGCCATGGTGCGCAGTATGCGGCTTGGTTTGACATTCTTTGCCATGGTGCGCGGTGCGGCTTGATTTTGGAATTAGGGTTACGTGTTGAAAACCCTAATCTGGTATTTTGAAAAAATACCCTATTAATTATTTACACCTGAGTTAAATGCTCTTAGTTAATGTGTTGCGGGTAACACTAGGTCATGGGGTTTTACGAATTTACCCCTTGTCTAAAAACCACCATCAACAGTAGGTGAAAATGGTTTCTGCTGATTTCGGTAATTGTGGGTGTGCAGGTGAGAAATAATTTAAACCCTAAACAATGTACTGCAAGGGAGTACTTTAGATTCGAGAGATCAATCTGTACAAGTCCGGCCTAAACCAAGAAATGGCCATTCCAGACTTGCTTCAGTCACAAAGTGGAGGAGAATGGGTTGGTTTTGGGGAGGAAAGCAAGGAAAGTGGTGAGACCAGAATAGTCAATTCTGGAAGAGTAGTTAGGTTACTACGACTTGTTATCAGAAAAGTGAGAGAGCTCCCAAGGGGAGCTAGCAAGTAAGTATTTCTGAGTGTTGTATCTCCCGTATGAAATTGTTGTCCAATGGAAATAGGTAAGACCTATTTATACAAGTCGGAGTAAAAACGTACCCTGGTCTCATTAAGGAGTGGGGAAGTAAATGGGAGGAGGTGATAACCATATGCATGGAATTGATGTTCCATAAAGTGGTTAACGCATGAAAATGGTTTTCATGAAACTGCTAACGTTATGGGATTGATGTCCCATAAAATCGTTAACGCATGTGCTTTATGTCCCATGAACGTTTCACACATAACTTCCCGTATTTACTAACCGCTTCACCCTTATGACACTTCCTTATGACGGGCGTAGTGTACGCCACACGCTGTAGACCGCCAAACCAATACCCAAAGAGGATCCCCCAGTTTGTGTTGATGTCTCGAATGTTTTGGAAAACATGTAGCACGTTGTTTTGGCTTGGAAAGTCAAGCTCGGGAAACTTTCCAGCCTGGTGACCTTCGATGGTCGAGATTTTGCATCTTGAGAGGAGGGGCAACCGTTGATCGTTGCACCAATTATTTTGGTAGCAGCGTAGTGAGGGCCAACGTGGTGGCGCGGCTAGGTTGGCATGCCGTGGCCATACTTAGGTTTCGGGACGAGAGGTTACCATGTGTCGTCTGGTAACCTTGGATGGCTAGGATTTTCTCTTGGGATTGAAGGGCAACCGTTGATTGTTGCACGCTTTCGTTTCGGTAGCCGTGTAGTGAGGGCCAACATGGTGGCTCGGCTAAGTTGGCATGCCGTTGGCGTGGCAAGGTTTGGCGTGGCCAAACTTAGGTTTTCGGGCCAAAGGTTACCATGTGTCGTCTGGTAACCTTGGACGGATAGGATTTGCTCTTGGGATTGAAGTGAAACCGTTGATTGTTGCACGCCTTCGTTTTGGTAGCTGTGTAGTGAGGGCCAACAAGGTGGCGCGGCTAGGGTTAGACTTGGCATGTTGGGCCAAGGGTTCGCCTTAGGCGTGGCTAGCTTTGGCTAGGTGCGATGTTGGCTTGGCATGTGGGGCCAAGGGTTTTCTATGGGCATATGGCGTGGCTAGGGCCAAGGCAAGGGCGTTTGGTTTGGCATGATGTGACTAGCATGGCTAGGGCCAAGGCAAGGTGCGTTTGGCATGGCGCGACTAGCTTGGCTAGGCTTGGTTTGGCATGTGGGGCCAAGGGTTTGCTATGGGCGTATAACGTGCCTAGGGCCAAGGCAAGGGCGCTTGGTTTGGCATGATGTGACTAGCATGGCTAGGGCCAAGGAAAGGTGCGTTTGGCATGGCGCGGCTAGCTTGGATAGGTTTGATTTGGCTTGGCATGTGGGGCCAAGGGTTCGCCATGGGCGTATGGCGTGGCTAGGTCCAAGGCAAGGGCGTTTGGCTTGGCATGATGTGACTAGCGTGGCTAGGTTTGGTCTGGCCTGGCATGCGGGGCCAAGGGTTTGCCATGGGCGTATGGCGTGGCTAGGGCCAAGGCAAGGGCGTTTGGCTTGGCATGATGTGACTAGCATGGCTAGGGCCAAGGCAAAGTGCGTATGGCATGGCGCGGCTAGCTTGGCTAGGTTTGGTTTGGCTTGGCATGCGGGGCGAAGGGTTCGTCTTGGGTGTGGCTAGCTTTGGGCTAGGTGCGGTTTTGGCTTGGCATGTGGGGCTAAGGGTTTGCCATGGGCGCATGACGTGGCTATCTTGGGCTAGGTGCGGTTTTGGATTGGCATGTGGGGCCAAGGGTTTGCCATAGGCGCATGGCGTGACTAGCTTGGGCTAGGTGCGGTTTTTGCTTGGCATGTGGGGCCAAGGGTTTTCCATAGGCGCATGGCGTGACTAGCTTGGGCTAGGTGCGGTTTTGGCCTTGCATGTGTGGCCAATGGTTTTGGGGCAAAGGTCGTTTGGTAACCTTAGACGGCCAGGATTTGCTCCTGGGATTGAAGGGCAACCGTTGATTATTGCACGCCTTCGTTTTGATAGCCGCGTAGTGAAGGCCAGTATGGTGGCGTGACATGGGGCCATGGCGAGGTGCGTTTGGCATGGCGCAGTAGGTGTGGATGACATGATTTGCCATTGGCACAGAGGTGCGGCTAGCATGGTTGGCATGCTTTGGCGCGGTTGGTGCGGCTGGCATGATTTTCCATTGGCACGGAGGTGTGGCGAGCATGGTTGGCATGCTTTGGCGCGGTCGGTGTGGCTGGCATGATTTGCCATTGGCACAGAGGTGCGGCTAGCATGGTTGGCATGCTTTGGCGCGGTTGGTGTGTTTGGCATGATTTGCCATTGGCACACGTGGGAATTAGGGTTTGGCTTGTCGTAACCCTAATTTGAAAAGATACCCCGGGAATTATTTAGGGACACATTAAAGGTTTCAGTAAATGTTCCTAGTAAATGCTTGTTGCTTTAAATGTTGTGACATCACTGTCTGCTAGGGTTTAGTATTTTACGATTTTAACCCAAAGCTAAAAACCACCATCAACAGGTACAAACAACTTTCATGATTGGTTAACCTACTGTTTTAAGAATACTAACGGAGGAGGCTATGGTTTAGAATTGCCAGTCTTATGTAGCATAATCATTTGGCACATATGGAAAGTTAGGTTTAATATAACCTTCAAAAAGGAAAGTCAAAGTAGTGCTGAAACAACAAATGATGCCATTAAATTCATAAATAGCTACGAGACAATCAACAAGGCAGATTATGACATAATGCAACTTCTATATTATAACCCCCTAAATGATGACAACTTAAGGGTCACTACTAATCAATTGCAGGAACAAAATGGAATAATTGATTTGAAAATTGACATTGTTCTAACTATGATGGATTCAGGAGCCAAAGCAGGAATTGGCAAACTCTTTGTGATCACACAAGAACTATCAAAGAAGCTAGAGGACTTCATGCTGATTGCACAACCAGAGAACAATTAGAAAGACTTGCAGCGGATGCGGCCTTCCAATGGGAGATGGAATGCAGTGGGCACTACATCAATTTCAGAAGTGATTCTGAGCCTACTCTCGAGTCTCGATAGGAAAGTATCTTTGAAGCGAAAAGAGTCGAGATATAAGAAGAGTGCAGAAAATGGCAATATAGCTAAAGTAGACATAAACTTTAAAATCCGAGCTTTTACTCTTGTTTTAAGAAGCAATATAATGTGGACAACAAAAATTTCAGTTTTATGTAACAAATATATTATCAAACACTGTTGGAATGGGGATAGCTTACGGGAAATCCTAAGCTACCTAAATATTCAAACATGGAATGAAGATGTAACAGCATACCAGAACTCTCCTTATAAAGAGTAGGGTGGTTCTTTCTTATCAATGCAATAACCTCTTTTTCGGAAAAAAAAAAATCAGCAAATCTTTGGAAACTTTTATTCTCGATGAATTTTCTTTTGCATGGAAAGGAAAAAATGGGAAAAAGTACTAACAATTTCCCATTTTTGGCGCCCCTAGAATTACATGATGACCTTAGGCAATAGGCAGGCATGGTCCTCAAATTGCTTGGACTGAGTGACCTGCTGGATGGCCTCTCAACATCCAGGCCCATGCTTAGCGATTTCTTTTTCAAAAAAAAAAAAAGGAAAACTGATTTCGGAGGAGTCCAGCACCCTTAAGGAAGAATTTCTAATTTTAGGAAAGAATATATGAACATTCACTTTTAGAAATTCATGGAGTCTATAAATATTGAGTTAACCACCCGTCTTTTTACAACAAAACGAAGTAGACTTCGGTATTTTGTTTTTTTGACTTCGGTATTTTCTCATCATGTTTGACACAGAGACCACAAGTGGTCGTGGTTGTCCACCCTGTCCTATGGAATCCCCATGGCTTGTTTTCCCGCATGGAAAGAAGGGTGGACACCAAGTTTTTTGTGATCCTTTTGATCCGAGTAATAGAACGTATCGAAAAACCATACCGGAGATGCGTTATCATAGATATTATCAATATCCTTGCCATCAAGGATGGTTAATCATGTTCTTAGATGACGAAAAGAAAACGAACAAACACTCCAAGTATGGGGATTGTTTTTTGTGGAATCCAGAGACATTGAAAAAAATTGAACTACCTTCTCTTCTCCCTTGGATGAGTAAGTACGAAATTCATAGCTGTGTTTTATCACCACCCCCGGTAGCAAGCAGTAACTTTCCTGAATTTCTTGTTTACTTCCTCTTCCATTTTAGAGGTAATAAAGAAAGTAAATCTTTTTACTTTCTCTTATATTGTCATCCCGGAGACAAACAATGGAGGGTACAGAATTTGCCAAGGTCTATCAAAGAAGATTGTGTTATGGGGCGCCTTTGCTGTCTTAAAGGTAGGTTGTACATTATTTGCTTTGATGGTTTATTACTAGAAATAGAAAAAACACAAAATGAGTACGATGATGAAACAGCCTTGAAGATAACTTTGCGTATCATAGAAAGAAATATAGTCGGGTCAAGTGATGAATATATGGTACCTCCGCTTCCGGAAAGATTAAATTCACCTTCATGCTCCAGTCGTCAGCGAAGAAATATAGTCGAGACATGCGACGAACTATTCTTGATTACAAGGCATTACTATCGGTCAGAACTAAAAAATATAAAGATAAAGAGAATTCTATTATTGAATGGTATATTTTACATTGAGAACCCATAGGGTATATATAGCAATACCGTAACTTGGTATGCAAGAATAATACTTGTAAATCAATTCATATTAAATATATCAAATACTAAATATAACCCTAAATACTAAAACTTTCCATATAATTTATTATTACCAATCCTATACTCTAACACCCTCCCTCAATCTCATGGGGATTGCAAATCACATGAGATTGTCCTTGAAAGTTGATGATGAAGTGCAGTGCCAATAAACGCCCGAAAAATATAAGAACAAGCGCGTCGCCATTAAAAAGAACACCGATTAGGAGAACCGCCAAGCGAAATTAACATAAGCTGATGGAGAATATAAGAACTATTGATAAGAGAAAAGAGATAATATCCTGCAAAATTGGGATTAGAAAAAGTTGAGGTACTGTACGAAGTTGAAGCTTCAAACTGTAGGGAGATGGGAAAACTGACAGATGAGATTAATTAATTGTTTGATAAGAGCAGCGGGGTACAGAACGTGGAGAAACATCAAGAAAGAAGGTGGTTGGACAGTTGAGGGGGAAAAGACGGTGGAACGGAATAATTAACTAAGTGATTGATGTATACGGACAGAATAATAGGAAAGGAATTGGAGGAAGAAAAGGTGATAGATGGGAGTTAATTAATGAACAAAAGAAGTGGGAGTATTGTACGTATGCCAAAGAAAGATGGAAAAGAAAAGAAAAGAAGAAGTGGGAAACATGGCAACTGGATAGGAGTGGTGGCTGGTGAAAGGAAAGTGGGGTTTGAACTTGAAACTGTTGTTGAAGTGGATACAGAAGTTGGTGATTGAGATGGGGAGGTGGAAGTAGGACGTAAAAAAGGTTACTTTTTTTTTTTTTTTTTTTTTTTTTAAGAACAGTAGAGAGACAAAAGAGAAGATGGGGAGGTACGTACTGTAGCAATTGAAATTTCAAACAGTAAGTTGATGAATACGGAACCTTGATGAGAAAAGTTGATTGACCGGACAGAGACTAGAAGATTAAAATAGATGGAATCATGGGAAGAAGACGTTGTGGTGGTTGTGGTGGAAAATTAGGGATTTGGCAAAAAACTAACGAACTTTTTTTTTTTTTTTTTTTTTTTTTTGAACCTAAAAAATAACCTAGTAAGAAAAACTAATCATATTGCAGCGGAGGAAAGATCCAGCGGACGGTAGCATTGGAGGCTACCGCCGTCGGTTAGAAGAGAAAACGCGGTGGGTAACGAGTCCGATCGAACTGCTTGATACCAAGTCGAACTAAAAATATAAAGATAAAGAGAATTCTATTATTGAATGGTATATTTTACATTGAGAACCCATAGGGTATATATAGCAATACCGTAACTTGGTATGCAAGAATAATACTTGTAAATCAATTCATACTAAATATATCAAATACTAAATATAACCCTAAATACTAAAACTTTCCATATAATTTATTATTACCAATCCTATACTCTAACACTATCACCCGTACTTCAGTGAGATGGATCCTGTTGACTTGCAAGTTTTTAGGATGGATTTTTCTTTGATGGCTTGGGAGGAACTGAAAAGTCTAGGTGATCATGTCTTCTTTTTGGATAGCGGATATTCTACTTCAGTGTCTTGCTCCGGCTCCGCAACAGAATTAGGACTTGCAAGGGGTTGTGTATTTTTTACTTTGAGAGATAATAGGACGTTGTATAAATTTGACATTGAAGATAGAAGTTTCGAATTCTCTTTACCTTGTCCTAATCTTCCAACACCATGGTTCTCGTCAAGCTGGATGGCTATTGGCAGGTAATTGTTTGATATACATGCTGGATTGAGTTTACATTATTATGCATGCATGCAGCCATGCACACTTTTCACGCTAATTTCTTTATACGTCCAAAATGAAGATTAACAAAAAGCTAACTGAGTTTCTGTTTACGTCTAACTTGTAGGTCTGCTGACGGGAGAAGACGTCAACTATCGATAGTAAGAAATGACATGATACGTGACAACAAGGAGGAGCATATCCTTATTGAATCCACAGAGGAAACAAAAGCTAGTTTAAACGAGGATGGTGCGAAGCAGATACTCGGGAATATTAGTAGTGGAGGGGAATTAGAACAAGAAGAAGAATCAAGACATACGACTTGGTGTAGTTTGAATCCAGACATCTTGCAGCTGATTTCAAGTTATCTCAACTTACTGGATTATATACAGTTTCGTGCAGTTTGTAGATCCAATCAGCTCGCTACTACAACAAAGATGAAACACACACAGCACACATCCTTACCTCCATGGCTAATTTTCCTCAAAGTAAACGATGGCGTCTTCCATTTAGCAGGACCGTTATCTAACAACAAGTTTTTCTTACACCTGCCAAATATGTTGGTAGATGCCACTATTTGCTTCTCAAAGGGTGGTTGGCTACTAATGTCTAAAGGTAGTACAACCATATTCTTCTACAATCCTTTCACAAGAGGAATGATTCATCTTCCTGACTTACCTGATTACCCCGGTTATATTTGCTCCGGCATGTCCTTCTCCTCTTTACCCACATCTTCAGACTGTGTGGTTGTGGGCATCTCTGATGACCTTGACCTTGATCACAAACAAGTTTGGATCTTCTCCCTAAAGCGAGGAGATGATTCTTGGAAGATCAGCGAAGCGGATAATACCATGTACTTGTTCCCTTCTGTGGAGCTAAAAAGTGTTACTTTCGCGCCATCGAGGAATAATCCAGTGTTTTATAACGATGTTTTCTACTGCTTAGACTTCAATGGGAACTTAGGATGCATCGATGCAAAAGAAAGCATATGGGAAGTTTTAGACGAGCCGCATAGACCGTGCAATTCCATAAATCAGAGTTTTTTAGTAGAATGTGAAGGAAAGCTCCTGGCAGTGTGTTTAAGCCAATTCAGGACTTGTGTTAAGGTTTTTAGACTAGATATGGATAGGATGCTTTGGGACAAGGTTGAAAGCTTAGGAAAGTATATGTTGTTCATCAGCAGTACCTCTAGCCTCTCAGCAATCGCTCCGAATAGTCAGATGGCGAATAAAATATACTTCCCAAGGTTCCATGGTGAAGACATTGTGTATTATTCGCTGGATACATGTAAGTATCACACTTTTGGGAGTCAACATTATTCTGGTACTGATTTCTACAATACCAAGGAGCAGTTATACTGCAGTTGGATCGAACCGAACTGGTCTCAGACCACAGCTGAAGAACTTGACTGGAGTTTACCTGTAACCGAAGAAGAAGTTGAGGCCTGAGGAGTGATCTCCATCATGGTCACATGTATATTCAGCGTGTATCGTTTCATAACTAAATTTTTTGTGATGACGAAAGTTTGGTGGGGTGCATGTGAAAGCCTGCAACATGGGAACAAAAATGCATGCTATCTAGAAAAGCTAATAATCACATTAATTAAAGGGATATGTAAACTTAAGCCGTGTATGATCTTTTACCAAATGTAACACAACTAGCATTGCCACACAAATTTACTTTCGATTCTAGTTGTAGTGTAAATACATATTTGTGATCATCACCTCGATCAAGTGATAATTTTCATCTTCTTTTGACGCAAACAGGCATTTTTCTTTTCAATCTTGCTGTTGGGAAGTGGATGATTGCATCCTCCTCAGCCACCCAACTGTATAAAAATTGAGCACACTTTTGAAATTCAGTAAATTGAGCACAATTATGAGTGCGCATTAGGGGAAAAAAATGTTTTTCGACCTCTTCTAATTATTATTATTATTATTATTTTCAAGTGTTGTTAAATATTTCAATAGATCTAGGGAAATGCATGTTTAGGTTGGCACGCATAACCAGGAAAACAGTAAGGTACTATTAATCATGTGCAACACGTACTGTGTAAGGTGAGACAAAAGTTTTGGGTATTCCATACCTGAATTGAGTTATAAAATGATGGAGAAATATTGAAGTTTCAAGCCTTGCCAATTCAAGACCCGGACACAATCTTTGGCCACCACCAAAAGGAGTAAAATTACAAGTACCTATATTGTTGTCCTGCATTTGTCATTCCCAACCAAGTTGGTAACATATAATACTAGTGAAATCTAATTAAATGAGTTCACTTGGGTTACGAGAAGGTTTGGATAAAAATTACCTGCCATCTCCAGGGGTTGAATTGATGAGGTTGATTGTAATGTTTATCGTCGAGATGGACCGATAAAAAGTATGCAAACACACACCATCCTTCGGGAATTAAGTAACCTTTTATTTGCACATCTTTAGTGGCCTTACGCATGACTCCTCCTATAATGTTTCCTAATCTTAGTGCCTCCGTAATCACCTGTATTGTACATTTGCTAATTTAGAATCTCAATATTTTAAGTACGCAGAGGGTACGAAAAGTAAGTTTAGCGCAAATTTACATCATTTTGACGAGTATCTTACATTTTGCGTAAATGGTAGAGACATATAATCACTCCAACACAAAAGTTCTCCCTTTTGTTCTTCGAGTGTTTTCAAGTTCATATTCTCCTCCTTAAATTTAAAAACAGAATCACCATTATTGTAACAGATTTAGTTTGACAAAAAAAACAAACTCACAGAGCTGATACCGGTATATGTATGTACATACGTACCAACATTTGTTCGAGAGCTCGAGGGCACTCGCTGAGGAATTTCACGACCAATGTTATAAGGACGGGCACAGAATCTTCCCCTGGGATCATAAAATCAACCATATTGCTTGAAATGAAACCTGGTGTTAATTTTTCATTTGGGTCATTTAGTAACACATCGATAACGTCTTTTGGAATTTCGTTGCTGTTGTGTTTTTGCTTTTCTTGGATAATTTTTTCTATAACCTTCATCATTCTTTTCTTTGCCTGAAATGATTAAAGATTAACAATTCAAAGTTTTCATAATTAAGTAAAATTTTCATTTTAACTTTAAGTAACATACATAATTACTCGGAATTATGAAGGTAAATGATCACTTGCCTGTAATGATCGATATAATCTACTCCCAGGTATCTTTATTGCTAAAGATATAATTCCAGCATTAAATTCATGAAACTGTTGGTTT
This sequence comes from Papaver armeniacum, assembly GCA_023531295.1. Classification (NCBI taxonomy): domain Eukaryota; kingdom Viridiplantae; phylum Streptophyta; class Magnoliopsida; order Ranunculales; family Papaveraceae; genus Papaver; species Papaver armeniacum. Next base: position 139,716 of record JAJJWW010011357.1, on the reverse strand, counting down.
AAAAATTGCACTTCTTCCCCTGGGTCTAGACCAATCAATACTTTGACTAGTACTTTGAATGCAATCTGATCAAGAAAATTTTTACAAGAGGTAATTCTTAGAACCAAAGTACTTCAAACTTGGTTTAAATTCAACAGAAAATTAATCATATATAATTTTTGAAGACCCACATGTTGTTAGCTCCCCAGTTATTTTACTTCTTTACTGAAAGGTATTCATCTGCCTTTCTATACTCCTGCTGATAGTATCAAATTCTCTATCGTAAAAGCTTGTTTTTGAGTGTGGCTTTAAATTAACTGTGAAAGGCTAAAAATTAACTGTGAAAGGCTAAAAACCATCATTTTTGTGGGATCCGATGCCATGTCACTAGGCATTATTAAAGTTTTGCCTCAATTTTATATTTTATGGGGTACTTCAATAAACAAATATGTTTTGTCACACATTGCATGTAAGTCAAAAGGTTAGGTATCATGTGAACAACAACCAACTAAAGGTGTGATTGACTCATCTAAACTAACTTGGATGATCACAGACAGAGGCAAAAAAAGAAAATCAAAACCAGGGAGGGAGAGACATACATTTTTGGAGACATCTTGAATGTAGATAAGCTGATCATCTTTCCAATGGCTCATAGACTCGTGAACGTACTTTTGCATGTCTTGTGTGATTTGAGCCTTAAGTTGTGGAGATTTAAGGAAAGACCCAATAAGACCATGAAGTTTCTTGTGTAAATTTCCATTTGTGACTAGAATTGATGACTCTCCCATCAACTCAGTAAGTGATCTTGGATAAGCTGGTATAAAAATTTTCGAGTCGAGAACATGTTTATTTACTTCTGCATCAGTTGATACGATCGTTCGACTTCCAAACAGGTGTGATTTGAACACATTCCCGTACCTACACATATAAAAATCCAATAACGCGACCCAGCGGTGAAACCTGGATTCAAAATAAGAGTAATAACTAAATAAAACAACTGCTTCGTAGGAGCGACTTGAAAGCAAGTTATGAAAGAGTGAGTTTATAATCCAAAATTCAATTGATATTTACATCAAAATATGTAACTATGCAAATCACTAATTTCTTGTTTTGAGTCTTAGATATTAAGTATATACGGTTAATATTTTCAAAACATCTTAATAAGAATTAATTAATAAAATCAAAATGCTAATTAAAACCATATTAGTAGGAATTACTCATTCAGTAATTAATTTAACTTAATATAGGTAAAATAATCCGCTCATCGGGTAATACTAGTAACAAGAAAAGCTTGGTAATCGATATCATTAAGTTGTAGTACTTACAGGCAACGACGTTTATCCATGAATCTTTCCGGAGAACCGGAATAAGCACAGGAGATGAACTCTATAGTTTCTCCGATGAAAGGCCATCCCAGAGTACCTAAAGGAAGTTGTGTTTCCGATGATGATGGTGATGGCCTAGTACTACCATTATTTTTCCTGAAGAACTTAGTACTATTAGTGCAAAGAAGAAAGGTAGCAACAGACAAGAAAACTGTTGCAGAGACAAGTAACCACAAACTTTCCATTTTTCTCTTGGATAGATAGTAATTTTCCACTACTAATCTTTGTCATATTCTTGTTTATATGTAAATATGTTAAACTAGATGATTAAAGTATGCATGATTATCTATACATTATCATGAAGGATGGCCATATATTATATTATTACTTTGGTTGTAATGAGGAATGATAAGACAAATTAGATAACTAATTTTATTTTATAAAATTAATTAAGTACGTATATTCAAGGTTCTCTTTGGCACACACGCATCTACAAACCACTTGTCATGCATAATCCATTGTGGGGAGCTAATAGAACCAGGATTGATAAAGCAGGAGGTGGCAAAGTTAAATAACCCGCAAAGGGAAATGTTGATTATATGTAGTCAAGACAAAATCTAGGGGATTTTTTAAGAAAAGATATTGCAAGACTTATCTGGAGGCACCTATCTATTTATTTGGAGGCACCAGGTTGAATCTTATTGGCTGAGTAGATTTGCCCCATACAACAGATAATAAAAGATATGCTCATGGCAGCAACAATAAATACATTTATGGTGGTTGTGTTTTCTCTTAATTCAATTTCTTGTAGTGGATTTTTCGACATTCCTAAGCTTTATTTCTATAGATCCCCAACTACGAAAGGAAATCAAAACACCAGCAAATGGCGTGGCTCAACTCCTGTGTAGCTGACGTTGGCACTGTCTATTTTAAACTATGCCCCCGGTTCCATAAAACAACGGCAGTCCATTTTTGCACAAGAAAATTTGTAGCTTCACGCTAGCATCACAACTTACAACTATACGATGTTCGCTCATTCATCTCCATATTGGCATGCCTGGCTAGTAACTCCTCATGTGAAGCCACTATGAGTTCTTTGGTGCAACAGCGCGGCAGATTCAGCCATATTGATATTATTATTATGTATTCGCTTTTGACTTACTTCTAACGAGGGTCTAAACATGAGACTGTGACTGGGTGCTTTCAATAGTGAAATGTTTAGTTGCTGTTTAAAGCTATCCTGCGAAGGGGACAGTAAAGTTGTTTCACTTTTACTTTTCTTTATGCCTTGGGCTTGAACTGCAACAAGGAAACTATGTTGGTATCCCCTAAACTGGGCTTGTGACAGAAAACTACGAACCATTTTTTGGGGACCATGGTTTTTTTTGGGGACCATGGTCTTATTAGGCCACCTTCCCTCTAGTTATAAGGGGTGTCTTAATGCGTTGAAATTACTAACCTACCCTTAACCTAATTTAATTTAAAACCAACCTAATAACCACATCTCTCTCACTCAATATATAACCACCACCTCCTCCCACCACCACCGCCCATCACCGCCCATCACCGACGATTACTACCACCACCACCCAGACCATCACCACCGCCCACCGTCGCCGATTACCACCACCACCTCCTCCCACCACCACCGCCGATTACCACCACCACCTCCTCCCACCACCACCGCCGATTACCACCACCACCAACAACCACCACCACCTCTATATATATATAGCTTAATTTAAATCTTTAGCAAAGATATTCTCACAAACCCATTACTTGTCGTTTGTTTTTTGGTTGAAAAAATGAGAAGTAATCATCAAAATGAGTTGAAAATGGAAGTTGTGGAGAGGTTTAATGGAGGTTACTGATGCTGAGTTCGGTTACTTGTTCATCTCACAAGGCAACCGAACTACACATTCGATGAGTTCGGTTACTTGTTCATCCTCACAAAGCAACCGAACTACACCTTCGATGAGTTCGGTTCTATATGCTTTATAACTATGTTACCGAACTCGTCGAGTTGATTGTTTCGCATAAATGTATAAAACGCCATGTAACCGAACTCTAGGGTTAAAAACATAAGAAAAAAAGTTGCCATGTAACCAAACCTTACTATTTTTCCCATTATTTTTATTTTTTTTATAACCAGAACTCTATCAACTTTGTTCGGCCATTTCGCAAAAATCTTAAAACTTCCATGTAACCGAACTCTACGGTTAAAAACATAAGAAATTTTTGTTTGTTAAGTTCGGTTGGTTGTGCAATTGATCTCAAGTTTGCGAAACAACCGAACTTATTAAACTTAGTTCGGTTGGATCGCAAAAGCGTGCAGTTTGCGAACCAACCGAACCTTATACACTTGGTTAAAATTTATTTGTACGTAAAGTTCGGTTAGTTGCGAACCAACCGAACATAACGCTGCATGTCAGAGCTTCCATTAATATGGAGTTCGGTAACCTGCGTGTTTGGATCAAGCAACCGAACTACACCTTCAAACTAGTTCGGTTACTTGTTTATCTCCCAAGGCAACCGAACTACATTCGGATGAGTTCGGTTACTTGTTCATCCTCACAAAGCAACCGAACTACACCTTCGATATGAGTTCGGTTACTTGTTCTTCATATAAAATAACCGAACTGTTCAAAATCTCAATTTTACATTTTGGGGAAGTTTTTACCAATTCAACATACATTATCTAAGTTTGGAACATACTTGTTCACCCAAATACTCTTCTTCCGGTTGTGGTTGATAAAATCCATTATTTGAATACTCAAAGGGGGTGAATTGGAAAAAAAAAATTTATTTTTCATGTTTTCTAACTGTAACTCTACTCTCACAATAATTCCACTCAACTAATAATAAATCCATCTTTTAATTTAATCTCACTAATTGTTTTTAACTAAATCATTTCACTAATCATAACCTAAAATTAATTAAGAGGGTAGATTAGGTATTAAATAAATAACTAGATATGGGGTGACCTAGAATTACTTCTAATGTCTTTACCCAAAATAAAACCATGGTCCCCTCAAAAAAAAGGCTGGTCCCCAAAAAACCGTTCAAAACTACCTTATTTCCTTGTGAGTTGTGACTAGTGTTGTTTTTTTCTTTGAACAAGAACCTTTTTTTTTGGGGACCAGCCTTTTTTTGGGTGACCATTGTTTTATAAGGCCCCCTACCCTACAATGTTAAGGGATGTCCTAAAAATCATGAGATTACTAATTTGCCCATTACCCTAATTAAAATTAACCCTAACCTAATAACTGCCTCTAACTTAATCTAAAACAAAACCTAAACCTAAACCTAATAAATAAATAAAAAAAAAAAAAAAAAATTGAGGAGAAAACTGTTCTCCCTCTTGTTCTTTTCTTCTTCCCCGTTTCAACATCGTCTTCATCGATTAATCGTCGATTCATAAAATTTTCATCGTCCATTAATCAATCGACTATAACAATGGTTCTTCGAAAGCAAGCCAAAAGACTTCAAGGAGAAGGTCCTCGATTGGGACATCTAGCAAATCAGCCGAGTGATTTTGAGATTCATAAAGAGGTGGAACTACCAAGTGAAGCCATAATCCAGTATAATAGACGGTTGCAGAAGACTGATTCTGCCATGGGACCGATTCGCAGGTATTTTGCAACAACCCATTACTTTTAATTTGATTTTGATTCGTTTAATTGAATAGAAATCATCAAAATAGGGTTCAAATGGAAGTTACAGTGCATAGTTCGGTTAGGTAGAGTTTCTAAAAAACCCTATTTTGTTAACCGAACTTCCTGAAAGGAAGAACAAGAAGAACAGTTCGGTTCTCTAGGTTTCAAAACTAGGTAACCGAACTGGCAGTTCGGTTAGTTCGCAAAGAGGCCTAAATTTTTTTTCTAACCGAACTTAGCAAATTTTACAACAATTTGTTTTTTCACATGTAACTGAACTGGAATATTGTGTTCGGTTTGTTCGCATAAAAATCTAAAACTATTCAAAGAACTAGACCTTTCTAGGAAAAAAAAATGTAACCGAACTCTTGACAAAAAATCTTGACAAACCGAACTCTTCATTAGTTGCAAACATGTTGAGTTCGGTTAGTTCGCAAAAAATTTGACAAACCGAACTCTTCATTAACATTTACCAATGTTGAGTTCGGTTTGTTCTCCAAAAATTTTGGTAACCGAACTATACTATGGAACACAAAATTAGAGTTGGCCTATTTTTCGTGAACTTTTTCTATTAACCAAACCTTACGCTGAGAACCCTTATTTTTCATCTGATTTAGTGAATCATTCAGCGGTTAAGATAATATCTTTTGTTTTCTTGATTAGTGGAAGAGGCAAAAAATCAAACAAACCTTTACTGGAAGATCTTAGAACTCCCACCCCTCGAGGCAAAGTACATTGTGATGCCGGTCACCGTGGAACCAAAAATTCTAAGTATAGAGGTGGGTCATTAATCCAAGATGGTGTTAATAGAGATAATGTTGACAACGTAATCCAACAAGTTAATGAAGAGATCGTGGAAGCGATGGGCAATGAAGAACAACATCAAGGTGGAGAAGGTGAACTGCTTTGAAGGAGGAGGAAATGAGGGTGCCAATGATGGTGAACCAGGTGAAGGAGGAAGAAATGAGGGTGCCAATGATGGTGAACCAGCGAGAAGGAGGAAATGAGGGTGACAATGATGATGGTGAACCACCGGAGGAGGAGGAAATGAGGGTGACAAAGATGAGGAAGATGGAGATAAGGATGATCTTTGAATTAGATGAGGACTTGGAGGAAGAGGAAGTCGAAGAGGAAGAGGCACAAGTAGAAATAGTGGGAAAGAAACCTAGAAAGACGCCTAAAACGCCTTGTGCTAGATATTCATACATTCATGATGACAATTTGTGTTTGCCTCCAAAGAATCCAACTTATGGTACTCCAAGAGATGGAGGGGAGGTATTGATGGGCTACAAAAACTCATGGGCTGCCAAGATCTTTGCGACAAAGGTATGGTTCAATCTTAACCATCAAGATTTCTCAGTCTTTTTGTTATATTTTGACATATATTGTTCTTTTCTATATATTAGTATATAAGATATGATGTTGCTTTTGTAGGATCATACTAATGTTGTTCGTGTTTTGAAACGTCAAAAGAACAAGATATGGAATATAGAAAATGAGTGTGATGAGGTCCGCTTGGCGGTATTTGGCTGTGTACTATGGAACGGGATACAACATGCGCACCAAAAATTTGATGCTGTCACTGTTACTGCATTTGCCGAGAGGTCTTATCCAGAGACGGATACCTTTCATCTACCTTTTGGTGAGATGGCAATAACTCCGGATGATTGTTTTAGAATCACAGCCCTACCAATTACGGGAACAAGTGTTCGAGATGGCTACGATCCCTCGATGAGTTATGAACTTCTTGAAAAGCTAGTCGAAAGGTGTCTAGGATGGAGCGATAAAAAGGCACAATGTGAGTTTAGACGAGCTAACAAAGAGCCTAAGGAAGGTGATGAGTATAATGAGTTTGAGGAAGACCGCACGTACAAGAAGAAGTTGAAAAAGATCAAGCTCAAAACCTTGTTTGATGAGTTTTCAGGGACGAAAGATTTGGTTGCTCGAGGAAAGTTGGTGATGAAAGAGGAGAAGGTTAAGCACCATGTGACTTCTTATTTGTTATATCAACTAGGAACCATTTTCTTCCCTGACAGGTTCGAGTCATGTGGTAAATGCTCATTATCTCCAGCTATTGGACCCCCTGGATGAGGTGAACAACTATTGTTGGGGCATTGCGGTGCTTTCATTCGTTCAGGAGGAACTCAGAAAAGCTTCGAGGCTTAAGAGTCTATATTTTGGAGGCTTAAACACCCTTGTTCAATACCCTGTTAAATTATCGTTTGTGTGTTTCAATATATAAGTGAATGAATGTGTATTGTTACTAATCATATTGCTAATGTATTATTTGTTGCCTCTTCTTATAGGTTTGGGTGTACGACCACTTCCCTAAACTTTAATTGTCTCATGCTCACACTCCTTGGCCTTATGGGAAGCCTACAGCTGGTAAATATGAATTTTTGAACTAACAGGAAAAGAATAAGAAAAAAAAGGTGTTGGAGATGAGGGAGACCTTGGATAAGTTAACGAGTGGAATATGTGGTTTTCCATCCTTACACCATTCCATCGAGATGAAGACGAGGAGGATGTTGAGGTTATTGATTTCTCACATTGTTGCGGCGTATAATGGACCGTTGTTTCATCCTGGAGGTTGTACAATGTATAATCCTCGAAGAGTATTAAGACAAGTTTCTTGTGTCCAAAGTGTCCCACAAGTGGAAAACTTCAACTTCAAGGTGAAGAAGCAGGGAACTAAGAACACCGAGATGAATTTCACCCCCAAATATGATCCTGCTCCATCTGTGGACCACCGGGAAGAACTTTGGGGATTATCTTGTTCCACCAAGAGTTACAAGATTCGTTTGATGAGCCAAATGCCGCTGATGAGGATATATGGAATGGTATGAACATTTTTCTCATCCTCGTGTAATAAACACCATCCAACAAGCCCGTGCTAAGAAACCAAAAGCGAAGGCGAGTGGAGAAAGAGGCTAAGAAAATTATGAAGCATACCCCTATGTGTGGTGATGAGGCCTTGATCTTGTGGAATTCGGCGGTAAGAAATTTACTCTTATTTTTTGTTTTTCACAATGTTATGAAGTATTGAAAAATAATAGTTACTTATGTTTTTGATGAGCATAGGTGAAGGCAAGTGCTAAATTGTTGAAGAAAATTATGGCAAAAATCCGGAGTGGAGAGCCGATGGATACTCGAGAACAAACAGACCTCTACAATCAAATAACTAATGTTTTTAATCCCAACCTTGTCGATACAAGCCAGGTTGATCCAAGCCAGACCATGCCGTCGAAGAGGAGTCGCCGAGAAGAGGAAGGCTCAAGTCGGATGGTTGAACAACAAAGCAGTGGAGATGACACTCCTAGTGACGAAGGACGACCTAAAGATCCTAAACGCAAGAGTACAAAAGTTTCTGGTAGTGGTCGTGGTAAATGAGTGATTGCAATAATTATTACTCTGGTTTCTTATGTTTGGAAGACTTTTTAATTGCGGATTTGGTAGTTTGGTTCCTTATATTTGGAATACTTTTTATGGCGGATTTGGTAGTTTGTTTCCTTATGTTCGTGTGCTTCCAACATTTAGTGATGTGAATTAGTAAATTAATTTCATAATTTGGTTTTTAATTTGTGTTCTAAGGGATTAGTTTGGCTATTTGACGGTTAAGTGTTTCATTACATTCAAATTTGTAAGAAACAATTAGGTAGTTCGGTTAAGAGACTAATTCTCGTAAACAACCGAACTCCCATGTTCTTCAGTTCGGTTGGTTCTCCAATTTCAAATCTAACCGAACTCAGATACCCAAAAAAAAACAGAAGTTACAGAGATGTATTCGGTTACTTGCAGAAAAGGCAATCCAACCGAACTCATAACAAGAAAATTTCAAAAGTTACAGTGTAATGTTCGGTTACCTGCAGAAAAGGCAATCCAACCGAACTCATAACAAGAAAATTTCAAAAGTTACAGTGTAATGTTCGGTTACCTGCAGAAAAGGCAATCCAACCGAACTCATAACAAGAAAATTTCAAAAGTTACGATGTAATGTTCGGTTACACAGTATTATTTTGCGTGTAACCGAACTCGGTGGTCCAAAAGTTCGGTTGGTTTGCTTGATTTTGCAATCTAAACCGAACTCACAACAGAATAAATCTTTCAAAAGTTACGTGTAATGTTCGGTTACATGTATTATTCTACGGTTAACCGAACATTACACTATAACTTTTGAAATTTGGGTTATGTAACCTACGATTTACAGAACCAACCGAACCGACGAGTTCGGTAATCTCGATGCATTTTTTATGTAACCGAACTATATATTTTGAAATTCGAATGACACTAATTTCAAGTAACGGCTATTTTTATAGCCGTTATACACCCCAGTGGTATAAATATGTGTCTCATAGTTAACATTTTGTCTCAAAATCTTCTAAAAATGGCAGCCACTACTCCTAAATTTACTATAGATGAAGATCTATCTCTTTGCAGAATCTACATACTATAACGAAGAATGAATGGTATTATGAGTCAAAGTTATTGGGGGAAAATTCATGAGAAATTCTGCTTCCGACACAACAAACCCTCATAACCGTGATCATATAGCTTTATTCATTCGATTCAACAAGATTAGAGCTAGAGTTGTGGAATTTATGGCTTTATTTCGTATTGTAAGGCGGTATCGACTTAGGGGTGAAGGATTCTCCGAAATCATTTTAACATCAAAAAACGAATGGCGAAGATGGAAGAGAAAGGATTTCAAATATGAATATCATTTCCGCCTCCTTAAAGACTTTTTCATAACACGTTTCGGATATTAAATGTTATGCAGCTTTAGTTTTAGTTCGGCAATGTCCTCTAATTTCATTTCCTAACCGAACTTAAGTCTTGATGTCTCACTGTTCGGCGATGTCATGTAATTAAGTTCCAATATGAAAAAAAAAAAGTTCCAAAAATAACAGTCTCATCTCTAATTCTTATGAAAATGTTCAAAGCATAACCCAAAAATAAGACCTAATTCCAAAAAACACAATCTTTGATTCTTATGTTGATGTTCAAAGCATACTTAGTTTAATTAATGGTACATTCAATCATCCGCAAGGGAAATTGAACCTTCGTGTATGATTTTTTCCGAATCCTTCAAAGTTTTCCACATCTCCATGTTATGCTCGTACATAATGCACCAACCCAACATTGGGTCGGCGTTAAATCCAGGCCAATAAGAGTTTCCGCATATCGGAGGCAGTGGACAATCGTCTTCTAACCGGAGGCCTATAAAATGGTTGTTGTTAACAAGCGCAATCACTACTCTCCTACGACTAAGTTGCTCGACACATATTTTTGTTTTCGATGTGTATGTGAAACTAGCACCTTTTGAGAAATAGTGAACCACGCAATTGAATGCTTCAGCGATTAAGTGCCCACATGTCGGCATGCCCATCCAATGATCCCTTGTGATTGGATCCCCCCCGTGGAGATGCCTTTGATACCTAACAAACTGCACATTGAGACTAGCATCCCCATCGGACAACATTCGCTTGTAAAATTCCGGGTTGTCCTTTCGCTTCATCAACATCCTTTGCCGGACATAAGTGATTTGATTATCATTATACAGCTTCACACCTTCATTGAAAGGCCCTAGTTGTTGTACGCCAACGTGGAATCCGCAATTACCATCCGGAGGGACGTCATCGGTGGATATGACGTACTTTCTAATATATGGAGGTAGCTCTTCCAAGTACCTTCTATCAACAAAAGTTGATTTATCATCAATTGGTCGACTTCTTTCTTGGATGCGGCATATTGGAGCCTTAAGCTTCACGTCTCGTTGTTGGTTGGCTACGTTCCGATGGAGTAGGTGGGGTTGGTTGCGAGCGTAACATCGTTCCTTTTTTCTTCATATCCCGTTCACTTGTTTCGCCCTTTTCCAAAATATTCCTAGACCTTTTCTTAGAATCTTCTTGATACTTCGCCGCGGTATGCTCATGCCCACTAGGGTCTCTAGTAAAAGGGGTCATTTCACTTTTCCTCTTAGACAACACCTTTGCATATTCTCTTACTTGTTTTTTCGTTTCTTTGGTGATTGGCCTACCTTTGCCCTTGCCTTTTTTTGGTTTGTGCACATTCTCCGAAGTGTGTGGATAAACAATTAGCCGCATGTCATCCCAAAAGATTTGCTTTTCGAGTTTGTTCATGTTCCGGTACATCTCGATAACGATTCTTCCCATCTCATTGTCACCAAACTCTTCTCCGACATCGTCCTTTGGAGGAGGGACAAAACTTAATTGTTGCCAATATGGATCTATATCGCTTAGAGGGATTATGCCATGTTCATACTTAACTATCATATGGCGACAAGGGAGTCCTAAAGACTTCATCATGTTGCAAACACACACCTCGTCCGGCTTGGTTCCCCATATGTCAATCAAATTCACCTCTACCATTAACCTCTTAATGCAAGCACGTGAAACATTATAATGGAGTCCCTTGAACAACCGAAGGTCCGCCATATTCTTGATGTTACCACCTTTGTCTACAATCTTTTTGTACTTCATGATGCGGCTTTTTTGAAACTTCTCTTTAATTCTATCAATCTCGCGGTTGAAGTAATTCTCCATTGCGTTAAACACAATCACAAAATTATCGACACATCCAAAAATATTTTTCTTCAACCGGTGGTGTGCCGATTCTACCAAACTGGTCGCTTGATTCCCAAAGTGTTTATGATGGTTGGTAAATGCATAAACGAAGCGCTCTTTGTGCGGTTCCAACCATTGCTTAACCACATACGTTACAATATCCTCGGGATATTCGGGGCTAGACCAATGTTCGATAAATGCCGCAAGATTTAGATTATACTCTTCTTCGGTGAGAGACCAAGTCAATGACTCCCATTCACCAGAGAAAGCAACCCATTTAGCGTGATTTATAGTGTATTATATATTGAATTCCTCTTTTGCATCCGCTTGTTCATCTTCCGGTAGCTTACTAATCTCTTCAAATGCTTTCCTCTTTGGTGGACAAATTTGAGGATTGCACCTATTCATCACATTACACCATATATGGAACGTACAAAGCATATTATGTGCTAATGGGAAGACTCTCTCTATTGCGTTCATTAATGCTACATCATTGTCCGTCACTATAACCGCGGGGATATCATCATCTTGGTATATGGCCTTCACTTGTTGTAGCGCCCAAGTGTAACTTGGTTCTTGCTCATCTTCTAGAAAACAAAAAGCAATGGTAAACGGTGACTTCGTCGAGGTACGACCAACAATGTTCAACAATGGCATCTCGTATTTGTTAGTCTTGTAAGTGCAATCTATTATAAGAACTTGATGGAAGGATTGAGCCAATTGAACACTCTTCGGATGCGCAATGAAGAGATGCGTTATTTCATCTTCCGGACCTACCTTCTTTTGAACCGCGTAGCCTTTCTCTTTAGCGCAAAAAAAAGCAATTGTTGCATCACTTTTCTATCCTTCCATTCATTCCTTTTAATTGTCTCAATTGCATTATAAATGGTCGTCAAAGATGATACATTATCCTTGTTATCATCCTTTAGTAAGCGAAGCATGTTAAGTGGTGAAATTCCCATTCTCCTAAATTTAGTTATTTTCTCCATTTCTTGAGGAGTGAGCCTTGCGGCCATTGCATGTCCTTCAAGATCATCCGGACGAGGGTGGTTATGATGACCTACCACCTTATCCATAGATAGAACCCATCCATTCTTTTTTTTCGCACTTACTAAATACTAGCTTGAACGGACATTTAATTTTCTTTGAGCACGCTTGTGTTCTTCCTCGTCGTCTTTCCTTTATACACATAACCCTTCTTCTTGTGACTAACATTGGGATCTCCACTTCTTTCACAAGCCATTTCAAAACGAGTTTGGCTTTCTTTTCCATTCAAAACTAATACGCACATGGCTTTCTTGGCATGGTCTCTAGCCCAATTCTTCGCATCAATAGTTTCATCAAAAACCAAATCATTGACATAGTGATTATATGTATCTTCAAACAGCATGCCAACCGGAGAAGGTTGATTATCCATTGGTATAGTTTGACATTCAATCTACAAGAAACGGAACCACATCAATTGCAATCAGAAACAAGTTCGGTTACATGATAATTTTATCGGGAAAACCGAACTCAAGTTCGGTTTTTCAAGCAATTTGACAACTAACCGAAGTTTACGTACACTAAATCAAAATTTTATTGTACGTAAGTTCGGTTAGGTAGTGGGTTGGTATGAAGTTTGCGAACTAACCGAACTCATGGACCCTAAAGTTCGGTTATAAGATAATTTTATCGGGATAAACGAACTCGGAGTTCGGTTTTTCAAGCAAGTTGACAACTAACCGAACTTTCCGTACACTAAATCAAAATTTTATTGTACGTAATTTCGGTTAGGTAGTGGGTTGGTATGAAGTTTGCGAACCAAACGAACTTATGGACCCTAAAGTTCGGTTATATGATTATTTTTCTGGAAAACCGAACTCAGAGTTCGGTTTGACAACCAAGTTCACAACTAACCGAACTTTACGTACACTAAATCAAAATTTTATTGTACGTAAGTTCGGTTAGATTAAGAGTTGGTATGAAGTTTGCGAACCAACCGAACTTTATACACTAATGTGAAATATTATTTTACGTAAGTTCGGTTAGTTATTGGTTGCGAACTAACCAAACTCATAGACCCTAAAGTTCGGTTACATTTCGGCCAAACCGAACATAACACTGTAATCCTATTTATAGAGTTTGGTAACTACTCTGCTAACCGAACTTCAAAAAACCTCCATTAATGGAGAGTTCGGTAACCTGCGTGTTTAGAAAAAGTAATCGAACTACACTTTCAGATGAGTTCGGTTGCATGTTCTTCACACAAGGTAACCGAACTAGCCCAAATCTACTCTAAAAATTCACATTTTTTGAATATTTGGACCAATTCAACCAACATTATCTAAGTTTAGAGTATACCTGGGTACCCAAATAGTGTTCCTCCGGTTGTGGTTGGTAAAATCCATCGTTTTCACCATCTTGATATTGGCTTTGGGGAAGAATACATTCACCATCTAAGAAACAATCCATATCCGGATCATTGTGAAGATTGACATATACTCTAGGAGAGGAAGGAGATGAAGATTCAGATGAGCTATCATCAATTAAATCATCACTTGAATAGTCTAGATTAGTGAACTCAATTTTTTTTTATTTTCCATGTTTGTGTTCTTCATCTTCTCTAACTTTTCTCTCTCAATAATTCTACTTCTTTTTAAAAAATCTGATTTTTTAATCTCAAATCTTTATTCAAAATCATTTCACTAATCAAACTAACTAATATTAACACTAACTAATCATTAACCAAAAATAATCAGAGGGTAATTTAGGTATTATCATAAATATCTAGATAAGGGGTGACCTATAATTACTTCTAATATCTTACCTAAAATAAAACAATGGTCCCCCAAAAAAAGGTTGGTCCCCAAAAAACGGTTCTTTTCTTTGAGCAAGAAAATTCGGCAAACCGAGAACCAAGTGTATGAGAAATGAAGAATGGGATTGTGGTTGTGCAAAAAGGCATCCAATTTCACTACATTTCTGTTGCATGTTTGCGCAAAAACGAACCCAATCCCGTTGAACCTTTTAATTTGGTTGGGCTAAAAACTTGCACACAATTTCGCTGCATTTTTGCTGCATGTTTGTGCACGTATTGCAATAGCTACGTAATTCACAGGTCCATATAGATGTGCACAATTGATCAAAATTCATAGATATATTTTACAGGAGGATAATGTACGTATAGTAGATGTCATCATTTTTTTGTTTTTTTGTTTTTTTTCTTTGATTCAAAAATTGGTTTATTGATGTTAAGCAGGGGTTACACCCGACTCACTTTTTTTTTTTTGATCGGCAAAAGTTAAAATATAGAAAAGCCTACAAGAAGTAGGAAAGCAAGCTCAAGAGCTACAACAAGACACCTGACTCACTTGTCACCCATCCCTGAATGTCAGGTGGGAGATGTCATCACTTATTAGGGTGCCCCAAGTAGGAATTCTGTATCCAAAGAAAAATTATCAAAAAAAAAAAACGAACGAATAAGGAAAAAAAAGAAACCGAAATTCTCCGGTTATTGAGTCCACCAAAGTAGATATATTAATTCAATTCTTCCATGTACTTGTTCATAAAATGCAATGATACAATGAATTGTCTCGATTACCTTTAAGAATTGGCATTGCTTGGTAACTAGCTACTGTCGGTACTTCTTATGAGCATATATATCGCTAACTACGTACTGGAGTTCACTATTCAATTCCCATTGACAACCCGATAGATGTATGGATATTATATTCATCAATGCGTATGTACCCTTTCTGATATCATGAAGAACAAAAGCAAAAATGAATCATTGGAAAATGATCGATTGAGGCATTGAGCATGCGTACGATTGGTAACCTGAACTCGAAGTATTGAGCTCAATAGTACATACAAACAACATATACATCAGCCAGAGTAGTAGTAGTACAAGTTAGCGCAACACCCACCACAAAAGAATGTATGGTGTTCTCCACAAAAGTTGAGTTTTGAAGAATTATTACACAATTAGGGTTTACGATATACGGTTTTACTTATGAGAGATCACAGATCACAGATCATAATTTCATAACAATTGATTTGAGGCCATAATTTTATTATCTTTAGATCTTGAGTATTTTTTATGAAGATCAGGATCAAAATATCATGAATATCAAACAATTTTCTTTAAAGAGAACCAACAGGAAAACGGTATAGAAGATTGAAGAAAATCAAGAAGTTATAGATATCGAAATAGCTATGAAAATCTATAAAATTGATCTTGTGTGATCAAGCACATACATAGGCATGAACAAATTTAATTAATTTATTATTTATTTATTTTATATGACAAAATATATTTAAAGAAAGCATCAGGGTACTTAAGCCAATACAAAGCAAACGATAATAGGGAAAAAAGATTGATGAGAAAAAATCAATATACTTTTTTGATCGATTAAAAAAGAAAACTTCAAAAGATATAGCAGAACAGGTGGATATATTAATAGAAAACTTCAGAAGATATTACAAACATTTACATAGAGCACATATATGATTTCCAGTCTGTTATATACCAAGTAATTAACACAAAAACGATTAATAAAAAAGAATTAGCTCACAAAATTCATCAAAAATCTTTCATTTATTTTCTTATTAATAAAATAGAAATCCTCAAATTTCTTGGTTTCAAGGATTCCCCATACTCAAACTTGATAATCACTCCCTCTTACTACAAAATACACTCATCACACACACTACATATGCTTCTAGAATTATATATATAGCTTCAATTAGCTAAATAATTATTTTAATTAAGAAAACAGATAACCAAAAATTATTCCTAAAAAATTAAAATTAAACGACAATTAATAATTATATTAATGATGAATTCATTCATGGATCATCAACCATGAACAAGACCATAAGAGAGTGCCATTAGTAGAATTGCAGCTTCCTTTTCATCTTGTGGGAAAACTTGTTGATGATCAAGAGATGAATTACTCATCAAACTTACTGTGAAATCCTCAAAGCATAACTTCTTCCTACTATTATTATTATTATTATCGTAATTACTACTTGGTCCAACAATTTTGCACCTTTTCTTGTATGGCATCATGTTATCATTTGTGCATCCGCTTTCAGTTGTCGTAGTTGCTGCTGGTATCGCTGTCGTCACAGTGGCCGTCGACGAGTTCTTGATCTTGATCTTATTATTCTTCGGAGTAGATGACGAGATCGTTTCTTTGCGATCATTTGCAGCAACGACTACCTTATCATCATTTGTTGCAGCTGCTGCGGCTGCTGCAGCTGCCATTGCTCGCCTTGCTTTTCTTTGCCGAATTCCGCAAGCGTTACATAGTGACTGCACGCGCCACACCAAAAATTATATGAGATCATGAAATTATCCATATTAAAGAGAGGATCAAGAAGAGAAAACCCATAAGAGAGTGAAAGAATTAAGGTACCTTGGGACCTCTTGGTCCACTTCTCCAAAGAGGAGTTTTTGTTGTGTTACAATCAGCACAGACCCTAATGGTATTGTTGTTGTTGTCTTTGTTAGAAGGTGGAGAATAAGCTGATGACTGATCGAACTTATTAGGTTTGTTCATCATTTTCTTCATTAGCCTCATTTTAGAAGACATCCACTTAACAGATGATCCGATCTCGATATGTTTGTAGTCGTTATCATCGTGATCCTTGTTATCCTCTTCTTCATCATCAACTACTTCTTCTTCTTCTTGTTCATAAATGGATAATTTAAGACCACTACCATAGTTATTAGTTTCTTGGTGATCAGCTATAGTAGTGGTAGTACTTTCCAGAGTTGGATGTGATGAATCATCATGAGATGGAAAGAATTGATGGGGTTGTTGATCATTTGAGGATGATCCACCATGCAAAACATACTTGTTCATAACCTGATCAACAACAGAGTCTGTCAATACTAAAATATAAAGGATCAAATCAAAATTCTTGCTTAAAATACAATTGCTTACACTACATAAATAATTCAAACCATATATAACTAGTTACATGATAACTGAGATAACAAGAAATTAAACCCTAGTTTTATCTCTATGTATACCTCAAGTTGATGATCTTCGTGATCTCTACCAAAATTCTTTACATGATCTTGAATTGGATTATTAAAGAAAATAGTAGGAAAGGATGTGAGTGAAGAAGAAGAAGTTGGTGATGTTGAACTAAAGAGCAAGTGTTGATGATAATGGTGGTGATGCTGCTGAATTACTTGGTCAAGATCACCATGATCACTATGATCATGATCAGTAACAGTACTCTCAACAGTAGTAGGAAAAGGAGAGAGTGTTGAATTGGAGTAAATTGGAGTCATATCAGAGATCTAGAGAGAGAGAGAGAGAGGGGGAGAGAGCAGAGGGAGTGAGAGAAAAGTGATAAAAGATAGAACTGAAGGGTTTAGTTATTGTCCAGTAGAAAGATCTATATAGATAGGTGCTGGTGGTGGTAAGCTATGAAATAAGTAAAACCTAAAAAGTATACAAGAAAAGTGGAAAATGGTCTGATAAATTGAGAAGGAAATCAGATTTAAAGAGACCATAAAGGAAGAGATCATAGAAGGAGCTGAGAGCGATTCACGTGACTGTATGAATGATGATATTAAAATGACAAACCCTAGAAGGAATAAGTTAAAAAAGACAAGGCAAAAGGAGAAGTGTAGAGTGCAACTATACAATCCTAAATGACAAAATCCTATCTGCATAATACTGGAAGGGGTACTGTTTCACCTCCCTCCTCACTCCTCAGAGTCTACTTGACCCTATACGCCATAATATTTTACTTTACTTAGCAACATCATACACCATGCATCCACTTGGACCACTAATTACTATCCATCCAAATCATCCTTTCTTCTTCTTCTTCTATCTGGTTACATATTTTTTACTCTAAATAGTGTTCAAGATCCTAGGCAAATAAAGGTGAAAATTACATGCCCAAAATAAAAAACATTGCACAGTAAATGAGGAGTTCGTTTTATTTATTTATTTAAGGTTTTACCAGGGGGGATATTTTGTATTTGAATACAATGTTAGACCGAGTTACTAAGTTATCTAACTTGGGGCAGTGGGAGCTTAGGGCAAGTGGGTTCATCTACCTTATTATCGGGTACTTAATTCACTATTAACATGTATTTTCTGTGTTGAATTGCATTATTTACACAAGTATTAAGAAAAGAGAGATAAAATGAATGAACTATCTCCTTTTAAGATACACAAAAAAATAAAAAGGTGAATAATATCACTTTTTGAAAGACAGATGAAGTATGATCAACTGTGTTGACATACTATATAATTCGTCATATGCATCTTCTTTGAGTGGTGTAGGATTTGTGAGAAATTAAGAAGATATATAGTGAAAATAATATAAACAGTATGCATTTTTTTTCCATGAAAATTAACTTTTGTATCATTTTCTTCGCAGGGATTCTAATAAGGTTGTGTAAGATAGCTGCCTAGCTATGAAAATCCTCCAAATGACGATTCATCAAGTTCAATACTAAATCAATCAATGGACTACAAGTTGATTACCATAACTGTAGAAAACAGTCATAAGCTCAATTCCCTTGGTAGCACGGCAATGCATTGATATGACATATAGTAGATGATCAACTTCGTTTCGTACATTAGTTTATGGCTGTATGTCGTTTTATGGTCCTCATGTATGCTAATGGCTAAGCAGTTAGACCGTCAGGTCTCACCACCAGTTATGTTCAAGGTACATAGTTCCAGTCCCAGAAGAGGTGAGCTGGATTAACCACTGATAGATGAATGGAGTCACCTGAAAACAAAAGACATAGCTGCTGCCTGCTATAGATAGACGGCAAAACTCAAAATGATGTCAAAGAACAGTTCTAAAAATAGGTTGAAGGACACAGTGGATCACTTCTTGGATACATTTTAGTTTTGTCTAAAAATAGTTATAAAAAAACAGTGTTTGGGTTGTGTTGAAGAATTTTAGGGGATTGTGCTGATGAGTGGTGATGGGTTAGATCTTTCATGGGATCAGCATCTTTCTCTCCTCACTCATCACACTCATCTTTAGTTACTAGTAGCAGCAGCAGCAAGATTGCCAAAAAAAAAAAAAAAAAATTAGCAGCATTGCCAAAAAGCATTCAATGCGTGTACAGGCTAAGGACAGAGACATGACCCCTCCACCTCTCCCAACACCTTTGCCTCCACATGAAACCCTAACAGTACATTTTTTTATTTTTCATGTATAAGTTCTTCTTATTTTTAACCCAACCTAGTTAAGTAACAAAAAGTTAGTTACCATTTCTTTTTGAGCCTTTTGTATTTGCTATTCTAAAGTAAATCTTTGGCTCACCACCAACAGCAAGAATCTGTACAAAAGGACATGGAATGTGTTTAATTTAGAGCAACTGGCATTGGCAAGTAGTGTTAAGCTAATCATTACCTGGCTTGGGAAATTAAAGGTTGAAATACAACTATTTTCATTTTGTTTCTTCATCTCATAAAGGACAAACTTGATTCTCAAAGGAGTGTTAAAATATAGGGTGCAGTCTCAAAGAAATGACTAAGTTTAGGGATTAAAAAATCATCTCCTTTTAGTGAGTTTGCATTAGGGTGTTAGAATTTGGTCATTCAGTGTCCTACTTACATAGTTGCTTTCATATAAATGTTAATCAACGGGGTTCGGAATATCAAGTTGGCCAAGGGGTTTGTCCTTAGCTGCCTTGGCTTGGTTGGCTATCCATTAAAAGATCAAAACCCTATGTACCACAACCGTTAGTTAGTGCCGTTTTAACATTATCATGGCCGTTATATCAAAAATTACTTTAACATTTTATGTACTAGTTTTATATCTTGTTATCACTTTTTCCACTCGGATCTGAGTCTAACTCGGATCAGATATTAGATGGACAGATTGTTATTTCAAATGTTATCTCGCATCTGAGTATAACTCCAATCAGATATTAGATAAACATCTTGTTATTTCAAATTTTCACAAGTTCGGCCGGGGTCTCAAAGTGAGACAATGAACCAGACTTCAAAACTTTACATGACTCTTCGGATTTATCGTAAATATGACCACATAGACGAGGAAGGAGTTAGATCCAGCCGAGTCAGCCACAAATGAATATGAATCCACTACCACTAGTCAAAATTGGATCAGTTTGATTCAGAATGATGAATAGATAAACAATTACCACCGGATTTTGTTGTGACACCAACACCTCTACACGTTATTTCCTTTCATATGGTTTCCTTATTTAGCTTATTCTTAATGAAGTAGTTATAGTTATTGTTAGAAGTCGGCTACATGCCTTAGCATTCTTGTTTAGGAAGTTACATCAACTATATATATCTGAGTCCTGTAAACATTGAGGCAGGCAATATAATAATCTTCTTCAATCTTCTTCTTCTGACTTCCTCTCTTCTTTTCTTAATCTTCTTATTCTCTTGTTTTTCATTCTAAGCCTACTGTTTCATTCAAAACTTTTAAGTTCAAACCCTTGACAAGGTATAAGGTCATAACATCTGTCATCAGAGCAGGTTCGATTATTCTAAAAAAAAACCATCAATTTTTTTTTTTCCGCTTACAATCATGACTCTCACCGAAGAAGTTAACCAGCTTACATCCATGATGAAAACCTTGGATACAACAGTTACAAACTTTATGAAGACTGTTATTGATAGCACAGACGCTGAAGAACAAACACGAGCAGCTATTATAGAAGCATTAATGAAAAGAACGCAAACCTTACATAATGAAAGTTTGCAAACTATTTTAGAGTCTCACAGACAAGAGATGACTACTATAATGCAGCAGGATACCACTGCCCTTGCTGATACTATTACTCGTAATATGGCATCACTCCTTCTTGCGCGTTTTCCTCTAAATACACCTCTTGGATTTGGTGGATCGAATGGCAGTAATGGTACCAATGGTAGTAATGGTTCGAATGGAAATAATGGCTCTAATGGTATTTTAGGTTCTCCAGATGCTCTTTCAGGTATTCGTGCAGCGCCTATCAATTTGAAATTTCCCAACTTTGAAGGGACAGATCCAGCATGATGGATTTTTCAGGAAGATCAATACTTTCGTCTACACAACGTTGTTGAAGGACTAAAGATTCCAATTGCTACAGCTCACTTCAAGGGTGAAGCTAATGCCTGGTATAGGTGGGTTCAAAATAAGGTATCTAATCCAACTTGGTTGCACTTTTGTTCTCTTATTCATGATCGATTTGCTGATAAAAAATTTGCAAACCCACGTCTGGCATTGTCTACAATATCTCAAAAAGGATCAGTACGTGAGCATATTACCGAATTTGAGCACATTCTGAACTTTGCTACTGATTTACCAGAAGATCATATCATTGATCTCTTTATCCGATCCTTGAAACCTGAGATACAATCTGTTGTAGAAGTGTTTGAACCTCAAACTTTATCTATGGCTTTCAAAAAAGCTATTAAACAGGAAGATGTGTTGCTTACAACTTCTTTCTACAAAACTATGGCTCGACCAAATCCTTTCGAACAAGCATTAAATTCTACTAGTACAACGTTCAAGAGAAATACTATGCCGATAAGGGTCAAGAGATTATCACTGGAGGAACAGAAAGAGCGTCATGATAAAGGCTTATGCTTTAATTGCGATGAAACATATAAGCCTGGGAATTTATGTGTTAAACCTAGACTATTATTACTGGATATGGCTCCTTCAATCACCAAGGTTGACAATAACAGTGATGATAAAGACAATTTGGACACTAATGATGTCATTGAAGAGGTTACTCAACCAAGTACAAAACCTACAATTTCTATTCATGCACTCACATGTTCTTCTTTTCCTAATACTATGAGAGTTACAGGATACATTAAAGGGAAGTCGATCACATTTCTCATTTACTCTGGCTCAACTCATAACTTCTTACATCCAACTATTGCAAACCAATGTGGATTTTTAGCTCAATCTGACAACACTACCATGAAAGTTTTTGTAGGTAATGGTGGAGTATTACAAACTCAAGGTTCTTGTTATGATATATCCATCAAGGTACAAAATTATAAGTTTACTACTGAATTATTTTTACTGGCAGTAAGTGGTTGTGATGCTGTACTGGGGATTCAGTGGCTATGAAACTTAGGCAATATCACTTGGGATTTTGAGAAACTACATATGCAATTTAAATCCGGTGAGAGTGAGCATCTTTTGATAGGGAATAGTTTAGCATCTGTTATGATAATGGACAGCACTCCGATGCAAAAAAAATTTGATAATACTTCCCATGGTTTTCTAATCCAATTGGTTGCAGCTTCTCCTTCAGCATCAGACAAATCTCAGGTACCTACTGAAGTCTCGAAATTACTCTCAAGTTTTTCCGACTTATTTGCATCTCCTTCATCCTTGCCACGTTCATGGGAACAAGACCATCGTATTTCATTACTACCAAATATTGCACTCGTAAATGTAAAACCCTATCGATACCAATATTTTCAAAAAGCTGAAATAGAAAAGATTATTTCTGAATTAAAAGCAACAGGTTTTATTAGGCCTAGTTCTAGTCTTTTCTCTTCTCCAGTCTTACTAGTTTGTAAGAAAGATGGTTCGTGGAGAATGTGTATTGATTACAGGGCATTAAAGAAGGTTACTGTTAAGGATATATTTCCTATTCCAGTAGTATATGAGCTTCTTGATGAGCTTCATGGAGCAACTGTGTTTTCTAAGGTGGATATGTGATTCGCTTATCACCAACTACGTGTGCATGAAGTGATGTGCATAAAACAACATTTAGAACTCATAATGGTCACTATGAGTTCTTGGTAATGCCATTTGGATTATCAAATGCTCCTGCAACTTTTCAGAGTCTCATGAACGATATTCTTAGACCCTATCTTCGAAAGTTTGTGTTGGTTTTCTTTGACGACATACTTGTCTACAACAAATCTCTAACAGAACATCTTACACACTTGAAGATTGTTTTTGAAGTTCTGCGCACACATAAACTATATCTGAAGAGTTCTAAATGTGACTTTGCTAAAACTACAATCAGTTACTTAGGGCACTCAGTATCTTCTACTGGTGTTTCGGTTAAAGCTGATAAAATCTCTTGCATTGTGAACTAGCCTATTCCATCTACTGTCAAAGGTTTGCGTGGTTTTTTTGGGGTTAGCAGGCTATTACCGTAAGTTTTTCAGAGAATATGGTAAGATTAGTGTTCCACTGACTCAGTTATTGAAGCAAGATGCGTTTCATTGGACTACAACTGCTACAGATGCATTTAATAAGCTCAAGACAGCCTTAACTAGCACACCGGTGCTAGCACTTCCTAATGTTTCCTAGGAATTTGGCATTGAATGTGACGCTTCAGGTAACAGATTGGGAGTTGTCCTTATTCAACAGAACAGACCTATTGCATACTATAGTAAGCCACTTTCAGGTAAAAATTTAACTGTCTCAGTTTATGACAAAGAGATATGTTAGCCATTGTTAATGCAGTTATCAAATGGCGACCTTATTTAATGGGTCGACATTTTAAGATCTACACAGACCATCGTAGTCTGAAGTATTTCTTAGAGCAAAGGATTTCTTCAATGGAGCAGCAAAAGTGGTTGTCCAAACTTCTTGGTTATGATTACGAGATCATTTATAGATCAGGTGCAACAAATATGGCGACTGATGCATTATATCGTATTAACGATTCGCAATTTAGGGCAATTACTTCTCCAATATTTTCTGGCATACTGACATCATTACAGAATGTCATAATGACATTGAGTTCAGTAATATTATTGCTAAGTTACGTGCTCAACCAGATTGTAAGCCTCCATGGTCTTACACATATAACGTTCTTCGTTACAAGAACAGAGTTATTTACGAACTTACAAGCGTCTTCAGCAGAATTTTTATTTGCCAGGGATGAAAAAAGCAGTTTAGAATTACATTGCTTGTTGTGATACTTGCCAACAAAACAAAGCTGAATCCATAGCTCCTCCAGGATTACTACAGCCTTTATCTATACCTACTGATGTGTGGGTCGATATCTCTATGGATTTAATTTGTGGATGGGTTTCCTGCATCCAATCGAAAGACTAGTATATTAGTGGTGGTAGATCGTCTGTCAAAATACGCACATTTCTTGGCTCTTTCTCATCCTTATTCAGCTGATATTGTGGTTGAGATTTTCATACGAGAAATAGTACGTTTACATGGAATGCCCAAAAGCATCACTAGTGATCGTGACCCAATTTTTATGAGCAATTTCTGGGAGGCATTCTTTTCTTTGCAACACACTCAGCTTTGTCGAAGCTCTGCATATCATCCTCAATCTGACAGACAAACAGAAGTTACCAACAGAACCTTGGAATGTTATTTACGTTGATTTGCTGGGATTCAACAAAAAGATTGGGTTAAGTGGCTACCGTGGGCAGAATGGTGGTATAACACTAGTTATAACACATCCATTAAAATGAGCCCTTATCAAGCTCTTTACTGTAAGACTCCTCCAATAATTACTACATATCTGCCAGGCTCCACTGCTGTCCATGCTGTTGATATAGTTCTCCAAGCCAGAGATCATATTTTGAAGATTCTTAAATCAAATTTACATGCTGCGCAAGCCAGAATGAAGGCTTATGCTGATGCGCATATGACTGAACGCATATTTTCAGTCAACGATTGGGTTTACTTAAGATTACCACTTTATCGTCAAACTACTGCAGCTACTTCTTCATTCTCTAAGTTGTCACCTAAGTTCTATGGACCATTTAAGGTCATTGAGAAAATTGGGACTGTTGCTTACCGTTTAGAGTTGCCAATTACAAGTCAAATTCATCCTGTGTTTCACGTCTCACAGTTGAAATTGAAACTCGGGTCATCTGAGATTCTTAATACTGACTTACCTTTGACAGTCGACTATGAGAAATGGGAACCTGATACAATCTTGGACCGTAAGATGTTTATGAAGGGGACTGTTGCTGGGACAAAGTGGCTGGTCAAGTGGAAGGATCATACAATTGAAGAAGCAACATGGGAGGATGCGGATGAACTACTGATTCGTTTCCCAGACTTTCAGGCTTGAGGACAAGCCATTTTTTAGGCAGGGTGGGATGTTGTGACACCAACACCTCTACACGTTATTTCCTTTCATATGATTTCCTTATTTAGCTTATTCTTAATGAAGTAGTTATAGTTATTGTTAGAAGTCGGCTACATGCCTTAGCATTCTTGTTTAAGAAGTTACAACAACTATATATATCCGAGTCCTGTAAACATTGAGGCAGGCAATATAATTATCTTCTTCAATCTTCTTCTTATGACTTCCTCTCTTCCTTTCTTAATCTTCTTATTCTCTTGTTTTTCATTCTAAGTCTACTGTTTCACTCAAAACTTTTAAGTTCAAACCCTTGACAAGGTATAGGATCATAACAGATTTATTTTTTGTTACTCTGGTTTCAGTTATTCATTATCCACCGGAAGAAATCTCTTCGGAAACCGTGTAAATAATCTCAACCACAATATAAAATATATAGCGCCCATTGGTCCATAACATTTGTTGCCTAGATCGACCTATGTTTCCAAAAATATCTACAAGGTTTTTCTTGGGTTTCCCTTGATGGGTGTGTAGTAACTCATGAACTATATGTGAGACAGACCAGACTTATCTATTGAACTTTATTTGGTCATTATATAGCCATTGCTCAGGGTCCATACGGTTTTGATATTCAATGAACTCGAGCCCTGTAAAGGGACCAAATAGATTCTTGTCTGAGCCCTCACAACTGATTAAGTTTGATATTCAGCTGAAAGGGAAAAAAAAGAAACATTTAAGATGCAAAGGACTTCGAATGTGTGTTTATAGAAAGGTATGGTCGTACATAATTATACCTAGACAATTGCAAAAGCTCCACCCATGATCTATCAATACATAAAGATGACTTCCACCAATAGAAGAAAAACTAACTTAACTAGAATATAATAGTTGCACTGCTTTTACTGTTGGAAATTTGACCACAAAACTTGGATTTTGTAGGGTCAAACACAAAGGGGAAAATGTACTACAAAAATGAACAGCTCATCACATGAGGAAACCAAATGATTACTTAAACTGAACTTTGTGATGTTTTTTTTTTCTTCCCTTCCCTTCCTCTCTCAGTAGTATTATTGTCATGTATTATTGTCATATTTTAGCGTCAGCGTCGCGTCAAGTCAATCGTCCCAAATATCAGACGCGGACACGGCTCAAGAAATGAAGCCGTCTCCGTCATTGATTTGATATCAGAAGATAAGTTGTCTTGATCAGTGTAATAGAATATTTAGAGGTCTGAAGAAGTTTAGAGGTCAAAATTCAAGGATTTTGATATGTCTGTACCTGGATAAACCTTACTCTCTTTTTTATGGTTACTTGAAGTTTTGGCCTTTTGGGGTAAGACTACTTTTTTTTTTCACTCTGATGAACAAAGTACTTTTGTCATTGCAGTCGCAGGTGGGGTTTACATGTAAATAATAAGTGATGAAATTAGTCAGTCGTGTTCATAGATGTATAACATGCAAGAGTATTGAGTGTATCAGTGATCAGATCAATAAGCATTTCTTTAGTGATGAGGTTTTATGGGGTGGGACCGGAATAAGACATTTAGATCTTAATTTGTTTGGGTATGAGCAAATGAGGTGCAAATAAAAATATGTTCAAAGTTAATTATTTTTTTTTATTTTTTATTTTTTTTTACTTAAAAGTTACTCGATTAAATCCTAGAAAAAAATTCTCCAATATTAAAGTACTAGATCTTAACCCGTGCCATAATGGCACGGGATGTTTTGTTTCTAATACGATATTGTTCACATTCCTCTTGCTTCATTTTATTCGTGAGTAATTATTTTGATATTCAAATAGGTTTTGGGAAACAAAATGGGTTACCTGATCTTTTTATTTTTTACTTAAGCATGTTATTCCAATTTGTTATCTGGACGGAGTAATAATGTTGTGCCAACATGAAAATAAAATAAAAAAATACAGTAAATAAATTTTTTCCCCATTTATTGTTCCATCATACCATAATTTCAAACTTCAAAAAGAATATTTCATCTAACAGAGACATATACCTAAACTCGCCAATCCAACTCCATGATGTTTATGAATACATTTGTTCCGAAATTATTGATAACTAAGGCTCTAAGGAGTGAAGCAAAAACCCATAATATTTTTCCTACTATAGATAAACACTATTTATTTATTTTTTGCAAATGTGAGAGTTATAAAAATGAAGAACCCTTGGCTATTGGAAGGCTGAGATATACACATGTGAGTTGAAAAAATAAACTTATAATAGTAAATCAAAACATGTGTAAGATTCTTTCTCAATCATATTGATAACATAAAATTGAAGAAATTCGTGGATAAAAAGATTTCACACCAACTATGCTAAGTAGTGCATGAATGACGTTCTCACATCTAATGTTACTCAAGTAATTTGGAGTTTTAAAGAGCATAGTCATATTGATATTTGTATCTACATAAATTCAACTAACCTTCCGAAGAAAAATTTTTAGTTTCAAGGTAGAGCCGACACAAACTTCGTTGCCTTCAATGTATACAACACACATTGGGTTTAATCGGCCTTGAGATTAAACAAATACCCCAACATTAGTCAAATAATGTCTACAAATAAGGGATCGAAACAAAGTGCTAACGGGAAAAATGAGAGACTAACATCAGTTCTACAAAGAAAATACCCGATATGTATCAAAGTTTGTTAACCAAACATGTATTCAAATTAAAAAGTCATCAACTTAACACAAAAATGTAAAAGAACCCAAGTTAAATCAATACTTGCATAAACAAAACTTATAAGAGAATTTTGTAATTATTAAATACCTTTAAAATCACTATTAGAGATTTAATTGCATGCCTCGTTAAAAACTACGGTAGACGAAATCACCCAGATTAATCTGTAGATATTTCACTGGATATGTAGCAATTCAGAGAAGTTTACACTGGTGGTGATGCGTTCCATCTAAGTGTTGTTCGATTGATTATTTTTTTTAGAAGGTTTCTGTTTTCATTGGAGAAACCGAGAGGGAGCGTTTCATTATATTCATTATCATTCAGAAATCCAAGACCAACTCGCCCTCTGCTTACGGGATCTCAATACAACCTTAGATTTATCTATTCGACGGAGAAACCTTGATACTAAATATGTAATTTTTAGTGTTATTTATTATATAACGTGACATCCAAATGTTTTTTTCTTCTTCTTAATTTTCATGTATTTTAACCGAGTTTATATTAGCATTAAGACGATCAACCACATTTCTAATTTATAGTGTTATCCTTTTGTAGCAAAGACATAATTAACATAGTCAATTCCTACTCATCAAAATCGATATCGGATTTATTCACAAACCACCGGATATCACTTCTTTCTCCACCACCACCATTTTCCATCCCTCGTAGAATATTGGGCGCACTTATAACTTTTAATCCCACACGTCATGTATAAAGTTTAGATTTAACAAACTTAGGTCGTCAATTAATTTATTAAACTATATGTTTTTTGTTAATACTAAAAATCATCTTTCTCCACCACCACCATTTTCCATCCCTCGTAGAATATTGGTTACCAAAAGATAACAAACTTAGTTTATTCAACTATATGTTTTTTGTACCAAAAACAACCATTTTGTCTTATATGATTTGGTATCATCCCAAAAGTATTTGTTACCCGCCTTTTTTGATCGTGTCAAAAACAACCAACTATACTTTTCACAATACAATGTTACCCGTCATGTAAAAAAAAATTATTATTTTTGATTCAAAAAGAAAAAACCAATACCACCACCATTAAAACCATCCAAATGCCACTATTTCTTCCACCAAAACTAATGTTACCGCCTCCACCACCTCCACCTTCACTTCCACCACTTACTTCTTCCTCTACTACCACCACCACCACTAATATCTATTAAAATAATTTTTGTCAAAATTATTATTTATTAAAATAATAATAATTATTATTATAAATAAAAAAAATTAATAAAACAATGCTAGAATAATAATGTTCTCTCCTGAGAATCGTACAATGCTTAAGGGATATTAATTAAGGGATATTTATGATGTAAAATTAATAAATCATTTATCATGAGAAATTAATGAGACATCAATTAATAAAACACTTATACCAATTAATATTTAAGTTGAACAAACCATAACCATAGATTTATTTTCTCTCTAGAAAAATCACTTATACTAATTAATAAAATACTTATACTAATTAATATTTAAGTTGAACAAACAACCACTGTTGATTTATCTTTTCTATCAATTCCAACCAAGGTGGAACAATGGTTAGAGGCCACTCTTATGACACAATAGGTCATGAGTTCGAACCTCCCCGTTATAATTTTTGAAATTCCATATCTTGACTTGAGTATTTTCATTTTTAATTATTTTTGAAATTCCATATCTTGACTTGAGTATTTTCATTTTTAATTATTTTTGAAATTCCATATCTTGACTTGAGTATTTTCATTTTTAATTCATAATATTGGAATGAACACCACGTGTGCGACTTGTAGGGTGTGGCACGGAGAACCACAGCCTTTGATTTATCTTTGCCAAGGATAAATCCTGACCACCACTCAGATAGGCTAAGTTAGCCAAACTATGCTTTATACTTGAGAAATATTAATTATTAATTATTTTTCTTCAATTATAAAGGAGCAGGTTGGTAACCTCGTCGGAGCCGACATGGTGATTTTTGGGTGGGAGGTGCAAATAAAAATATGTTCGAAGTTAATTTTTGAATATATTGTTTTTACATTGTGTGGAGTGGAATGTAATGTTACCATCAATTACTTTGAAATTAAACCGTTATCATAATGGTGAGAATTCGAACACATAGATGTTAAGATTATGCATCACAAAATGTACCATTATTTATTTATTTTTTTGTAAAAATGTAGTGCACAAGAGAAATAAGGTTTTATCAAAAAGTTAGTTTCTAAAGAGTTCTCTTTTGGCTCAACAAGAAAATTAGAGATATAAACACAAGCCTAAAGAAAAATACCTAGTCTCTATCTTTTATTGCTCGGATCTAATCAGGCTTGGATCAAATTTAAGCAAGAAACAAATCGGATTAGAGCACGGCTTATTACTACTTAGTAGTTGCGTTTTTTTTTTTTTTTTTTTTTTTTTGTAGTTTAGTGTATTTCTTTAGATCTGGTTTATTATGTTTCTTTATTTCTGGTATGTTCTTGCTTTTTTTTTTCCCCTCTTTGATCTCTGTATGCTCTTGCTCTTTTGTGCAGTTCTTGTTTTGCTTTTAAGCCACTTACCCGCCCACCTAGAGGCAGGGACGGAGCCAGAAATTTTTTTCAGGGAAAGCTAATTAGCCAAAACATAAATTCAAGGGGGGCTAGCTAACAAATTTTTCTTCTAAATAACAAAAGTTCCAAAGGATTTATAATGAATTCCCCAGAAACAGGGGAGGCGGGAGCCATCCTTGAACTACACTTAGCTCCGTCCCTGCCTAGAGGCATTTTTTCTTACCCGTGAGAAGTTGTTCACAATTCGACATTGGGTTCAAATACTTCAAAGATTTGACAAGGTACAGTTATTGGACAAATTATTTACTTTTACTCTATGAAAGCATCTCTTCTTTAAGAAGCAAATCAATCAAAATGGCTGGATCCAATTCATAGCACTTTTTTTTTCTATTTACTATCATACAAGAATTCGATATGATTTTTGCAGACTACATATCTCAAAAAAAAAAAAAAAAAAAATCCCGATGTACGCGGTTATTTTAATTGGTTCTTAAGTTTCATGTTATTGATGTATTTACTCTTTGAAAACTATCATATAATCAAACGTCAAACGCATTGTCAACCTTAGACCTTTTTACTAGAGTATAATTAAAAAGTAAAAGAATATTTTGAGTGGACTAGATTTTTTTTTGGGGTACAAAAGAGACAAGAAATGTATAGCTAGGTAAAAGTTGTTATTTCTGGTTTGTTTGTTTTACATGATGAACTGGAAAAAGGTAAGTAATGAGGAAATTATTGAGGTTTTACTATCAATGATAAAGGTAAGTCAGTGGTCCACGCCTTTATCAAATTTTCACATTAGATTACACGGCAAATATTTGTACATTTTGGCTCAACATACAAATTTCACGTCCGTTTTGATGTCTAGTCATTTATCTAATGTCTAGTCATTTATCTATTAATCGTTTTAGGTGGTACAGATCATAATTAGCAAAAAATGTTGTCTTAAAGTTTCAGAAAGTTTAGCTAAAACCACAGAGAGCCTTCGATCTGGACAAGGTGAAATTTTGGCCGAGCTAAGTCTTATGGTCTTCTAATCTAGCATTTAGATTGGAAGTACCCGTCAGCTAAGACAACCTCCTAAGTCCTATGATAGTTCTAATCTAGCACACTAGATGCGTTGAATCATTCAGCGAAAAGTAGATGCAGATTGCGTTGAATGGTTTAGCGCAACCATCTCAACCGTCAGATCAAAAAATAAATTTAGATGCGCTAAATCATTCCGCGAAAAGGTGATTTTGATTGCGCTGAACCATTCAGCGCAACTATCTCGCTACTAGTTCACATGCGAGTAATTGCTATGAGAGAGAACTAGTGTTAACAAATAGACAACACTTTTTTTGAACTTCAACACTTTTTGGCTAATCTAGCAACCAAATCTAGCCAATAGGACTTAGTCTAAATGCAACATGGCTAGGTAACAAGTGTTCTGACAAGCCATTACACCCGTATGGCAAGATCATATCCGAAGGATATCGACATTGTTCTGCTCTGCTATTTAGGGGAATGGTTTGTGAAAAATTACACTCTAATGGGATTTAGACTGGTAAGTTTCCATTGTCAAGAAATGCTACTACATCCTGCATTAGGCGAGTCCAATTTTGTGCACGATCCTTTGAAAGAGTGCCAATTTTACATTTGCATTAATAGTTAACGGCTGGCTCTGTATTATCTTACGTGAAGTATTATTTAATGTGTGTGTCCAAAATTGGTCTCGAAATCGAATTTTAACTGCTATATAAGCAAACATTTAACATGGCTAAGACTCTCAGGAAAATGGCTTCATGTGAAACCAATACGACCGGTTATTAGGTTAGGTTCAAAAAAAAACAAAAGGAGCTCACGAATGTAAGATCAGCTTGTTGAAGCATAGAACGTGCCCTAGTTTTAAGACATACATTTCAAAGTTAATGAGATTCATATAAACATCAGTCGAGATCCTGAAATCCATTAGCCAGTCCAACACCTGATTTGGGGGGGACCTTTTTACTGAAATAATTGAAAGAAAAAAAAATCTTTTCTTTGGTTGCTTGATCTGGTGAAAGATATGTAGACGATGATACCTCCTAGTTGAGACTTATACAATGTCAAGAGACGTTGGTTGATTATCTTAATTTGGATTGGAAGTAACTCCTGAAATAACTTCTTTTTTACTCTTGGATGAGCATAAAGTCACAAATATACTTTTTTTTACTTTGACCAAGCCTCTTCGAGCTGGAAAATTATTAAAGAAAATTATTCTTACAGTCTAACCTGGATAAATGAATGTTCGGTAAAGCAATAACCTTGTTAGGCTTGTTCTTCTCTTTGGATCCCACACGAATGAGAATGCATTAGAGGAAAAGAAAAAAAAAAACTATTTTGAGGGAGTTTTTTTCCCAATTTTATAGGCGAAAGATCAATCGGTATACTCAAACTAATTGGGGTATACCCAATGAGACAAAATAGGGTCATTTTGAAGTAAAAGAGGTCACCCCTTAACCAAATATTTTCAAAATGGCAAAATTGCCCTCGTTTAATTAACACTAAAAGTTTGATTAGATTAATTAATTAAGTTTAAATTGATTGAATAGATTAAAACTTATGAATTTTAAGTTATGAAATTTTGTTTTTGATTGACTTTTGTGGGATTTTCTTTGTGATGATTTTTTTTTTTTTTCGAGAATATCTCTTTGTTATTTATTCAAGTGTGTAACTATCTTAATTAAATTTGCATCAAGTGTTTGTATTTCTTTTCATTTTTTTTTTTTTTGGTATTTAGGATCAAACCCAAAAGTGGCTTGGAATGAGGAGGTAGAAGTGATTGTGAGGAACTCCGGGTTGTTGCCTGCGGTGGAGAGTCTTCGAATATTAATCAAGGTCTTCATCGCCGATACTCTAAAAATGAAGCACACAACCAAAATACTTTCTAAAAAGGGGATTATGAATCCCATTAATATGAAATCATACTCAAAATCAAAGAATAAATCAACACTTTTAGTTATGAAAGTATGAAAAGTCTTTTGGACGAGGTGAGAAACTCTTGGGATCATGCTCATGAAGATCATGCCGCCAAAAGTGGCCAAAGAAGATCTTCATCGATTGATTGCTTCGATTCTCGAATATAGAAGGATCCTCCAAAAGTGGCTCGGAAGGTCTTCATCGACAATGAGGATGCCCGATTGTTCGAGCAACTTCGCCTTACGGCCAAAAAAGGTGGCTTTCTAAGATGATCTTCATCGTCGACCTTCATTTTGTTTATTTTTTTTTGACATACAGAGATGACATAAAAAATTTATTGAATGGTTTGTTTAGCTCAATACATTTGGTATTCAAGAAATACCCTTCCTGAAATGTTTTTAGGGCAAGGTATTCAAAAATACCCTTCCATTCTTCGATGCCTAAAATCATGATTGCCGGTATTTTGGCCGGCAGGAACCCATACCAAGCAAGGTCTTCAAAAAAATACCCCGCCTTTTACTAATTTCTTGTTCCAATTGAAATTTTTTGATTGGACACTATGGCCATGGTCATCCTATGAAATGAAAAGTCGGCAAGATATGCATGTCACGACCTTAACTCACCCAATAGAAGACACGTTCTAAATCATAAATTTCGATTTCTAACTCGATATAACAATCAAATCACACAACACAATGATGGGTTTAAGTTTAAACATCATTTATAGTCTTCTTTTAATTTGGTAGAGTCAACATTTTTTTGGAAAATCAAAGTTGAGATTTTTATATGGGTTTGGTTGATGGAAGATGAAGATGAAGAAGAAGAGAAGATTAAGAGTTGGTTAGTTTTTTAATTTTATGGTTAATGAAATTAAGAAATGAATTTATTTTTAAGATTTAATTATTTCAAGGGTATTAAAGTAAAATCACACTTTTTAATAATGACACACCATGTCCCCTTCTCATTGGGTATACCCCAATTAGTTTGGGTATACCCCAATCTCGACACGTTTTTTTTCTCGTTTTTTTTTAAGTTTTTAAGTGTGAAAGAGGATATTTTTTTAGCTACTACTAACTGTTGATGTGGCTCGATAGCTAATAGCTTCAATAAATCCTGTTTTGGTTATTTGTCTTTTATCACATCTATTCTATTATATAAAGGGAAGACTTACTGTAGCATTTTGAAGCTGTAAAAATTTTAGGACGATTTTACCCCTGCAACACACTTTTTAAAGGAATGTATAAAAATGAAACTGAGGACATATTGGTAATTTAGTTTAATAAAAGAGAAGACAAGAAAATTAACTTTGTTGAAAATGAACCCCCTTAGCTACAGTGCGTGAAGAATAAATGAAGCTGTAAAATTTTAAAACCCAACTTTGCCCCTAAATTTAGAGCCTTATCAAAAATACTTTAAAAATTAAGTGGGGCTAAAACGGTAAAAGTGACTAGGAATAGAAAGGGTCCCATTAATTTTATGCGTACTATGGGTGGAACGGGAAGCACGTGCATAGCACGTGCAATATACTAGTTGAATTATTAGGTGGACTACAAATATCCTCACAGTGTTTTGCAGTTTTGGCCTCAAACTGATCATCATTTGTAGGATAATTTAAACCGTTATGAACATTGAAATGACAAGATTAACTCATCATAGGAAAATTGAGACAAACATCCTAACCTCCTAGGAATCAACAAAGCAAGGACATAACGATTAGCTTCTTTTTGTATTTAAAAATAGACACTACGGATTTTAGAATTTATTTTGCTTGTCTCATCCCCAGGCTATGTATTACTATCCAAGAGCTTCTTAATTAAATTTTTTGAGGATAAGAAGAAACCATCATTTGAATAGTAGAGGATCTGAGAACTCGACGAGACGTTGAGTCCCATTTTCATACATCAAGGACCCTCTTTGCTTTTGTCCTTTGTAATTAAGATTAGATTGCTTCACCTGAGTCACACACCACATTACTTATCAAAAATCGAATCACATATTTTGTTCAAATCTCGTTAGCATCGGACAGAGTAACTTGCTCTTAACAAATGAAAGTCATCAAGATTGAGGTTTAGCCGCTAGATTTATGCTCTCCGATACCGGTTTATCGGTGCATTTTCTTTGTTCAGGAATTTCCTTTCATACAACACAACACACTTAACTTTAATATATGATTACACAGTTAGTTTTCTGGCACATCACGGCACACAACACACTTATCAGGCTCTCGTGCCGTGCCTGCACGATTTACACCCCAGTGGCCATGGTGAATTTGATCTACACTGTACCCTAGTAGCCATCGTAAATCTGATCTTTGCTTATATCAGTAATCATGAGGTTCACAAAGTATATTATTTAAAGTGACTGGTTTGTAGCAAGCCATATATCCAAACTATAATCTTGTACATCATCATACGTAGTTGAGTTTAGGGTCAATAACATATTATCTTGTTAACTAAACCGAAACTAACTATCAAAAGAAGAATAAAAAAGACAGGGTTTGGATTCTACTCGTAGACGATCTTATGATCACGAGATAGGCTACGTACACGGTCTATGAGTCACTACTCTCTGTGTTGCATGTTAGACAGAAAAATTTAGAGAAAGACGTGTGGTGGATGAAAGTGACTTAAAATAATATACAGGAGAAGGTCCAAAAAATGGGGTAGTTTTCAAAATGGTGTTTCAAATCTAAGGAGGGGTAGCATGACAGAGTGTGTATTATTTGATGGAAAAAAAAACGGTCCCATTCTCATCTCCTGTCTCTAGAAATGGAGAATTAGCAATTTGCAGAGGGTGAGATAGGGAAGAAGATGATGATGAATTAATGATCATGGAAACAAACAAAAATTGGCATGGAGGAATGATGGGAACATTTGCCTGTTATTCTTTTCCCTACTACCATAATATTTTCTCCTAGTTGATCAATGAGTTTTTGTTCGTCCATCATCCACAGATTTTTGTATCCGTTAAGATTTTAGGTATCTTAACAGAAATGTTTTGTTTTTAGCTGTGTAAAACTAACGTGTAATATGGAGGGGATGGCACTGGCAACGAGTCATATCATATACACTGATCAGCCTAGGAGGGTTCGGCAGCTGGCAAGTCAAACCTTACATGGACTCATGTACAGAACAGATCAATTTTATTGGACCCCTACCCTAGCCTAAAAAGGTTCGACGGTGTAGTAACTTTGATGGGATCTGTAGCTGCTAGGGAACAATGACTATTTGATGTATGTGTAGTAACTTTGGTGTAGAAGTGCTGTGAGTTAAGAGCACCCACAAGGCTTCACAGCTTCTACTTTCCAAGCTCCAACATGTTCGAAAGTAGGTTGCTGCTATGACTCCATGAGGAACCGTTTTTTGGGGACCAGCCTTTTTTTGAGGGGACCATGGTTTTATTTTGGGTAAAGACATTAGAAGTAATTCTAGGTCACCCCATATCTAGTTATTTATTTAATACCTAATCTACCCTCTTAATTAATTTTAGGTTATGATTAGTGAAATGATTTAGTTAAAAACAATTAGTGAGATTAAATTAAAAGATGGGTTTATTATTAGTTGAGTAGAATTATTGTGAGAGTAGAGTTAGAGAAGATGAAGGAGAAAAACATGAAAAATAAATATTTTTTTCCAATTCACCCCCTTTGAGTATTCAAATAATGGATCTTATCAACCACAACCTAGGAGGAAGAGTATTTGGGTGAACAAGTATGTTCCAAACTTAGATAATGTATGTTGAATTGGTAAAAACTTCCCCAAAAATGTAAAATTTTGAACCTGGATTTTGAACAGGTTCGGTTATTTTATATGAAGAACAAATAGTAACCGAACTCATCTGAAGGTGTAGTTCGGTTGCTTTGTGAGGATGAACAAGTAACCGAACTCATATGAATGTGTAGTTCGGTTGCCTTGGGAGATAAACAAGTAACCGAACTAGTTTGAAGGTGTAGTTCGGTTGCTTGATCCAAACACGCAGGTACCGAACTCCATATTAATGGAAGCTCGACATGCGGCATTATGTTCGGTTGGTTCGCAACTAACCGACTTTACGTACAAATAAATTTTAACCAAGTGTATAAGGTTCGGTTGGTTCGCAAACATCATGCTTTTGCGATCCAACCGAACTAAGTTTAATAAGTTCGGTTGTTTCGCAAACTTGAGATCAATTGCACAACCAACCGAACTTAACAAACAAAAATTTCTTATGTTTTTAACCGTAAAGTTCGGTTACATGGAAGTTTTAAGATTTTTGCGAAATAACCGAACAAAGTTGATAGAGTTCGGTTATAAAAGAAATAAAAATAATGGGAAAAACAAGAAGGTTCGGTTACATGGCAACTTTTTTTCTTATGTTTTTAACCCTAGAGTTCGGTTACATGGCGGTTTTATACATTTATGCGAAACAACCGAACTCGTCGGTTCAGAACATAGTTATAAAGCATATAGAACCGAACTCATCTCTGAAGGTGTAGTTCGGTTGCTTTGTGAGGATGAACAAGTAACCGAACTCATTCGAATGTGTCGTTCGGTTGCCTTGTGAGATGAACAAGTAACCGAACTCAACACCAGTAACCTCCATTAAACCTCTCCACAACTTCCATTTTCAACTCATTTTGATGATTACTTATCATTTTTTCAACCAAAAACAAACGACAAGTAATGGGTTTGTGAGAATATCTTTGCTAAAGATTTAAATTAAGCTATATATATATAGAGGTGGTGGTGGTTGTTGTTGGTGGTGGTAATTGGTGGTTGGTGGTGGTGATAATCAGAGGTGGTGGTGGTGGTAATCGACGGTGGTGGTGGGAGGAGGTGGTGGTGGTAATCGGCGACGGTGGGCGGTGGTGATGGTCGGAGGTGGTGGTGGTAGTAATCGGCGGTGATGGGCGGTGGTGGTGGGAGGAGGTGGTGGTTATATATAGAGTGAGAGAGAGGTGGTTATTAGGTTGGTTTTAAATTAAATTAGGTTAAGGGTAGGTTAGTAATTTCAACACATTAGGACACCCCTTATAACTAGAGGGAAGGTGGCCTAATAAGACCATGGTCCCCTCAAAAAAACCATGGTCCCCAAAAAATGGTTCTTCTAAAAATTCTAGGCTTAGGAGTCACTTGGGTTGGATATGCAACTGCACGCTCATACTTCATGTTTTAGAGCATACATACAAATTTATTTTCCTAACTAGGGTGTATTTATAAGGGGTGTCTAATGGGTATGTAATGACCCATATACCCTTAAACTTTTTATATTACTAAATTACCATTATCCTTAAATTAAAAACCAAAAACAGTTTTAAATTTAAACATCTTCTCTTCTTCTCTACCCGATTCCCGCTCGTGAAGCCGCCGACAAGAAATTTGATCTTGAAAATTTGATCGTCGATTAAACACAACAAAAATAACTCCCACAAAGAAACTTGCAATATGTAATCATTCTAAATCTTATTCTAATCCGCCAATTGAAGAACAAGAAGAAGTTGAAGGATTGGAAGCAAAAATTCAACGGAATAAAGAACCAACTCCTAAAATGAAGATTAGAATGTATTTTCTATAAACCCTCTCTTATTTTATTATTTTTCATTGATAGAATATGATTAATTCAGAATAAACAAGAACTTTTTTGGGGTTACAGAATGAAGTTCGGTTGATTAGCAAGACGAATTATCAGCCGAACTGTTCATTATTCTTCATTCTGAAAATGCTTATGAACATTTCGGCTGGTAATTCATTTCCAAACGATAGCCGAACTTCCTAGGTGGTTAATACAGTGTCAGGTTCGGCTAATACCTTGCCAACCATTACCAGCCGAACTTGAGAAGTGAAATTTACCCTAGGTGGTTGTCAGGTTCGGCTGACTCGATTAGATCACTTTCAAGCCGAACATCTTTCTGTAAACACTTCAAAAATATTGATTTGTAGGCTACGGGTTCGGCTGGCTCGTGCTGATGAGTTATCATCTTATTGATGGTGGTTTTTAAACAAAGGGTAAAATCGTAAAACCCCAAAGAACCTAATGTCACCGGTGACACATTTATTAGAACATTTAATGCATGTAGTCAGTAATTAATGGGGGTATTTTTTCAAATTAGGGTTACAACGAACAAACCCCTAATTCCCCTCCGTGCCAATGGCAAATCATGCCAGCCACACCTAGCCCAAGATAGCCACGCCATGCCAAACGCACTCTGCCTTGGCCCTAGCTATGCTAGTCACACCAAGCGCGCCAAAGCATGCCAACCATGCTAGCCGCACCTCTGTGCCAATGGCAAATCATGCCAGCCACACCAAACACGCCAAAGCAAACCAACCATGCTAGCCGCACCTCCGTGCCAATGGAAAATCATGCCAGCCACACCTAGCCCAAGCTAGCCGCGCCATGCCAAACGCACTCTGCCTTGGCCCTAGCTATGCTAGTCACAACAAGCGCGCCAAAGCATGCCAACCATGCTAGCCGCACCTCTGTGCCAATGAAAATCATGCCAGCCACACCAAACGCGCCAAAGCATGCCAACCATGTTAGCCGCACCTCCGTGCCAATGGCAAATCATGCCAGCCACACCTAGACCAAGCTAGCCGCACCTCTGTGCCAATGGCAAATCATGCCGCCCACCAAACGCGCCAAATCATGCCAACCATGCTAGCCGCACCTCCGTGCCAATGGCAAATCATGCCAGCCACACCTAGCCCAAGCTAGCCGCACCTCTGTGGCAATGGCAAATCATGCCAGCCACACCAAAACACGCCAAAGCTTGCCAACCATGCTATCTGCACCTCCGTGCCAATGGCAAATCATGCCAGTCACACCTAGCCCAAGCTAGCCGCGCCATGCCAAACGCACTCTGCCTTGGCCCTAGCTATGCTAGTCACACCAAACGCGCCAAAGCATGCCAACCATGCTAGCCGCACCTCCGTACCAATGGCAAATCATGCCAGCCACACCTATCCCAAGATAGCCGCGCCATGCCAAACACGCTCGCTGGTAGCTTTCTTACCAGGCCGTGGCCCTAATGGCCGAGCATGCCATTGACACATGCCAACACGCTCGCTGGTAGCTTTTCTCACCGGGCGTGGCCCTAATGGCCGAGCATGCCATTGGCACATGCCAACACGCTCACGGGTAGCTTTTCCCGACCAGGCCGTGGCCCTAATGGCCGAGCATGCCATTGGCACATGCCAACACGCTCGCCGATAGCTTTTCTTACAAGGCCATGATCCAAATTGGCCACGCATGCCATTGGCACATGCCAAACACGCACGCTGGTAGCTCAACTTGCAAGCCGTGCAACCTAGGCCAACTTGGCCGTACGCGCCATTGGCACATGCCAAAACCCACGCTGGTATCCTAACTTGCAAACCGTGCAACCTACCGCCAAGGCATTCCGCATATGCCATTGGCACATGCCACACACGCCACAAGCGACTCTATGCATTGCCACTTACACTCAACGTACAACCTACCACCAAGGCATTCCACACATGCCATTGGCACATGCCACACACGCCACTAGCAGCTCTGGCATTGCCACTTGCGCTCGAGGTGCAATCCGCAACAAAGGCATTCCGCACATGCCATTGGCACATGCCACACGCGCCCTAGCGCGCCACTTGCACTCAAGGTGCAACCAACACTCGAGACATCAACACAAACCGGGGATGCTTTCCGGGGTCTTGGTTTG
Organism: Papaver armeniacum; assembly: GCA_023531295.1. Lineage (NCBI taxonomy): Eukaryota > Viridiplantae > Streptophyta > Magnoliopsida > Ranunculales > Papaveraceae > Papaver > Papaver armeniacum. The sequence continues at coordinate 98,294 of JAJJWW010011357.1, read as the reverse complement.
GCGGTCACAAACTTGCAAGATACACTACGCTCACATTAAGAAAGCGTGAATAGGAATAAAGCGGTCAATTAAATGAGGAAATAATGGTGAAAACGTTTTCACCCATAAACACCTTGCGGTTACCACCTCCTCCCATTATTTCACCCTTTACTCTCTTCCTTCATGAGGCCGGGTACGTTTCAATCTCGACTTGTATAAATAGGTCTTACCTATTTCCACCATACAACAAGTCTCGGTCGGAGAAAAATACAACACTCTCGAAAAGGCAACTTTGCAAGCTCTCCAAAAGCTTTTTATCTCTTGCAAGCTTCCTAAGCTTTCACTTTCGATACAAGTCGAGACACTACTCTCCTGCAGTATCTGGTCTCAACACCTTTCTTTGCTTCCTCCCCAAATCAACCCTTCTCCTCCACTTTGTGACCGAAGCAAGTCTGGAACGACCATTTCTTGGTTTAGGCCGGACTTGTACAGATTGATCTCTCGAATCTCGAAAGTGCTCACGTGCAAAGACATTTGTTTAGGGTTTAAACCAGTTTCTCACTCACCTACCAAATTTACCAAAATCGGCGGAAACGATTTCTACCCATAAACAATTGGCGACCACATCGGGAGGATTGATCTATCGGCTACAATGTCGGATCTGTCGATCTCGTTCTTCAACCCGATGTCAAGATGGTAGGGGAAGGCGAATCAATCCGACTCAACCGCCAGACAACCCAAGTTACAGGTTGTAAAAACTACACCGTAGTAAAAATCGGGGACTCGCCAAGATGCTACCGGCGATTGGGGACTTGCTGGCAATGCTACCAAAGAAAGCCGCCTTTTACATGGAGAGGGGCGTGTTCGCAAAACCTATGGAGTGAGTAAATTTAGATCGGGCAAGATATACGATCTGTTTTTAGTTCTTAATAAAACCGTCATACTATCAAGCGTCTTGTGCCTATTGCTAGCACACACTTTCATAAAAGCAATATTCCTTTCACAAAACATAATCGAGTTATATTATCAAAACCATTCATCCCGAAATAATCCAATATCCTCAAAAGCTACCACTGCCTATCAAAAGCGGTCGAACTTTGAACCGGACATCCAAAGATCCAAAGATGTTTTTCAAAAAAAAAAAAAAAAAAAAGAAGAACCTAAATGAAAGTTTAACAGAAACATTCAAGGAAAATCATCCACCATAGGTCTGCTCTTCTTGGAGAAAGTCAACTTTGCATCTTCAAGAGCCTCTCTCTTCATAGTTAACATCTTGGAAAGCTTTTCGAGTTCTACCTCCCGTCGTGCAATCTCCTCTCGCAGAAAGGCTTTCGATTGTTGCATCTTTCGACTGGATCTCAAAGAAGGCCTTCGACAAACCACGAAGCGTTGAACTCCTTTTCTACACACACGTCGCGCGATGGTGCTCCCGCGGCAATAACGTCTTCGAAACGGTGTGGCCAGTCACCTCACGCATGTCCTCGATGGAAGATAAAGCCTCTTCCACACGCTTAACCAGCGCAAATCGACTAGTGACCTTCTTGGTTGTGGCCATATGTCCATACTTCTCCTAGATTCTGGTGTACAACGCCTCATACTTAGCCCACAAGACGCTGAAATCGCCAACCAAAGACATGACTGGATAAGGAACCAAGTACGGGGGATCGAAAATGACGCCTGCAACTGGCCTGACGACTCGCAAAGGGTCTTTTTCCATGTCTACGGCAACAACCATCAGAGAATCACCCACCGTTTGAACCACATATGTGCCTGGCAATTGGTTAACTCCCATCTCCAAGTCACCGGCGGTGGTCACCAAAGGCAAGTTTTCGTGTGGCTCCACCCTGAGAATCGTCCTCCGAACCGACTCCTCCCTGCGAACTTGAGTTAGACATTTTTCAAAAGAAGAAACGAAAGAAGAAAGAAAAAGAAGCGCGAAACTCACCGAACCACTTCCCGAAAAAGAACCAGTGCTGCCAGAGGAATCACTCTCACTTGTCGAACTTTCTTCTTTCTCTGACTCATCACCGCTATGAGAAGGCTCAGTGCCGCCGGAATTCTTCGAAGAAATTGCCGTCTCCTGGCAACGTGCAAGGTCAATGAAAGCATTAACACTACCGAAGCCCTGGAAGAAACAAGACACATGTTTTCAGCAGAAATTCACGTGTTTTGAGACAAACCAACAAGGAGGCGACACATACCTGGTTATTGGAAGAACTGAAAAACACGAGAGCTGCGGGAGGATCTTTTGAAATCGCCTGGAACCCGCCAACACGATTCTTCGTTCTCTGTTCCTTTGCCTGGGGACTTTCCGAGTTGCCAGGAAACTTTCGCTTGGGATCTCTCAACATTGGATACTTCTTCAAAACTGCTGGGGAAGGTTTACAACGAACATTTTCTACCACGTTATTTACAAAATCTTGGATCATAATGAACTCATCGTACCATAACTCATTATAGCCAAAAGTCGTCGAAGTTACTCTCCCCGTTTGAAAGAAGGGAAGGCGGATACCCGGCTCAAGGGCACTGACATTGAGGGCGTCATGCAATGAATCCTTATGAGCCACCAGCTGGTAAGCAAGAGGCACCCCTTGATCGAAACCCATGTGATGAGCAGCACGGTCAATATTGTAAGCAGCTATTCGGAAAGACCCCATGAAGAAAGACGGCATATAGCCGAACATGCAGCTTTGAATAAACAAGTTTTCACCAACACTCAAATTGCTTTCAGAAGATAAAGACATGATCGGAGAAGAAGCAAAGGTGTCAATTTGAGTCACCGACCTATGGACCGGCTCCCATGGGCGAAAACTGATTTCATGCGACTTATCGAGAAGACTAACCAAGCTCATGCCAACTCTTGGACGCCTGTTCACCCATCGAAGAATTCGGGAGCCGCCCCAACTCACGGGAATCGAAGTAACGGTTTCGGAGCATACTTCTCAAAGTGCTCCCATAACCGGTGCTTGCGAGAAAAGCAACGTGCACATATGAATCAACTTTCATGAAACCATTCAAACTCGCATGTTCGCAACTAGGTGATCCGGATGCACATACGGGGAACCAAGGAATAGCTTGCCAATGGGAAAAACTTCACCTTTTGCTAACTTCACAAAGCAATCACTAGCAACTCTGGTCTTATTTCCTTCTTGCCGTAACCGTCATCAAAAATGTCTCTAGACAACCGAGAGCCAAAAAATGCTTTTGCAACATGAAGATCACTCGTTTTCGTTTAGGTTCTAGCTCGTCCGGAAACCATTGAGATATCCACCAGCTATGAAAGCACCTTTCATCCTCTTTCCGAACAGAATCCTTCGACTTCGCAGTGGAGTCTTTTCGAGCGTAATCTCCCAACTTAGCAGCAAGGTCATCCCGCATCTTCGCCTCACCTTTAGACAATCGGATATTAATATTCCCGATTCTAAGATTCAAAGAAGAGAGCCACACTATCCAAGGAGAAAGTTATTTCACCCCATCTACATATGATCGTATGGGTGTCCGAACACCATCCTGAGATGAAAGCAACCAAGCCCGGGATATCCTTCCTAACTGGAGATTTCTTCAAGCTCGACAAGATCAATAATCTGCGCTCGAGTCAAGTTGGTATTTATGTGCTCCTTACTCACCATGAACTCAACCCATCTATCAAAAGAACAAAATGGGCTTTGACACATCCTGAAATCAATGTTGGAAGAAGAATATACCCCTTTATGAAGACAGAACCGTATGGTGTTCTCTGGGCGAACCGAACGTGTCTTCTTTTCATCTTCACCACCGATTAACAAAATTGGCACGAAACCTGGGTGATTCTTCCGAGCAGGGCGAGGGTTTAGCAAAGAATTCATCATCCGTGTTTGGTATGGAACTATGAACGTCCTTCGATGAGGCGAAATTTTGTTCAGGTAACATCTTGTCGGATTTCTTCATAACAACTTAGTAACAAGATATCTGCACACGGAGAAAGACGAAATTATCTCCCCGACACATAACCGCACCCAACAAAAGGAAAACTGGAAAAAAAAAAAGGGTGTATTCTCTACGGTTCAAAACCGCACACGCAGATTTTCTTCTTGAGGTTCAAAATTATATACACAATATTTTCTACTGGGTCGAATGCGTCTATGGTATCCTTCTTCGGGTTCAAAATTATATATGGAGCATTTTTCTACGGGTTCAAAACTCTGCCCGCATTGATTTTCTTCGATTCCGAAATTCATATATGCAATATTTCCTATGGGTTCGAAAATGCACACGATATCTTCTTCGTGGTTCAAAATTATATACGCGGTATTTTATACGGCTCAAGTGCGTGCCGCAAAGTATAGCTTCTTCGGGTTCAAAACTATATACGCAGTATTTTCTATGGGCTCGAATGCGTCTATGGTATCCTTCTTCGGGTTCAAAATTATATATGGAGCGTTTTTCTACGGGTTCGAATCATATATAAAGTATTTCCCTTGGGTGCATATATACAATATTTTCTACAAGAAGCACGCCAAGAAATCATATGCGCAATATCATTGCAAGAATTATGAAAGAAAACGCCTACTTTTAGGGTTTGCACCTACATGAAAAGGGAAACAAGAGAAGTACTGGAAGACATACCCAGGAAGCCGGTTTTTCTTTATGACTCTGTCGCTAGTATGAAAGGATGAAAGAATAAAGATGAGAGAAAGGGATTTTATATATATGGGCGTGGAGATTCTGAAAAGGAACGGGCCCACAAGGGCGCCCAACTTCCCAACATCGCCCAAGTTGCACCGGTCCCACCAATTGCGCCCAACTTCCCAACGTTTCCCAAGTTGCACCGGTCCCACCAATTGCGCCCAACTTCCCAACGTTGCCCAGGTTGCACCGGTCCCACCAATTGCGCCCAACTTCCCAACGTCGCCCAAGTCACGCCAGCTAACACGCTCAGCTTCCCCACCTTGCACCAGTCCCGCCAGCTAGCGTGATCAGCTTCCCACTTTACGCCAGTCCCGCCAGCTAGCACGCTCCGTTTCCCAACTCGCGTCAACTTCTCAATGCCGCCCAGCTTCTTGTCTCTCAATGACGCTGAATTCCCAATGTGCCACCTCAGATTTGTGCAAAACTGCCAAAGGCAAGGATTCCAAATCCTATTTATAAAAAGGTCAGACAAGCCTCCTCAATTGTCTTTACGATTTGCTGCTAATAGTTTGTCACCATCTTATGCTTACCTCGCAACAAAGCTCCTGTTCCGAGATAAGCAGGGGACTTAATGTTGATGGTGGTTTTTAAACAAAGGGTAAAATCGTAAAACCCCAAATAACCTAATGTCACCGGTGACACATTTATTAGAACATTTAATGCATGTAGTCAGTAATTAATATGGGGTATTTTTTTCAAATTAGGGTTACAACGAACAAAACCGTAATTCCCGTCCGTGCCAATGGAAAATCATGCCAGCCACACCTAGACCAAGCTAGCCGCGCCATGCCAATCGCACTCTGCCTTGGCCCTAGCTATGCTAGTCACACCAAGCGCGCCAAAGCATGCCAACCATGCTAGCCGCACCTCCGTGCCAATGGCAAATCATGCCAGCCACACCAAACGCGCCAAAGCATGCCAACCATGCTAGCCGCACCTCCGTGCCAATGGCAAATCATGCCGGCCACACCTAGCCCAAGCTAGTCACAACCATGCCAAACGCACTCTGCCTTGGCCCTAGCTATGTTAGTCACACCAAGCGCGCCAAAGCATGCCAACCATGCTAGCCGCACCTCCGTGCCAATGGCAAATCATGCCGCCCACACCTAGCCCAAGCTAGCCGCACCTGCGTGCCAATGGAAAATCATGCCAGCCACACCAAACGCGCCAAAGCATGCCAACCATGCTAGCCGCACCTCCGTGCCAATGGCAAATCATGTCATCCACACCTAGCCCAAGCTAGCCACACCTCTATGCCAATGGAAAATCATGCCAGCCACACCGAAACGCGACAAAGCATGCCAACCATGCTAGCCGCACCTCCGTGCCAATGGAAAATCATGCCAGCCACACCTAGCCCAAGCTAGCCGCGCCATGCCAAACGCACTCTGCCTTGGCCTTAGCTATGCTAGTCACACCAAACGCGCCAAATCATGCCAACCATGCTAGCCGCGCCTCCGTGCCAATGGCAAATCATGCCAGCCACACCTAGCCCAAGCTAGCCGCGCCATGCCAAACACACTCTGCCTTGGCCCTAACTACGCTGGTCACGCCATGCCAAGCCAAACACCCTTACCTTGGCCCTAGCCGCGCCATGCCAAAGTAGCGCCCGCACCTAGGCTTGCAAATCGTGTAACCTAGACCAAATTGGCCACGCATGCCATAGGCACATGCCAACACGCTCGCTGGTAGCTTTTCTCACCAAGGCCGAGCATGCCATTGGCACACGCCAACACGCTCGATGGTAGCTTTTCTCACCAAGGCGTGGCCCTAATGGCCGAGCATGCCATTGGCACATGCCAACACGCTCGTTGGTAGCTTTTCTTACCAGGCCGTGGCCCTAATGGCCGAGCATGCCATTGGCACATGCCAACACGCTCGCTAGTAGCTTTTCTCACCAAGGCGTGGCCCTAATGGTCGAGCATGCCATTGGCACATGCCAACACGCTCGCTGGTAGCTTTTCTTACCAGGCCGTGGCCCTAATGGACGAGCATGCCATGGACCACACGCTCACCGGTAGCTTTCTTACCGTGCACGTGGCCACGATGGCCGAGCATGCCATTGGCACATGCCAACACGCTCGCTGGTAGCTTTTCTTACCAGGGCGTGGCCCTAATGGCCGATCATGCCAACACGCTCGCTGGTAGTTTTTCTTACCAGGCCGTGGCCCTAATGGCCGAGCATGCCATTGGCACATGCCAACAAGCTCGCTGGTAGCTTTTCTTACCATGCCATGATCCAAATTGGCCACGCATGCCATTGGCACATGCCAAACACGCACGCTGGTAGCTCAACTTGCAAGCCATGCAACCTAGGCCAACTTAGCTGTACGCGTCATTGGCACATGCCAAAACCCACGCTGGTAGCCTAACTTGCAAACCGTGCAACCTACCGCCAAGTCATTCCGCATATGCCATTGGCACATGCCACACATGCCACTAGCAGCTCTATGCATTGCCACTTACACTCAACGTACAACCTACCACCAAGGCATTCCACACATGCCACACACGCCACTAGCGACTTGATGAGTGCCAAATAGTGCATATTTATACACCTTTTTATTTGCATTTTACTCATCTTTTGCGCTTAGAAATCAGATATTATCCCAGATTCTGTGTTTTCTTTGTTTTCAAGAATAAATATTTGTATTAATTAATTTTGTGTTTTTAGGTAGTAAATAAAGTCCGGAGAAACTGAGGAGCTAAATAGCGAAGAATTGAAGTCAAACATCTATGGAGCAGATAGCCAAAGCCCGCGCGCAAATCAGTTGCAACCCAACAAGGAAGACTTGGGCTAGAGCTACCCATGACCCGATCCGAGCCCGCTCACTCGAGCCATTGAGATCTCCCCTCGCCTACATCCAACGGTCGCCTCCTCTCGCATCGAAGTTTGCTGCTCTCCGTGCAACACCGGATCACTCCAAATCATGCGTCTTTGAGCCGTTGAGATTTCTTCCCCTAGATCCGACGCTCGCTCCATCGGGCCTCATCAAACCTTGCTATCCTCGCTCCACAACAAAACACCCTAACCCTATACACCCCATCGAGACAACCCACTCTCTTCTCCATCTTCTCTTTCATCTCCATCAGAGCAGAGCTCTACTCTTCCGACACCACAGCCACCTTCACCATCACCACCTCACCAACAACCCTCCCCGACACAAAGAACACCATCCCCGCAACCAGCGCATCACCTTACCTAATCACTCTCTAATTCTTTCATAGCTTCTCTCCTAGAGCTAAGAGAGAAATAGACAGAGATAGGTTAGGGTTTCACCAATCAATCAATTGATGAAGAGTCAGAGTCGATTAATCAAGAGGAAAACTCGATTCAGAAGATATCAGAGTATGGGTTGAATTACTTTTCAATTAATTTCAATTTTTAAAGAATTAGGGTTTGCTATTTTGGGGGAATGAATTGCATGTATAAATAGAACCAAAGGGGGGTTGATAGGAGGCACGCCTGGATTAGCCAGTGCAGTCATTTAGTGTTATTTTGTTCTTTGTTGCTTTATCATGTTTTAATTTAATTGCTAGGGTTTCACTGAAACCCTAATTCCCAATTGTGTTTGAACTGTGTTGAATGTTCTTGAGAGCTTATTGTATTAGATAGCTTCAAATTTTATCACTTCAACTCTTTTCTCTCACAGTGCATACCAAAGCCATGGATGCACTGTAGTTAGGTTAATACTGAGTTGAGAGTGATTCAGCTCTTTTTCTAATTTTAATACTAATTCCCCTGACTAGTTGTGCTAAATTAGACAACTAGTACTTAGGGTTAGTGCCTTAGCTGCTATTTAAGTTATCACTTGGAGAAACTCTTAGATAAGTGGTAGCTAGTGACAAGCTTCACTTGTCTGGTATAAGAACAAGAACTCAAACTAGTTGAGCACATAGTAGGAATTCAGAGGTGGATTTGAAGACCTAGCAAACCCTTTTGTCACTTTTTTTCCTTAGCTTAGGTTTATTTCACTATTTCGGCTTACTAAACAAACTCGGCCGCTTCGACAAAACCTCTCGTTGTCACATTGTCACTTGAAACTCGCCTTAGGCAAGCCTTAGATCATTTCAGAGCACCACAAGTCCTTGTGGGATCGACCCGTACTTGCCGCGTCTCCGATAGACGCCGTGCACTTGCGGTATAACCCGTAGGCCATAATTCATACACTTTCGAGGCCTACCAAGTTTTTGGCGCCGCTGCCGGGGACTTGGCGTGTGCCCTGTTGTTCAATTGCTTGCTTTACTGATTTTCATCCCTGTACATATCCCTGTATTTACCCACCTTTTACTGTTATTTGTATTCCATGTATTAGTGTAACTTAGAGGTAATTTTTCTTGTTTTTCTTTTCCCTTCTCGCTTTAGCTCATTGCATTTGCATTTTGTTCATTCATTATTCATTGCTCGCCTCGGTCCAAGATACTCTCGGTCACCGACTCGTAGCACCGAGAACTGAGTTTGACACTGTTCCCTGTAGCATAGCCCTGAAGTCTGAGTGCTTTGGTCAGAGCTTAGTTATGTCATCGTAGCACACTAGCTCTGTGCTTATTGCATAACATTGAGTACTGAACTTTGCTTGTTGAGCTAACAGGTGCAAGCGGCAAGGCTGAGCCAACCCAAGAGGAAGGCGCAAAAAAAAAAAAAAACTGTAGTTTTGCAACAACCTTAAGCAACCTCTGCGACTTATAAGGTGAGTGGTCTCTTGCTAGTTGAATGAGCTACATTTTGTGCTCCATGCCCACATCCTGACCAAGTGCCACCAATTTTCATCACTCGAAAACTCCATGATATTTGAATTCATACATGCTAGCCGAGAACTATGACATTGCACCGAATCAATTGCATGAACTCACAAACCGACTGAACATAACCTGTGCCATTATCTTGTGTGCAATCTAAAGCTTGTGTTTGTGAGCATGGCTTGTATCACCCTTGCATGAACTTCTTGGCATGAATGTACTGTTAATTCTGCAAATCTGTGCAATACCCTGTGATTTCTGCTGTGCTTTGTAAACCCTTTTGACATCGCCCAAACTCCGCAAACCGCTTCGTGAACTCGCACCCATAATTTCAATCGCCCGAGCTCCAGCCCCTAAAGCTGTTGAGCCTCAACTGCAGACCTTGTTGAGCCAAGTTGTAACATGCTAACTCTGATTATGTGCTGAGTCATTTGCCACAATTGTGAGGTTCACATCTGAAAATATGTTGAGCTATAAACCTCATGGTACTTTGACCGATTATGCATTATATGTGGTGACTCTAAAATCGTGCATCTCAGGCAACCTCGGTTGTTTCCCAACTGTGCTATACTGCGTTTCCACTGTTGAATCTGCGACCCAAGTGAACCTTGAATAACCTTGAGCTGCATCTTTAATCTGTGTTTGCATCATGCACTAGCCGCCATGCTAGGTCACCATCCCTGATTGTCTGTGATCTGCGCATGTATGTTCTGTGCTGAAATCCCTTAGCCTACATCTGCCCTGTGCTTGTGTGCATTTATTTGTGAACTTATGGCCATTTTTATTCTAGGGTTTATGTGTGTAATGTCTACCTCTGGCTGTAACATAAGGCAACTGTGACATTTGTGTGGACTCTGAGCACACCTTTGAGCATAACCCTGAGCAAAACCAATTGACCCTGTTAACATCAATTGTGCATCTGTGAGCCACAACAAGCATAGTGTAATGCCATATCACATGTAATTCTGGGGCTAGCCTGTGAATGAGCTGCTGTTGCATACCCAGAGAAGTCTGCACGAGCCTTGAACATTCCCAAAACTAGGCCTGCCCTGTGCTGTGTGAACCATGAGTATACTCTTGGCTTAGCTCCAGCCCTCTGTAGCTGCTGAGCTTGAGCCAGCATCCTAGCTAAACTGGTTAGCTGAGTTATTTTTGTTGCATAACCCTGCCAAGCTAAGCTTAACAACTGCAAGCCCAACCACTGGGCTTGCACTCTGCATAACCATCAGCCCACATATCTCAAACCACATAGCTGGGCTGACTGACCACACCAGCTGGTCTCACTGAACCCAACCTGGGCTGCAACCAAACTGAAACCCAGTTCACCTGAGCTAACACAACCTGGGCTTTGCACTCTGCTGCTGGGCTTAAACTAAACTAAGCCCGCATCTGTTAGGCTGTACAACACAACCTGGGCTTTGCATTCTCCAATCTTCACCCCACATCACCGAGCTGTTAAGTCAGTATACATAACTAAGCCCACTTCCAATAACCTTTGGGCTGTGTTTCTACAGCACTTAGGCGTTGCACACAACTACTGGGCTTCCCACAAAAACCAAACAACAAGCCCGCATAAACCAAACTTTCCCAACAAACCAAATGAAACCCAACAAACCAAAAACCCAATGAACCAAATTAAGTCCATTACAATTGGGCTTTGAGTTCAATTTGAGAGCTAGACCATGTCAGGATTTTGGTCCGCATCTGGGGATTCAAACAAATCCCTTAGAGAGCGTGCTTATGGGCACGCTTCACAGGATGAACCCCCCACATACCATAGTGATTTTAGGGAATTTTATGGGCCTTCTCAGGGCCCTGATCTAACATACCCTAATCATTATGATCACATACATCATCCACCACAAAGTTGAAAATGAACAATTTTCTCATACCCAAATCATCACTTTTAGATCAATTAGAGGCTCGACTATCTCGCTTTAGATAGGCAATCCGCTTTAGAAAGGCAATCTGTCGAATCTAGTTTTTCTAGGCAATACGAAATGCATGCTTGCACCTTATGTGGTGGCTTAGACCACCCCGCCGAGTACCGTTATATTCTCGCATGCTTTTAGACAAGTCTAGGGAAAACCATGATAATCCAATGAACGAAGTGTCTAGAAGTGACTATTGGGACCATAATCAACCTACACACATGCATCATTCACCACAGTGGGGAGATGAACAATTTTATACTCCCCAACTCCTAGTATGCAATCAACAATGGATACACTCATGGAGCTAAATGCTTGGCTTGAAATGAATGCAATGCATGACCATCCACATAGCAACATGTCTGAATTTCCCTTCTCTAGTGAACCTCATGCACAACCATACAATGAATACCCATATGAGGAATGCATACCCACTAGTGAAGACTCTCCTTCAATAGAAAAACTCAAAATGATTCTTCACCTGATTGAATTACAAAATGATAGGATTGAAAAGAGTATTTCTAGTCTTACTCATACAACTAACATTGAATATGAACCTAATCCAGAGGTAGATGAGTACACTGAAAATACTACAATTTTGAATGGAGAGATGAATTCTTGCTATGATGATGATGATGATGAATATGAAGAGCATGCGTATTTTGAAAATGTAGTAGAATCTTTAGGTTCGAGACATTAGGTGTCTCTTCTGTGAACCCTATGAATGATGCTTCTTCTAATATTCATATATGTGATGATGATGTGGAACCCGTGCACTTGTCCTGTGAAAATGAACATGATTTACCCTCTGTTGACTTTAGGAAAGTGTGTGATGGTACAAATGATTTTAAAAATGAAAACAACCTAGATGTACCTAACCTCTCTCCCGAGTCACAAATTGAAACTCCTCCACCAAACCTAGGTGTAGTTTGTCACAACATTGCAAACCAACTTTTCTAAAAATGCCTAACTTAGGCCTAGAGCTTTGTGCTTCCCAAGTCCTCTTGGACTATTTTGCATCAAAGTATAACACTCTTAAGGAGCCACAGTTGGAATGTGTATGTCTGCATTGTAATTAGCAAAACTCATTTTGAGTTAGACCTTTTGCATGATGTACCTTTAAAATTGCAAGATTTTGTTCTCACAAACACACCTGCTCACAAGTTTAGGTTTGGGGGAAACTCCTTCACATCTACAGTCTTACTTGCACTCTCATGTTATATTTGTGTAAGATTGTTGATGGTTGTACATATTTTCTATTGGGTTGATCCTCAACTCTTTAGATTGTTAGTTTATGGTGAATTTTCATTGTATATATCCAGTAGGACTTGTTAAATTTTTCTTTCTTACATCGGTTGAGTCTTCTTGTGCGTATTTTGTGCTAATCCGATATGATCTCCACTGAGAATGTTGGATTCTAGCCTTGACTAATGAAGCTCAACCTTGCTCCTGCCGACATCCGGTAATCTCTTCCCTTTTTATCCTATCAGCATAGTTCTCTCGGTATGTGACTGTTTAAAATTTTTCTATATGTCGACACATTGAGGACAATGTTTGATTTAGGTTTGGGGGTGCATTTGCATTTAGAGTTTTTAGTCTTTTATTTTATCTTTTAATTTTACATTTAGTCTTTTATTTTATTTTATCTTTCAATTTTTCAAAAAAAAAAAAAAAAAAAAAAAAATTATTCAAAACTCTTTTTGTAAAACCTCCAACTTTTAGAGATTTTAGAGTCACTAGCATGCTTTTAGCTATGTTTACATAGAGAATCGACCGAAATAACAGAACTTGGAAATTGAAACGAATCGGGTTCCTTAGTTGATTAGAGCGTTAAAGTTGGATTTAACCATACCGAGGGCGAATTATGTGTCATTAGATATTCGGTAGTAGAATTGTGATCACCCATAGTGGAGACTACCCAATTTACATCAAGTGAGGCACCAACCTTCAATTTTTTGGCAACTTTCTAGAAAAGTCAGTTAGAGTGTGTGTCACCGTACGTAAATTCCGGTAGGGAATGGTGAGCTACCCAACTTCGCACCAATTTCAAAGACTACTTTTGATCTCTTGAGTGCTAGTTTTTGTCAATCATGAGGGTGACGTCTAAAGATGAAAACTCCTTCTAAATACCGATTTGCGCTAGCATCTCTCTCTCTATCAATCAAGAAGACCCATAGAAACACATCATCGTCAACAAGCTTTGCCAGAATCGAATATTGAAAGAAAAATTGATATAGTCCAAGGTTTATGTGCAACAAAGAAAAGAAAATAGGATGAGAATTAATAAAATTTATAAAATTAAGACAATACAAGTTGTGGAAAAATTGAGTGATAAAGTCCTTTGTCCATGGAGTAGTTGTTTCATTATTTTTATTTTTATTTTCACTTATTGTAATATCAAAAAAAAAAAAAAAAAAAAAAATCAAAAAATATTATAGTTATTTTTGCTACCACCATGGTAAAGAGAGTTCAAGAAGAAAAATCCAAACAATAAGGAAATTGAGTATAAAAGTTAAAAAATTGTCAAGTTTTGTGAAGTTTAGAAGTTCGTCATCAACAATTGAAGACCGAAGATTGAAGACGTTTCTATGGTTCTTATGAGAGAGTGATATTAATTGCCGATCGGGTGAGAAGTGAGTGAGTACTCCCACCCCTTACTAATGGTTGATTTTTCCTTCTTAGAGATCATTAGAAAAAGATTCTTTTTGTCCACACTTTTGTGGAGTCTCCAGTTTTTATTTCTGAAGGTTATCCTTCTTACCTACAACGTGTGCGGGATTTCTCTCTTTATTCCTCGCCGCACACATGAGAGACTAAAAAGCGATCTTTTTGAGTGCAATTATCATAAAACCTTAATGGTGAGGCGTGAGTTGAGACTTATGATCACAATCGAATCCAATTCTTTCATATGGTATGGTTACTTCTCGCTCAAAGACTTAAGGATGAGAATGCGTTCTTCGATAGTTCTAACTTCATTACTAGCATGCGTAAACTCTATGTCCTCATAGCTTCTTGGAGGCTTGAGACTCTTTTACACTCTCGAAGTTGGAGAAGGTTTTGTGGGTACACTCTCCCGGTAAACCCTCACGAGACTACAACTCGTCCACTAGGGACACCTAGGGGTTTAAAGGCTTAGTGCATACGCTAAATGCATTCGAGAGACCTGCGACAGGGGTATAGTTAGGATTTCCTAATTTAAGTTTCACTTGAGGACAAGTAAAATTCGGGTTTGGGGGTATTTGATGAGTGCCAAATAGTGCATATTTATACACCTTTTTATTGGCATTTTACTCATCTTTTGCGCTAGAAATCGATATTATCCCAGTTCTCGTGTTTTCTTTGTTTTCAAGAATAAATATTTGTATTAATTAATTTTGTGTTTTTAGGTAGTAAATAAAGTCCGAGAAACGAGGAGCTAAAGAGCGAAGAATTGAAGTCAAACATCTATGGAGCAGATAGCCAAAGCCTGCAAACAAATCAGTTGCAACCCAACAAGGAAGACTTGGGCTAGAGCTACCCATGACCCGGATCCGAGCCCGCTCACTCTGAGCCATTGAGATCTCCCTCAGCTACATCCAACGGTCGCTGCCTCCTCTCGCATCGAAGTTTGCTGCTCCCGTGCAACACCCGCATCACTCCAAATCATCTTTGAGCCGTTGAGATTTCTTCCCTAGATCTCGACGCTCGCTCCATCGGGTCTCATCAAACCTTGCTATCCTCGCTCCACAACAAAACACCCTAACCCTATACACCCCATCGAGACAACCCACTCTCTTCTCCATCTTCTCTTTCATCTCCATCAGAGCAGAGCTCTGCTCTTCCGACACCACAGCCACCTTCGCCATCACCACCTCACCAACAACCCTCCTGACACAGCAACACCATCCCTGCAACCAGCCGCATCACCTTACCTAATCACTCTCTAATTCTTTCATAGCTTCTCTCCTAGGAGCTAAGAGAGAAATAGACAGAGATAGGTTAGGGTTTCACCAATCAATCAATTGAAGAAGAGTCAGAGTCGATTAATCAAGAGGAAAACTCGATTCAGAAGATATCAGAGTATGGGTTGAATTACTTTTCAATTAATTTCAATTTTTAAAGAATTAGGGTTTGCTATTTTGGGGGAATGAATTGCATGTATAAATAGAACCAAAGGGGGTTGATAGAGGCACGCCCGGGATTAGCCAAATGCGATCATTTAGTGTTATTTTGTTCTTTGTTGCTTTATCATGTTTTAATTTAATTGCTAGGGTTTCACTGAAACCCTAATTCCCAATTGTGTTTGAACTGTGTTGAATGTTCTTGAGAGCTTATTGTATTAGATAGCTTCAAATTTTATCACTTCAACTCTTTTCTCTCACAGTGCATACCAAAGCCATGGATGCACTGTAGTTAGGTTAATACTGAGTTGAGAGTGATTCAGCTCTTGTTTCTAATTTTAATACTAATTCCCCTGACTAGTTGTGCTAAATTAGACAACTAGTACTTAGGGTTAGTGCCTTAGCTGCTATTTAAGTTATCACTTGGAGAAACTCTTAGATAAGTGGTAGCTAGTGACAAGCTTCACTTGTCTGGTATAAGAACAAGAACTCAAACTAGTTGAGCACATAGTAGGAATTCAGAGGTGGATTTGAAGACCTAGCAAACCCTTTTGTCATCAAGTTTTCCTTAGCTTAGGTTTATTTCACTATTTCAGTTACTAAACAAACTCAGTCGCTTCGACAAAAACCTCTGTTGTCACATTGTCACTTGAAACTCAGTTTAGGCAAGCCTTAGATCATTTCAGAGCACCACAAGTCCTTGTGGGATCGACCCGTACTTGCCGCGTCTCCGATAGACGCCGTGCACTTGCGGTATAACCCGTAGGCCATAATTCATACACTTTCGAGGCCTACCACAGCTCTGGCATTGCCACTTGCGCTCGAGGTGCAATCCACAATAAAGGCATTTCGCACATGCCACACGCGCCCCTAGCAGCGCCACTTGCACTCAAGGTGCAACCAACACTCGAGACATCAACACAAACTGGGGGATGCTTTCCGGGGTCTTGGTTTGGCGGTCACAGCTTGCAGCGTACACTACGCTCACATTAAGAAAGCGTGAATAGGAATAAAGCGGTCAAATAAATGAGGAAATAATGGTGAAAACGTTTTCACCCATAAACACCTTGCGGTTACCACCTCCTCCCATTATTTCACCCTTTACTCTCTTCCTTCATGAGGCCAGGGTACGTTTCAATCTCGACTTGTATAAATAGGTCTTACCTATTTCCACCAGACAACAAGTCTCGGTCAGGAGAAAAATACAACACTCTCAGAAAGGCAACTTTGCAAGCTCTCCAAAAGCTTTCATCTCTTGCAAGCTTCCTAAGCTTTCACTTTCCGATACAAGTCGAGATACTACTCTCCCCAGAACTATTCTGGGTCTCAACACCTTTCTTTGCTTCCCTCCCTAAATCAACCCTTCTCCTCCACTTTGTGACCGAAGCAAGTCCGGAACGGCCATTTCTTGGTTTAGGCCGAACTTGTACTGAATTGATCTCTCGAATCTAGAAAGTGCTCACGTGCAAGACATTTGTTTAGGGTTTAAACCGGTTTTCTCATTCACCTACCGAATTTACCAAAATCGACGGAAATGATTTCTACCCATAAACACAGCTGAACTTCTCTCTGTAGACTCAAGTCTTTCGATCTTGTTTTGACCATAACTTATTCGTCCGATGTCGGAATGACCTCATTCTTTTTGCATTGTCTTAGTGTTATAGCACTGCTCGGTCGAACTCGCAAGCGTTGTTATCTCAAGCTTGTTTGTCAATTTTATTTGCCAAAACTATAAGTCTTGGTTTCTAGTTTACTTATAGCTAAGTCTCGGATTAGGATAGAAAGTGTAGTTGAGCTTTAGACTTCACGGCGTTCATCGAATGAAGACGAATAACTACTCAAGGGAACTTGTGAAACTTCATCAACAAAAGGTATGTGGAGACTTGAACTCATCTATGACTCAAAAGTATATCTACTCTATATCCTATTTGAGACAAAAGTCGTATTACTATATAGACTTCAATTAACACATTTGATATTTCGAGCCGAGTTTATCTTGCTTATCTATTTCTCGAAATATGTATTGGTAAGCTTTCGCTTTAACCAATTTCATCTTTTATTATTGACGCAAGTCAAAAGATGATCATGTGAAAATCGCCTTGTAACATCTTACATGATTTGTGTGAGACAATCATTTGGTGCAGACTCGGAATGTTTCGTACTGATCATTCGATCACTTGAAAATTGCTTTGGAGCTAATAGTTGTGTGAGACATCTATTGTCGTCCTCTAAGAATGTTTCAATGATTTTATTGAGGGTTTAGAACATGTAACCATGATTGGATATAAGCATAGTGTGTGTATTCACATTTGTGTAAGTCCAAGTCCGAGAACCATGGTATGCGTACACGTACGCGTACTGGTTGGTGAATGGAAGTCCGGGAACTAAGTATGCGTACATGTACGCGTACTGGTGAAAGTTCAGGTTCCGTGAATTTCTGCTAGAGTTTGGAAGTGTATTAGTATGCGTACACGTTCGCGTACTGGCGAAACCAAACTCAGTCCGGCTACTTAAGTATGCGTACACGTTTGCGTACTTGAGAAGGTGATGTTCTAAAATTGGTTGTTCATGAACTAATACATTTACATTTATATATTAAGGAATGCAATCTTTTGCAAAACGTGGATATAATGTTCATGAAATGATTCGAGTGAATCAAAATCGATTTTGCTTCAATTGTTTTTTGTATACTACTATGAGAATATAAAAAATTGAACAACTCTCTAACTAGTTTCATTTGAGTCATTTGAACTAGTTGTGATAAATATGAATAAGGTTGGTATGAAAGTGTTCATATGGCTAACCCTTTAACTATTGTTGAACCAACTAAGTGTACACATTTAGGTACGGTTACCTTTATCTAAATATTGGTACATTTCATTTGTGTATAACAATCTAAGTTCAATCTAACGGTTGAAAGATATTAGCTTGAATCTAATAAGGTTTTCATATAACGGTGAATAATGAATGCTTTGTTACCAAGGTAACATTGATTGCAAACCCTGATTTGGAGACTATATAAAGGAGAACTCTAGCAACTGGGAAACCTAATCCCCACACCTCATGTGTGATACTAGTTGCGACTAGAGTCGATTCTCCTTTAACCTTAGGTTTTTCTAAAACCCAGTAGGTTAACGACTTAAAGACTTCATTGGGATTGTGAAGCCAAACCCAACTATTTCTTTGTAGTTGCGTGTTCTGATCTTGCTATTTTCTATTGTGATTGAGTACTATCTTCTTTAAGATTTGCTTGAGATTTATCTCCGATAGGCAAGATTGAAAAGTAATCACAAACATATTCGTCTCATCGTTTGTGATTCCACAATATCTTGTTTCGTTAATCGATTAAGATTATTGTGAGGTGATTGATAATTCAATCTGTTCTTCAAGAATATAAGTCCGGTTTATCAATTGGTTCCTGTTCATGAACAAACCGATTCTAGAACATAACCTACTTCAGTATGCTAACGGTTACGCATACCTAAGTAGTCGGACTGAGTTTGGTTACGCCAGTTCGCGTACGTGTACGCATACCATTTACACTTCCAAACTCCAGCAGAAATTCACGGAACTTGAACTTCCACCAGTACACGTACGGGTACGCATATTTAGTTCCCGGACTTCCAACAACCAACCAATGCGCGTACGTGTACGCATACCATGGTTCCTGTTTTGGACTTTACACAAATGTGAAAACACACTATGTTTATATTTAATCATGGTTACATGTTCTAAACCCTAATTTCAATCATTGAAACATTCTTGGAAGACGACAATAGCTTTCTCACACAAACTATTATCTTCAAAGTAATTTTCAAGTGATCGAATGATCAATACGAAACATTCTGAGTCTACATCAAATGACTATCTCACACAAATCATGTAAGATGTTACAAGGCGATTTTCACATTATCATATTTTGACTTTCGTCAAGAATAAAAGATGAACTTGGTTAAAGTGAAAGATTACCAACACATATTTCGAGAAATAGTTAAGCGAGATAAACTCGGCTCGAAATACCAAATGTGTATAATTGAAGTCTATATAGCAATACGACTTTTTGTCTCAAATAGGAGATAGAGTAGATAGACTCTTGAGTGATAGATGAGTTCAACTCTCCACATACCTTTTTGATGAAGTTCCACAAGTTCCCTTGAGTAGTTCTTCGTCTTCATTCGATAAACGTCGTGGAGTCTAAAGCTCAACTACATTTACTATCCTAATCCGAGACTTAGCAATAAGTAGACTAGAAATCAAGACTTATAGTTTTGGAAAATAAAATTGACAAACAAGCTTGAGATAACAACGCTTGCGAGTTCCACCGAGCAGTGCTCTAACACGAAGACAATGTAAAAAGAATGAGGTCATTCCGACATCGGACGAAGAAGTTATGGTCAAAACAATCTCCCCCTTTGTCAATTTTAGTGAAAAAACTATCAATACATATGGATTACAAAATAAATAAACTTGGTAGATTCTCATCCAAATGCTTGATCTCCTTGGTTCTTCAACATTAACCGAAATCTTCGCCACTTCCAAGTACTCCAATGATTCTAAATTTGTTCAACTCAGCATCATAGTTGTTGAAGATCCGTAGCAATAACAATGAGAAAACAGTTGCTCTCAATCATTGTTATACAGTGTCATATTATTATTACACAGCATCAAAGTTCAATTGTATCCGAACTTTCACAACAATACTATGGTGATATGTATCACTCCCCTTTAGTCAATACTTCATCTTACATGAAAACCACTCCCCCTTACATAATGATCCGTAAACCATATGTATTTGTAGTGTGAACTATACATTAATTCTCCCCCTTTTTTTTCAATATAAATTGACAAAGGTACGAAAACTAGTGGTATCCTAATGAAATTTCCATAGAGATACTTCATGACCAAAAGAGAACCACATATTTACTTTGTTTAGATGCAATTATATAGCCGAAGCTAAATGCATTCATCAAGGAGTTTATAAAGATACAAGATAACCCCTATAATATTCCATAGTCGCACTCCCCACAAAGATATGGCAATTAAGCACAAGTTCAAATAAGAACTCTCCCCCATAAAATGTCATTCCCGAAAGAACAACAAGAGCGACCTTACTTTCACAAGAAAAGAAGGATTTCTTTGGACATTAACAAATCACATGAAACATGAATTTGTGTCCAAAATACTCAATTAAATTAACCACAAAAGAACCTATGATTAATTTAATTGGAAATGCTCAACCTAAGAAAACTTACGGAGCCGCACAATATTTACACAAAGATGAAGATCAGGGAAGACCAATACTGCGGAATAAACAAAGATTCATTCTATCTTTATCAATATTTGCATAGAGACATATAATAGACTTAATCTTTGTAAACAAAAGTTCATCTTATCTTATGTTGGGTGAAATAATCAAAAACAAGGAAAAATCAAATAAGCAAAAGTGATTGATACTTAGCTCCTTTATAATGGAAGTGATCGATTTGATGAAACGGACGAGCTCCCTAGATCTCCGCAACAGGAACAAGGCAAAACTTTGGAAAAAAACAGAGTGAGTCACGTGTTCAACACGCTGCCCTTAAGACATTAGCGCCCGGCTACACCCAAGAGTGATTCTATAGCCCTCACTGGACGGATATCTCCAAGATAAAACACCCTACTACACCTACTACTAACATATGTAATAGATGCTCAACTTGAGCTTGGCAACTCCGAAAAATCCCTTAAGGAAAATCGTGAACGCATAAGAAAACAATATAAAATATCTTCCCTTGGGGGTCCCTCTAAAATATAGAGAAACCCCTTTCCCATAGATTTTACAAAATTCCCATAGATTTTACAAAAGTAGTGAATTTCTTTATATAATGGAACAATACAACTTAAAAAGACGAACTCCCCGATGTGGGACTAAAAAGCTTATATAGTCTCTTAAAAAAGAAAAAAGTGGAAACTCCACGGCGTGGGACTAATAATTTATTCATTCACAAAAGAAAACAATAAATTATAATTTTTATTAAAACTTTAAAAATCATATTTTATTAATCGTTTTCCAACAAACCCCACATGAATGAAAACTAAATAAAATACGAAAACACAGATAGATCTATGTAAATCAACAACCCAATCTCACGACCCGAACTGACTGAACAGAGATACAGATCGTGCATGTTGAAGTCAAACTAGATATTCCAACGTCATCTCCCTAACACAACAGTGTGTTGACCCCAGGGTCATACTATGGATTGCAAAAATCATATAGTATATAGAGCTTTCATCTTTAGTTTCTCACAAGTGAGACTAAAGGTTCTTTTCACCAAAGTGAAAAAGCATGAACTAGTGAACCCTTAGTGACCCTTAGGTCCTAAGTTCCAGTAATACCAAAACCATCAAAACGAAAATCACATAAAAAGCGCAGGAAATACCATTTTAGGCAGAGGTGTCCATGAGGTCTTGAACCTTTGCTTAGTCAGAAATTACCGGAATTACTTGCTAGACACAGTGAACTATGTCTTGAACTGCTAGCGTTTGATGTAATTAGCGATAACGACAACGGATGATATCTCCAAGGTTGATGCCAAGATCGTGTCGTTTTGTCCAATTTGACCCTGGACATATCCTGTTTATCAGAATGTTGTAGAGAATCAAAGCTCATATTCTCATAGGAAGCGGCCCCACTTCCTCATTCAGATAGGTGAGTTTCCGTAAAGAGTGTTACTGCTACACCCCACTTCAATCTTAAATTGAAACTATAGAACTCATTAAGACTTCTTAAAACTCATCCTTCACATGCAACCACACTATCACGTCTACACCATAGGGAAGGGACAGAGAATGAAATTCTCTGATAGTGTTTACCTTTACCCACCACAAATTAGTTGTCTCATTAGAAACCTTGATCTTGGGATCTCCAGTCAGCAAGGTTGAGTATCCTTCATGGCAAGTTTAATTTATGAGCTTAAAGCCCCATCCCCCTCGATGCAATTTTAACTATCTCTTTGTACAAACCTTTTGTCAAAGGTTGTCCGATATTCTCCCTGGACTTTATCCAATCAATGGAAATAACGCCGATTGAGATTAGGTATTTTTAGTTTTAGTTATTATAGCTTGGCTAACACAATATATAGATATAGCTGGCACAGGCCTATGCCAGAGATGAATGTCTTCTAAAAAGCATCTTAGGCACTCGGCCCCCTCTCGTACTTTATCTAACCCAATACTCTCAGATTCCATAATGAATTGAGAAATATATGTCTGTTTAGAAATCTTCCAAAAACAAACCCTCTTCCTAGAGTGAAAGCATATCCACTCGTAGACTTAGACTCCTCTGAGTCAACTATCCAGTTTTCATCACAAAGTCCCCCAAGGACAGTAAGATACCTTTCATTAAATCAAACAAAAGGTAGTAGCTAGAGTATTTTAGGTACCGTAATACTCTACTAAGTGCATCCCAATGCTCTTGCTCTGGACTACAAGTATATCACTTAACTTACTCATAATATAGGCAATTTCTGGACTCTTACAGTTCATTAAATTCATCAGACATCCTATAACTCTTGAGTATTCAAGTTAAGATACTCAATTACCCTTACTTTTCTTGAGTCTACAAGAAGAATCATACAGAGTAAAAGCAAGCTTACAATCAGACTGATTGTATCTCTTAAGCACAAATTCAACATAATGAGAACGACTCAGACTATAAACGTTAGAATATCTTCAAATCGTCATCCCAAAGATTACATCAATAGGGCCTAAGTTTCTCAAGTCAACGTTCTCATTCAGCGCATGTTTTTAGTGGAATTAATCACATCTATGTTTGTATCAAGTATAAGCATATCATCAACATACAAGCATACAATCACACAGGCATCCTTAACAAGTTACTTGTAAATATACTTGTCAGATTCATTAACTTAAATCCACTACTCATTATCACATGATCAAATTTTCCATGTCACTGTTTACGTGCTTATTTGACCCTTACAAAGATTTTTTCAACTTACAAACTTTGTCTTCACAACCTTTCACCACAAAGTCCTCGGGTTTGTCTATGTAAATTTATTTATCTGATTCACGGTTTTAGAAAAGCTGTCTTAACATCCAATAGAAATTAGCATCTCAACGGAAGTAATTCTCGTCACAGGTGAATAAGAATCAAGGAAATCTACACCTTCTTTTAGTTTATAGCCTTTAGCTACCAACTTAGCCTAATATTTTTCCACAGTTCCATCTACCTAATGTTTTCTATTAAAGACTCATTTACATCCCATGGTCTTACTCCCTGGAGGTAAACTAGCAAGCTCCCAAGTCTGGTTCCGACGGACTGAGTCCATTTCACTAAATGAAGCTTCTTACCAGAATGGGGTTTCAGTAGATGTCAATGCTTCATTACAATTCTGGGGATCAAACTAAGCTAGGTATGTTATGAAGTCAGCTTCATAAGAAGTCTCAAGTCTAATTTGGTTACTTCTCTTAGGCTCAACCTCAACTTCATCTTCCTTTAAGATAAGTTCTGACTATTTGAAAATAAATCTAGGGGATCAACAACACATTTCTAATGAGATATAGGTTTAAGAATAAACATTTTCAAAGAACTCAACATCCCTAGATTTCGTAATAATATTCACACCAAAGTCTGGAAAAACAGAACACACAACCAAAAATCTATATTTCGTAATAATACTCAGCATACCTTATATGAAGACACAATCAAAAATTTTGGTTTTTATCTAGTTCTTTGGAAGAGGAATGACAATCTTAGTCAAACACCCTCACACTTTGACGCATTCATAAGAAGGCCATCTAACTTTCCATAAACATATGGAGTTTTATCTGATCCTTTAAAGGTTACTCTACTCGGGATAGAACAAAATTAGTGGACAACCTCCCCCCACAAGTTGGTGGTTAATCCTTAATCAACATTGCATAAATCATCTCCTTAATGGTTCTGTTCTTACGTTCAACTATACCATTAGACTATGGTGAATAAGGATGAGAAATCTCATGAATAATGCCATTTAATAAGTAAATTTATCCTAAATGAATTTTATACTTGCCACCACGTTCAGACCTAACCCTTTTAGTGGTAACATATACTTCGCTTTCAATTTCAAGTTTATACTCTTAAGGCTTCTAAGGCATCATCCTTACCCCTAAGTAAGTATACAAGATAGTACCTCATACACTCATCTATGAAAGTTATAAACCACCTTTTACCACCTTAGTTTGAGTTGATTTCATGTCAACTAGGTCTAACTGAATTAATTCTAAGGGCTTAGAATTACTCTAGACAATTTTGCTAAAAGGTTTTATAGCATATTTTGATTCTTCAAAGATTGAACTTTTGTGTTTTCAATATCCAAACTAAATTTGGGTATGCAGCCTACGCTGGCCAGTTTAAGCATTGACTTATAAGTTTACGGTTCCAAGTCTACCACGCAAAACATTCAATCATACAAAGAAAGCACAAGAATCAACTATGTTCACTTCATCAGTTTCTCCATTAAGCTTATATAGACCCAAAGTCCTATAACTCTTGCTTAAAAAATCACTGCCTAGTTACAACAAGTTTTCCAGATTCAATAAAAATCTTAAATATTTTACCATTTACAACAAAACAAGATACAAGATTCTTGCATATGCTCGGAATATGAAAACTTCATTCAATGTGAGAATATTACAAATATGAGCGTCTGCTCGACCTTTTACTTTTATGCAACCTCTGTCGCAGATGAGTTACTCATAAAGAGTTTCTCGACATCCCTTATCCTCTGATAGGAGGTGAACAGGTCTCTTTTTAACAAACATTCTTGGTGGCTCCAGAGTCCACCTACATGTCTCTCACATTGGTTATTAAAATAACTTCCGACATCATGCCACTGAACTCGTTCTAGTTTGTTTCAACTAAATTAGTATTAACTTTCTACTTATTAAGGTTTTATGTTGTCTACATTTACTGTCGTATGGCCAGGAATTTTACAAACATAACAATCACCCTTAATTAAAGTAATGCCAAATTCAGGTTTACGAAACATACCTTTCGTACGAAGACTACGCTTAGAGTCATGTTTCATGTTCTCGCCTTTGTCATCTTTGGGTGACTTGTGTTCATCCACATGCGCCTGTTATCCATGTACCGTTCCAGTTTTATGTCACAATCTTCGTTTATACTCTGACTAGGTAGATAGTAATTTCCCAATCACCTAAAACACTACATCTGACAAACCTTAGTTCCGAATTGGAAAATAAAATATGAGTTTTGAAGATAACATCTAGATATACAAACTTCGTTTGAATCACCATTTCAAAAAAACTCATGGTTACCCCATAAAAACTAATTTAGTCAACAACAAGTTTCTCCTCATCAGAATTTTTCAAGAACATTTCTATGTTTTGTAAAATATCAAATAGTAAAAACTTTTACAACTCCAAAAATTCTGAAATTTTGTGTGGGTAACTATCAGGATGTCTACTACATTAGGTCAAAAGGTTTCACCGAAATTCCTTCTAGGTTAAGAGATAAATTCGAAACTCTACAGCTGGCCAAAAATTCGTTTTTGTTTTTCACTTCACAATTAACATCCATGATTATTAAAAATTTTAATGTCTTAATATTATTGGGTGCAATAATCAAAAACAAGGAAAAATCAAATAAGCAAAAGTTAAAGTGATCGATTTGATGAAACAGACGAGCTCCCCATATCCCGCAACAGGAACAAGGCAAAACTTTGGAAAAAACAGAGTGAGTCACGTGTTCAACATGCTGCCCTTAAGATATTAGCGCCCGGCTACACTCAAGAGTGATGCTATAGACCTCACAGGACGGATATCTCCAGGAATTAACACCCTACTACACCTACTACTAGCATATGTAGTAGATGCTCAACTTGAGCTTGGCAACTCAGAAAAACCCTTAAGGAAAATCGCGAACGCATAAGAAAACAATATAAAATATCTTCCCTTGGGGGTCCCTCTAAAATATAGAGAAACCCCTTTCCCATAGATATTACAAAAGTAGTGAATTTCTTTATATAATGGAATAATACAACTTAAAAAGATGAACTCCCCGATGTGGGACTAAAAAGCTTATATAGTCTCTTAAAACAACTAAAAGTGGAAACTCCACGGTGTCACGGTGTCGGACTAATAAATTATAATTTTATTAAAACTTTAAAATCATATTTTATTAATCGTTTTCCATCATCTTCATCACTATTTGCATAATGACATAATAGGCTTAACTTTTGTTTGTCAAAAGTTCATCCATTCTTTTATCAATATTTGCATAATGACATATGAAAGACTTAACTTTTGACCACGTATGGGACAATCATAGTTCACGGATGCAAACACATATATCCCATAACAATTTGCAATATATGAAACCATAAAGATTAATACTTAAAAATTTTAGAATTTAAATAAATAAATCTAAAAACATTGCAAGATAAAAAAAACGTAGGAAATAGCTATGTGTACTCACAATAATGGCTATTCCAAACCCTAGTTATCCTTCTTAAAACACAAGAATAAATTCTCATAAGAAGTTTCCTAGACATTAAGACCTTTGAAAAATTCTTTATCGTCCCCGAACTTCTTGTCGTCAATAGCTATTGGAACATAAGGTTCATGAAGATAGGAGTCAATTTCAACGAACCTTCTTGATTGATGTCGAACCAGGGCCTTCTGAATTTCAAGAGTCCTAACCACAAAAGCCTTTATTTGCGGCATCTCCTTTCCTATTTCCTTCAACTCTTCAAGAACACCAGAAAACTTCTGAAGATTTGAAGGAACAGCCCTTGGTTTTCTCACATTCCTCCTTTTTCTTTCAAATTTGAGGGTAAGGGAGATACCAATTTATCTTTTTCCTTCATGATTGACGGCCTAACAATCATATTAACATCTTTTCCATTAGAAGTCATGATGCTTGGAGTCTCCATAAAAAAGGGTTTGTGAGAGAAAATCATTGAACAAGCTCTACAAGCAAGCTTGTGATGAAAAGAGTTTTTTTTTTTTTTTGAGAAGGAAAAAGGAATGTAGGGTTACATGACCTTTATACAAATTAAGGATTCACGTACGCTCAATTCTCAGCCCTAAAGAGGGTAGAATTATCGATTTTAACCCTTCTTTTAATGAAAATGAAAAAGGAAAGACCATTTCAATACCAAATGTTGATATGAAAGGATCAACCAATTTTTTATTGAACCCAAACAAACAAAAAATAAAAAACAACCAAAGAAAAAAGATTTTTTTTTTTCTTTTTTTTTTTAAGACTGGAAAGTGCTTCACTCTTGTCTCTTTTAAATCAGGCACTTGAGACAAGATGCTCGGCCAATCAAGTTGTGTTGGGCCGAACAATGATTTGTCCACCATGAACCTTTTGGAAAGAGTTCCTAACTACTTTTTCCATAGAATTCTTAGACCTTGTTCTTTTTCGGAGAGGTCTAATTGGTTATTTAGAAATTAACCTTTTCGGAGAGGAAATTTGTTTACATACCTCAGTCGACTTTTGAACAAGTTTAAGCTTGTTTGCTAATCGATTTGCTGTCCGTTGAAGTTTGTTGACATATCTTACTTTATGCTTGTACTTGAAACAATTAGAGAGTCCGTGACCCTTAAGAGTACAGTAAGAACATGTCAAGGTGGAGGATGGCTCAGACACCATAGCGGAGCAAGCTGCTAGACAAATTGTGGTACCTGAAACATTAGAAGTAGAATCTCTAGTAGATAGAGAAAAATCCATTTTATCCTCCAAAATAGTTGAAGAAGTTTCTCCATGAAAAATATCAAGATTGATGTGAGTAAAACTATAATTATCAAAATTAATATTTTCAGCTAGGAGCGCAGTACTTGATTTTTCATCTTCATTTGAATCATAATGATCAGACATTTCATCAAGAGTTGCAGCAAGACCTTTGTTCCCGATGTATTTTTTACGATTTGGACACTCATTGGCAAAATGACCAATGTTGAGGGTGATTTCGATTTTGGTTCTACCCAGTCCTAGTCACACCAAATGACCTCAGTTTACTAAGAATGGTAAGAGAGAGAGAGTTGCCTTTCTATTGTACCTTGTCCTTCCTTTTATAGACTTTCCAAAAGCCCTTCCTTTTATGACATCATGACACATGTCCTTAACCTCCTTAATTACCACTAATGTCATTCTTTCTCTAATATGACATCTCCTTCTATATTAATTCCTCCTTTATCCCTTTTGCTCCATGGATATTTTCCTATTGGACTTGGGCTTAGTCCCCAAGTCTTGCATTAGGCTTGTCTCCCCTGTGGGCACCCTGAACCCGTTAAGGGGTATTATTTTTCATGTATCAACATTAGTCCCCTGACTATTGGGTCAATTGTTAAATGACCCAGTAGTCAAATCACTTTGTACTCTCAATCACCACGTGTCGTGGCATGCATTGGAAATAGAGCGGTTAGTACATCATTTATGGTGGTGCTTTCCTTATATAAGGGTGTTGTGTTTCTGATCTTGCCATCGGTTTCGAGCTTTTGTTTCCATTTTTGCTTTCCTCTGTTAGATATCTTGCTTAGATGGCTCATTCCCTTCACGGATATGTATTAACTTTGGCACCAGTCCCAGCGCTGGTTTCGACGTTCAAGGAGCCAGATTGGCGCGTTTATCGTTGGTGAAGGCTGAGGTCGAGGCTCTTCATGGACAGACTGGCAAATAGGGATTTTATGCACGCTCAATTCACGGAGCATCATGAAGCATATCAGGCTGCTCAGAAGGCTGAATCGTCAGGTCGTGTATCATTGGAAATCCAGCGCGCATTGGATGAAGCCGTCACCGTTCGTTACGCGGCGAATCAATTATTCGCGGATTCTTCGATAATGATACTTACCATAGATCGCGCCATATATGATTGTCGTCTCTGGATTTCTGACCAGGCAGCCCCGCCACTCCTTGGACACATTCTGACTTTAGAAGCTACATCTTCGCTTGTGCCTCACCCCTACCTCGAGGATGAGTTAGCGCGTTTGTTGGTTTTGAGAGAGGAAGTGGGCATGCTATGGACGCTTAGGTAGATTCGTCAGGATAAAACGCGTAAAGAGTACGATGAGCATGAAGATACTCTTACGTTTGCTCGCGGGGCTAAATCTAAGGGTAAGATTATTCGGGATATTCATAAGTTGGTGAATGAAGCTGATCAGGACCTTTGTTTAGTCACCGCGGAATGTGATGATGGGTGTCTGATGGTGGAGACCTTTAGATACGGATATCGCTCGTTGTCGGGCATTAATGGCTGGTTAGGTTGTGGTCCTGCTGTTGTAGTCCTATTTGTGGTCCTGCTGTTGTTTTCTTATGCGTCTGTTCTGAAGAATTTTTTTTTTTTTTTTTGTGTTTATTGTTCCTTATGTGTGAATAAAGTTTTATTTTAGGTTAGGATATTATTTATTTATTTTTTTATATTGCGCTACTTCTGTCATTAAGTAGGGTGGGTTAGTGGTAGTGTCTATCCTCCCCCTCCCTTTTGTGGGGTCAGGTATAACACGCCTTCCTTCTCTTCTCCATCCCCCTCTTCTTTTTTTCCGGAGTAAGGCGAGGCGGGGTGAACAAAGTGTTGTTCTAAACGCGCCTATTCCCCTTTTCGTTTTCGATAGAAGTGGCGGGGTGCGGAGGGCCTTGTTCTTAACGCGCCTATTCCCTTTTTATTTTGCAATAGAAGTGGTAGGTTGGGGAGGGCGTTGTTCTAAACTTACCTACTCCCCCTTTATTTTTCGATAGAAGTGGTGGGGTGGGGAGGGCGTGGTTCTAAACGCGCCTACTCCCTCTTTTCTTTTCGGTAGAAGTGGTGGGATGGGAAGGGTGTTGTTCTAAACGCGCATATTCCCCTTTTCTTTTACAATAGAAGTGGCGGGGTGGGGAGGGCGTTGTTCTAAGCGCGCCTACTCCCACTTTCTTTTTCAATAGAAGTGGTGGGATGAAGAGGACATTGTTTAAACGCGCATACTCCCCCTTTCTTTTTCGATAAAAGTGGTGGGATGGGGAGGGCGTGGTTCTAAACGCGCCAATCCACCCCCCACCCCCCTTTTTTATTTTTTTTGTAGATGGCCAACCGGGTGCCCTTGGCATTGCCATAGTCAGTTGTAGATTTGTCAGCCAATCGGGTGCCTTTGGCATTCCCGTATCCTTTTGTAGATTTGTCAGTTGACCGGGCGCCTTTGGCATTCCCGTGGCCTTTTGTAGATTTGTCAGTTGACTGGGAGCCTTTGGCATTCCCGTAGCCTTTTGTGAATTTGTCAGCTGACTGGGCGCCTTTGGCATTCCCGTAGCCTTTTGTGAATTTTTCAGCTGACTGGGCGCCTTTGGCATTCCCGTAGCCTTTGTAAATTTGTAAGCTTGTTGGGCGCCTTTGGCATTCCCGTAGCCTTTGGTAAATTTGTCAGCTGACTGGGCGCCTTTGGCATTCCCGTAGCCTTTTGTAAA
The DNA here is from genome assembly GCA_023531295.1 of Papaver armeniacum. Classification (NCBI taxonomy): domain Eukaryota; kingdom Viridiplantae; phylum Streptophyta; class Magnoliopsida; order Ranunculales; family Papaveraceae; genus Papaver; species Papaver armeniacum. Next base: position 67,431 of record JAJJWW010011357.1, on the reverse strand, counting down.
TTTGTTAGCTAGTTGGGCGCCTTTGGCATTCCTGTAGCCTTTTGTAAATTTGTCAGCTAATTGGGCGCTTTTGGCATTCCTGTAGACTTTTGTAGATTTGTCAGCTGATTGGGCGCCTTTGGCATTCCCGTAGCCTTTTGTAAATTTGCCATCTAATTGGGCGCCTTTGGCATTCCCGTAGCCTTTTGCAGATTTGTCATCTGATTAGGCGCCTTTGGCATTCCCGTAGCCTTTTGTAAATTTGTCATCTGACTGGGCGCCTTTGCCATTCCCGCAACCTTTTGTAGATTTTCACATCATTTGTTGATAATCTAACCTTTATTATTCAGAGCTAGTGCTTATACATTAGGCGATTCATCCATAGAACTTCTTCAACCATTTGCCGTTGATGGGAGACTTGACCTTGGTGCCATTCATTCGCTTGAGCTTATAGTATCCACTTTCTCGCCACCTTTCTTATTTTGAATGGGCCTTCCTAGTTTGCGACAAACTTACCAAAGACCGGCATTCTTTTGTATGTGAGGGGCGATTTTGAGGGACAAGTCGTCCACCTTGAAGGTTCTCTCCTTCACGCTCCGGTTATAGTAATTAGTTGTGCGCTTCTTGTGAAGCTTCTGCGAACCGTTATACTCGTGATCTTCTCTCTCTATCGTTTTTAGGTGGGCGAAACGCCTTCGTCATCTGGTGTAGTATGGCTAGCCATTGACACCCTTGCGGGCGGGACCGCTATTTCTATTGGAAGTATCGCATCTACTCCATATACTAGAGAATAGGGTGATGCTCCCGTGGAACTGCGCTTTGATATCATGTATTCCCATAATGCGAGCGACAACTGTTCGTTCCATTCTCTGTGATGATCATGCACTTTGTTACGATCGGGACTCGAATGAGCGTCTTGTTAGTTGCTTCCGCTTGCCCATTCCCCGAGGGTAGTAGGGGGTCGACGTATGTAGTCTTGTGTTGTATTGGCGGAGCGGTGTATTACATCCTTGTTTACAAACAACTTGGCGTTGTCCTCCCTAATTATCATGGCGCGCCAAATATGTAGATAATATGCTCTTTGATGAACGCGCCACACGTTGCTCGACGTAATCTTTGAGGGGTATTGCTTCGACCCATTTCGACACGTACTTCGTGGGTTGTTATTATGTATTTATGGCGCTTTGACGACGTTGGGTTGATCGGACCTATAAGATCCAACCCCGGCTATCAAACGGCCATGGTGTCTTTATGTTGTGTAACCGAGTATGGGGTGCCCGAATCGGGGTCCGTGCATCCGAAGCTTAGACATTTTATGACGTTCTCTCGCGGTGTCGCTCTTCATGGTTGGTCAATAGAATCTGCCATCATAAAGTTGTAGGAACAGCTTCCGCATTCCTTGGTGCTCAGCATCGTGAGACCGGGTCATTACCTATGTTGCTTCTTGATCGGATAGGCACCGTAACATAGCGTTGTTGTAACTTCTGCGATAAAGGACCCCCTCGTGTATGAAGAAACGTGCTCATTTCTTTTGAATTTTTAGGGCAGCCTCTCTCATTGGGTAGCTTGCCGTGTTGGATAAAATCTATGTAAGGCTGTCTCCAATCCGTTCCTTCAACTATGCAAACTTATGCTGGTTGAGGTGGGGCTTGACAGTCGGCACAACTATCTTGGAGGGCAGCGCTTGCGCTGACATGCTTGGCCAGTATATCCCCAAACTTTGCAGCTTTACAGAGGTGGACGGCGCGGTTTTCCCGCATGTCTCCATGTGCAACTCCTGGAGTATTTTTCTGCTTCCCTTTTATTTACACATCTTGCGAGCGATCCTCCGGCGGCTCGGTAGTACAGGGCGCCTTGAATCATCACAAATTGCTTCAAGGATTGAGTAGGCATCACTCAACCTTCCTCCATCCGAGTTAAGTCTTCGATATATACTCGCCTCCAATCGTATGCTTCTTCAAAAGCCAAGTTTTCTTTCCATGTGCTAGGTAGCTCATTTCTTTTACCGTGAACGTGCCCTCTTCTTCACCATTTAACTGCATCTTGCTTACTAGGGTCGCCATAGCATCTTCATGCCTATTTCCACTTTTGCTGTATGGTCCAATGTCGACCCTGCCTGGTTCATCAAGATCTGAGCTTCTGCCCGGTAAGGTGCTAGGTGTGGTTCTTTGACGTGGAAGTCGCCGTTCACTTGGTTTGTCACCAGTTTTGAGTCGCCTTTTACTTCTATACTTCCTAAATTGAGTTCTTTTGCCAATCTGAGTCCCAAAATTAGCTCTTCATACTCGGCAACATTATTACTGCATGGGAAGTCCAATTTGAATGAGTACGATAGCAAATCGCCTCGTGGGGCTTCGAACACCACTCCTGCTCCTCCAACAGTATCGTATGAAGACCCATCAAAGAACATAGTCCCGGGCTTGTCGACATCCGCGGTTGCTACTACTCCATGTATATATTCGTGCACCTCGTCGTCTTCTTCTCCCGGGAATATAGCTATTAGGTCGGCTATCGCCTGCCCTCTTACTCCGTTTGGTCGCTGGTATTTGAGCTCGAATTCTGACAATTGTAGTAGCCAGCGATCAGTTCTCCCTGTTAGGACGGGCTTGGATGCCAGGTAGGCTATGGGGTTTTCCACGATTATCACGATGGTCTCGTTCGTCAAAAGATATGGGCGCATCTTTTGCACGGCATAAATAAGAGCTAGGCATGCCTTTTCCACGCGTGGGTATCTCAGCTCATCTCGCAAGACTCGGCTAACGTAGTTAATAGGTAACAATTAATTTCCTCCCATGTCTTGCGCTAGAACCGAACCTATCGCCAAACCGGTGAATGTCGTGTAGAGGTAAAGGGGGATCCCTTTTATTGGAGGCCTGAGAACTTTGGGACTGACAAGACATCGTTTCAATTTTTCAAATGCGGCATCTTGCACTTCTCCCCATTGAAAGGTGATACCTTTCTTTAATAAGGGTAGAAACGCGGACATTAATTGTGCCAATCCAGTGCGAAGTGTCGTATGTAAGATATCCGCCCTATGAATGCTTGCAGTTACTTTGCATTCGTCGATGGTGCCATGGTTGTAATCGCGTCAACCTTGCTCAAGTCTACTTGAATTCCTTCATTAGTCACTACAAAGCCTAGGAACTTCCCCGACGTCACCCCGAAGGCGCATTTGAGGGGATTCATCCTGATCTTAAATTTCTTGCATCTCTCGAAGACCGTTCTTAGATGGGAGACATGGATTTCGGCAGCTTGTGTTTTAACGACGATGTCATCAACGTACACTTCTACCGTTTGGTATAATAAATCGTGGAATATGGACGTCATGGAGCGCTGATACGTGGCGCTAGTGTTTTTCAAACCAAACGGGATTACTACATAATAGAAATTCCCATACGGGGTTTGGAAAGAAGTCTTCTTTGCATCCGACAGGGCCATCCTTATCCGATTGTACCCGCTAAATCCGTCCATGAAGGAAAAACGTTTCTTACCTCTCGTCGCATCTAGTGTCATATCAATATTGGGAAGGGGGAAGTCATCCTTTGGGCATGCTCGATTTAGGTTTCTGTAATCTACACATCACCTGATCTTTCCATTATTCTTCAACACGGGCAAAATGTTGGCCAGCCAGGTCGGATGCTGGATGGGTATGATGAACTTGGCTTTCAACCTTTCAACCTCCTCCTTTATTGCAAGAGTCGTGGCTCGGGGAACTCCCCGCTTCTTTGCTTTACGGGTTTGAACTCGGGCGACACTCCAAGGTTATAGGCCACGAGATCGCCGTCTAGCCCGGCATTTTATCGTAATCAAAGGCGAAGACATCCTTGTATTCTCTAAGAAACGCGATCAGGGCTTCCCTCTCTTCGTTTAAACTCTTGTTGATCATGATGGGGCGCTTGTCTTCTTGTGCTCCTATGTTGATTTCTTCCCTACCATCCATAGTGAGGTCATCATGCGTTCGCTCTTCTGCAGTCCTAGGAGTCCCCTCTGTAAGCTGGTCTCGCAACTCCTCATCATTGATTGTGTTTTAAGGTAATTCAACTAAACCTTGATCGGTATCTTCTGAGAGAACCTCCGCTTCGTCTAACGATGCATTAATACAATCCTGCACATCTGCGGGCGCTCCCTCAGTTGATTGCTATAAGCGGTATACGTTCCCTCCATCGAAGGATACATCACCCCACGACCGACTGCTATAAACTCCGAAGAATGTTCCCGATCGGAAGTCAAGACAAAGTAAATCGAGATGAGCAATCCCGAAGGCGGTAAAGTGACTCAACATCAAGTTATGATGCTCTCTCATGACCCGAGTGGAGATGTTTGGAAACCTTGGGAAGACAATGAGGAAGAGACGTATGAAGTCGATATAGAGAACCCTGCATTCACAAATACAGATGGCGTGTATAGTAAGTTCGCGCAAACAGTATTGGCTCAACAGTTCTTTGATTCCCTCGGCTTCAGTGAAAACCAAATCAAAGGAGCGTTCAAGGCTATAACAGCTATTACGGCAGGAAATCCATACGACTCCCTCCCAAAAGAAGCGATTGTGTTTACAGATGAAGATATCTGCTATCCGGGAGAACACCTTAGACCTTTATACTTAACGATGCATATCAACAAGCACCCATTAAAGAGAGCCTTCGTGGATGGGGGCGCGTCCCTGAATCTTATTTCCATGCACACGTTAGACATCCTGGGAGTGCAGCGGTCCACAATCAGGATGCGAACCACAACAGTAAAGGGATTCGGCGGTCACACTCAGACAACCATCGGGATCGTTAACCTAGTCATGAGAGTCGGCCCCATTCGAGCGCTTACACCATTCTACGTGCTCGAAAATGACACCACATTTCATGTGCTACTGGGACGAGGATGGTTGCTCAACCATAAGGTAGTGGCGTCAACATATCACCAATGTGTTAAGACCAATATGGGAGGCAATCAGTATCGGATCTCTGCCACGAGAAACCCTTTCAAACCAAAGGAAGCATACATGGCAGACGCAGTCTTCTACGACGTACCAAAGGAGACAAATGAAATACCTGAATCGCGAGTTACCCCGCTCCCTAAGTGGGGAGAAGAGGAAAAGCCAGAGCCGGCCAAGTGTGCAGAATCCGGCGTGGTTCAAGAGGCGTAAGGAACGCAACTGTACCTTGATCAGTGTGAGATTGATTGGGGCTCAACTACATTCCAGTCCGAAGTTAACTTGGAGTATGCTAGTGTCTGTAGCGGCTTAATACAGTGTGGTGTTCAAATCTGGACTAGGTCTCGGGGTTTTTCTGTATTTGCGGTTTCCTCGTTAACAACATTTCTGGTGTTTGTGTTATTTCTTTTCCGCATTATATTTGTTTATATAATTGAAATATCACAGGTTGTGCGTAGTTCAATCAATTAGATAATCCAACCTTTGGTTGTTGATATAAATTGATTGACACTTGAACATTGGTCTTTGGTACCGTTCAAGTTATTTCACATAATAATCAGGCTCACGGATTTCTATCTGTTTGATTTGCTAATTACATTGTGAAACAAAGATATAACTCTTTGATATATTTCTTGATTGAGCTCGCTTTATTAGTTGGTGCTCTCAGAATTATATTGGAATTAGTCCATACAGATTGCTAAGAAAATATTGGGTGTGGTTGTTAGACCCCCACTTTTTCACTTCGTCTTTTCATTCTCTTGAAGATGAATATAAGATCTCCTTGATTTTAATGAGTTGAATTTGGACCTTGGTATTCTCCATTAGTAGACTTCAATTTCTTAACACTTTTAGTCATTTCCACTTATTTTGGTTGATTCATCATAAGAAAGGTTGGACAATAGAAAAAAAATACGTAATAAAAAGCCTAACCCCTAAATGTTTATGAACTTAAGTGTTTTCTGGAAAATCAGTAACATGTTCGGCTGATACGAGTTTTTGAATATGAGATGAACTTGAAAAATATATGGTTCGGCTTATACGATATTTAGAGTAAAAACCGAACCTTTACTTTAGGTTTTTTCCAAAACTCTCGGGATAGGTTCGGCTTATAAAGAAAATTTCTTATAAACCGAACATTTAAGTAGTAAGTAGGTCGAAAGTTACAAAATATAAGTTCGGCCAATAACTATTGTATTTCGAGTAAGCCGAACTGTTCATCTTCTGTAGCATACCAGCGAGGTTCAGCTGATAATTTCAAGCCGAACATATTCCTGTTTCGTCGAATTTGGGCGAAAAAATCGATTTTTTGATGATTTCAACCTACAAAAATGAAATTAAACATAATCTAGAAGTATACTTGTGTAATGTTAGCATTGGGTTTCTTATCGATGTATTCATCTTCTGGATTTGGTTCATAATAATCATCATTATGAGTTTGACTTTGAGTTTGGGTAAAATTGTTCTCATAATCTAAGAAATCAGTCATTTACGCATCATTGTTGTAGTTGATGTGTATTTTCCAAGCTTTTTTAGATGAAGATTGTCCCTCCTCATCCATTGAGAATACTTGAATCAAAATACAAATTTTTTCCTCACTTTCCCTTCTCCTTCTCATAAAAAAACCAAACTTTTGTTTTTCTCCCCCAAATTTAAGTTTTATAACTTAATCATCCTAATCACTAATCAAAATTATTAACAATTAATCATTATTATTAACACTAATAATAAAAGGGCAGATTTGCCATTATAAAAATATTTGGATAAGGGCCTTTTAGATTTACTATCTAATGACCCTATTTTGTCATTACTTGATATTCCCTGAAATTTTTAGGTATACCCTAAAACAGGGTTCTACTTTTAACTGGCTCCTCCCCTAGCTAGGAAACCAAATAATTAATTTTCGCTCAACCAGTAATAAAGATGGATAATAATAGTATAAGTTATTTATACCAAATCTCTACGAGGAGATACCATACCAGAATTCTAATGGATATGATTGATTAGTTTTATATGAAATGGTATCCCCGCAGAGATTTGGTATCCCATTATAAATCCTATAAGTTATCTGTTAAATTAGACTGGTCAGGTCAAATAGAATCAAATATTGACTATTATATCCTCTCAGATTCTGCAAATATAATCGAATTATTCTGACATATTTGGTTGTTCTTCGTAATCTTTTCAGAAACATCAAAAAACTTTACACGTATTATGAAAATGCATCATTGAAAAAACAAAAAATTTAAAAAACTTAAAAAATCAATAATGTTCGACCAAATTCTAGAAAAACGAGCAAAAATTTCAATAAACAAGTTTCGTGGAATTGTGCCAACGAATTATTGTATAAGAAGAGGATATAACTATGAATTCACCGATTTCTACATCATTCCAAACTTGCTTCTAATTTTCGGCTGAGGAAAGCTCACCTAACCCAGCAACCACCTTCTGTTTGTGCGTGGATATCCGACTCATTCATAGTTCGGTTTGATGCTGAGTATTCTTAGAAGTTAAACGGTTTTTGTATTCGATATGGATGTTAAAAAAAGTTTTAAAAAAATGAAGGAAAATATTATAAGAGAATTTTCGAAGAAACTTAAGATATCAATAAGTAACTTTTTAGCTTCTCGTAGTTCAACAACTTCTATCATTGGGACTCTAGCTGATGATTATATATTTGTAGATGGTCATCTTTGTGACACGGGCAAGGTGCTCATTGTAAGAGTTGGTTTGAGTTTTATTGCTAAACTTTGCCCCATGGTCCCAACACAAGTCTCGGCCTCATGAACGAGATTCGACTCTCAACCTCATGAAAGAGACTCGTCTCTCAGCCTCGATGCCTCATAGACACAAATCATAGTACATCCATAGATGGATATACTTGTCATGTTTGATATTTATCCTCATGGATATGTCCACGGCTACTCCATGAACATGAACGAGACTTAGGTCTCCAGTAAACGCGACTCGCACCTTGGTCTCACAAGCATGACTCATGCCTTACGAGCCACGTGGGTGACTCCTAGTACATCCCCGGCTAAATGCACTAGTCATGTATGCTCCTTATATGAACATGTTGGAGACTGATTCCTCGCAACATCCCGCGAGATTCACTAGTCAAGTCAAGTGTTCCATAGTCTAATATAAACAAGAGACATTCTCACGTACATATATAAGCCCCGCTCTCAATCTAATGAGCATTTCCAGATGACTCCATGAAACCTGAGCTTCATGATCATGTTCTCGCTGACTCCGCAAGATTTGAGACCCACGAGCTTATTCAAATATCATACAGACACGAGATTTAGGAATACTAACATGCCACAAACATAACCATATATCATCCTCAAGTTTCGCACATTCATCAAAATGGACTCACTGGTAGACTTTGGCCTTCACAATCTATACATGGCCGACCATACAAAGTTAAGGCGCACCATCATCGCCTCTCGTGTCTCGCACATTATCCTCGTGTAATCTCGTTCTCTCCAAATGACTCAACCTAGTCATAACGCACAAATTAGGAAATATTCCTCTATCTCAGTCAATATCGTCTAAGAGAGTATTGTTACCTTACCACCACATTATCACGAAGGATGACTCAATCATACGAATGAGGGGAATATCGACAAATTAGGATTTCGTCGAGTGGTCTATAACATGCATGTGCGGGAAATACCCAACTGTATTTCTCTTCGCTAAAAACAATAGTAGGACGAGGAGGCTACGAGAATCAAGAGATAAGCTCGACTCATCCTTAGTTATTCTTCTAATAACGGAAGGAGTGCTCCTCATATCGCTCTATCCTTAACTAACCGAATCGAGATAAAAAAATTCAGGTATTAATAGGTCATTACTGGCCTGCTACACAAACTTACAGAGCATTCTTCTGCAACCAATAATTACTCTGATCCATCTCTTTCTCTTTGCTCTCCTCCCTAAAACGAACTCTGATCTATCTCATGTAACTGAGGTAATCTTCGGATGGACAATATCTTAGCTTAGACGAAGATTGTTTGTGCTCAACCTCTTGAAACTCATACTCAAAACCCCAATATAAATTCTACCTCTTCACATATTTAGGTATCTACCATCTCGTTCTCACAAAAAGATACATAGTTGATTGAATTTTATATCAAATAAAACCCACTAAAGATAAATAAGAATTTTTTTTATAATTTTCAAAAAACAGTGGAAGTAAGATTTCATGTTATTAAGTCTAGATATTTTTTTCATATTCACTTTGCTATTTCTTTTTTCAATTAGTGAAAATTTTCGATGGAACTTAAAAATAAATATCCAGTCTACCCACCAGATCAGTCATTGGGTTCAAATCCATTGGATAATGGGTTGGGCATGAATAAAAAATCTAAAATTCGTCAATGGGAAGATTGTTAGTATAGGGTTTAAATCCATTAGATGATGGATTAGACGTAGATGGAAAATCTGGAATCTGCAATCTATTTTTGGCATTTTGGTTACAAATAAGATGAAATATAGGGGATCATGGTCTGGTTTCGTCCGATTTTCTCCTTATTCAATCCAATGTGTGGTGAATTTCAATTTTGACATCCGCATCTGATCCAACATCCGGCGGATTGGATGCAAATGATCTCGATAGATTTCTACTATGATTAATTTTTAAAATATAGAAGGCAAAACCAACAAAAATGACTTAAGATCTCATTATGATTTACCACAATTTCTAATATTAACTAGAACATACACGAGTTTTACTCATATTTCCTTTACTCACCCATCCAATACTAGTAAAGAAACTCATCCTCATCAGATACTATTAAAGGAACTCAATTTAATAATAGCATCCTAAATTTATCTATATCTATATAATAATGTCATGAAATTTTATATCAATACTTCAACTAAGCAACTAATATCAATCAATATATGTGAACAAAATAAACATACCAAAACAGAATAACTGTGAACTTAGCGGATGTGGATGTTCAATCAATTTGAACTCCACACTCGCATCCAGACCATTAGAGTACGGACACCCATTCGTAAAAAACGGATGGTCGGTTTCGAATCTGTGGATTCGATCTCTCCTACAAATCCATTAGATCTAGGGGTGAGCATGGGCCGGTTTTCACCTTATCCGCATCCAATCCACTTAATTACGGGTTTCAAATTTGGCATTTGCATCCAATCCAACATCAAACGGATTTGCATCCAATGGATGCACGGATGAACGTTATTGAGTACGAATAATCCAATGGATATGTTTTAATTAAAATTTAAAATGAAAAAACAAAACCAACATAGACAATTTCTTATAATCCAATGGATATATTTTCTGAAAACTATATAAATATCCTTACTTTGACGGTTATGGATGTCCAACAGATTTTCAAGGTTGCATCCGGACCCAATCCGTAATCCGTTGGATTCCAAAAATCTCATCAACATCCAACCCATTTACGAACGGTTTGGGCAACCATCCGCAAAAATGTTGTTGGTCTCGGTTAAATCCGCGGATTACGGGCCAAATGCTTACCCCTAATTAGATCATTAGATGTAGGGGTGTGCAATGGACGGACGGCTGCGGATTAGGGGTCATCCGCGTCCAATCCATCAAAGTTATGGATTTGGAAAATCCAACTGTGTCAGGCACAATCACCCGCAGATTTCACATCCGCGGATTAGTGGGTGATACGGGTCGGATGCGGATTAACCGTGGATTTGGTCAGAAAAAAGAAAAAAGTTATTTTCTTTTACGGTGAAATAATTTTAATTATAAAAGTATTAAAGAGAAAAAGACTTTTTATTTGAGAGAAGAAAAGTGGAGCTAATGATCGTTAACTAAATAGGGCACCACTTTTAGAAGGAAAGATTTTAGTACCGAACAAAAAAAAAAGGGTTGGAGTTCGATGACATACATAACTTATGGAGTTTCTCAGGGAATTGGATTTCGAATGATCATGACGGTTACTGCTTTTTGATTAGAGTATGAAACGTACTGTCGGTGGGAGCAAACAGCCCAAGAAAATCAAAGTGTTACTATCAAGCCAATCGGATTACAAGGCGAGATGCATAGTGGGTCATTTAATAATCTTTATTTCCAAAACCGCGGATTTAGTCCAACCGCCACCAAACCGTGTAAACGTGCGGATTTGAAAATCCAACCCGTGTCCGTCCCATAGCTCTTGCGGATTGAATTTCACCCGCAACTTTGCGGACAGATACCGGTGAAATCCGCGGTTCCCGTTTTTTTTTGCACGGCCCTAATTAGATGTCATAGGGCCGAGCTGCTACTCTGGTTCAATCTAAATCCAAACATGATATGGGCCAAGCTGCTACTCAGTTGCTCAAAAAGAACGGTTTTTTGGGGACCAGCCTTTTTTTGAGGGGACCATTGTTTTATTTTGGGTAAGACATTAGAAGTAATTCTAGGTCACCCCTTATCTAAATATTTATATTAATACCAAAACTACCCTCTGATTATATTTGGTTAATGATTAGTTAGTGTGATTAGTGAAATTATTTTGAATAAAGATTTGAGATTTAAGAAATCAGATTTTTAAAAAGAAGTAGAATTATTGGGAGAGAGAAGTTTGAGAAGTTGAAGAACAAAACCATGGAAAATAAAAATTTTTTTGAGTTCACTAATCTAGACTACTCATGTGATGATTCAATTGATGATAGCTCATCTGAATCTACATCTCCTTCATCTCCTAGAGTATATGTCAATCTTCACAATGATCCGGATATGGATAATTTCTTAGATGGTGAATGTATTCTTCCCCAAAGCCAATTTCAAGATGGTGAAAACGATGGATTTTACCAACCACAACCGGAGGAAGAATATTGGGGTACCCAGGTATGCTCAAAACTTAGATAATGTTGGTTGAATTGGTCCAAAACTACTCTAAAAATTTGAATTTTTAGAGTAGATTTGTGCTTGTTCGGTTACCTTGTGTGAAGAACATGTAACCGAACTCATCTGAAAGTGTAGTTCGGTTACTTTTTCTAAACACGCAGGTTACCGAACTCTCCATTAATGGAGGTTTTTTGAAGTTCGGTTAACAGAGTAGTAACCGAACTCTATAAATAGGATTACAGTGGTATGTTCGGTTTGGCAAAAATGTAACCGAACATTAGGGTCTATGAGTTCGGTTAGTTTGCAACCAATAGCTAACCGAACTTACGTAAAATAATATTTCACATTAGTGTACAAAGTTCGGTTGGTTCGCAAACTTGATACCAACCCTTAATATAACCGAACTTACGTACAATAAAATTTTGATTTAGTGTACGTAAAGTTCGGTTAGTTGTGAACTTGTCTGTCAAACCGAACTCTGAGTTCGGTTTTCCAGAAAAATAATCATATAACCGAACTTAGGGTCCATAAGTTCGGTTGGTTCGCAAACTTCATACAAACCCACTACCTAACCGAACTTACGTACAATAAAATATTGAATTAGTGTACGTAAAGTTCGGTTAGCCCTCAACTTGCTTGGCAAACCGAACTCTGAGTTCGGTTATACCGATAAAATTATCATATAACCGAACTTTGGGGTCCATGAGTTCGGTTAGTTCGCAAACTTCATACCAACCCACTACCTAACCGAGATTACGTACAATAAACTTATGATGTAGTGTACGTAAAGTTCGGTTAGTTGTCAACTTTCTTGACCAACCGAACTCGAGTTCTTGCTTAGCCCGATAAAATAATATTGTAACCGAACTTATTTCTGATTGCAATTGATGTTGTTCCTTTTCTTGTAGATTGAATGTCAACCTATACCAATGGATAATCAACCTTCTCCGGTTGGCATGCTGTTTGAAGATACATCTAATCACTATGTCAATGATTTGGTTTTTGATGAAACTATTGATGCGAAGAATTGGGCTAGAGAACATGCCAAGAAAGCCATGTGCGTATTAGTTTTGAATGGAAAAGAAAGCCAAACTCGTTTTGAAATGGTTTGTGAGAGAAGTGGAGATCCCAATGTTAGTCACAAGAAGAAGGGTTATGTGTATAAAGGAAAGACGACGAGGAAGAACACAAATAAGCTCAAAGAAAACTAAATGTCCGTTCAAGCTAGTATTTAGTAAGTGCAAAAAAAAAGAATGGATGGGTTCTATCTATGGATAAGGTGGTAGGCCATCATAACCACCCTCGTCCGGATGATCTTGAAGGACATGCAATGGCCGCTCGGCTCACTCCTCAAGAAATGGAGAAAATAGCTAAATTTAGGAGAATGGGAATTTCACCGAGTTAACATGCTTCGCTTACTAAAGGATGATAACAAGGATAATGTATCATCTTTGACGACCATTTACAATGCAATTGAGACAATTAAAAGGATTGAATGGAAGGATAGAAAAGTGATGCAACAATTGTTTTTGGTAGCTAAAGAGAAAGGCTACGCGGTTCAAAAGAAGGTGGGTCCTAAGATCAAATAACGCATCTCTTCATTGCGCATCCGAAGAGTGTTCAATTGGCTCAATCCTTCCATCAAGTTCTTATAATGGATTGCACTTACAAGACTAACAAATACGAGATGCCATTGTTGAATATTGTTGGTCGTACCAATACGAATCAATAGGCCTCTCATCAAAAACTATTTATTTGGTTATGATTATTCAACAACGCTAACTTATTTAAAAAATTGTTTTCCCAAGATACTTTGGGTCGGAGCCAATACGAATTAAGGTACGGTCATGAGTTTCTCGCACGAGGACTCTACACTCTCTTGGAGGAAGTTGAATGGCAATTAAACCCAATATAATTAAAATCGTAGAGAATCCTTAGGGCGATGTATTGAAGAATTTTATGTGTTTTACTTCTATTTCATTTCAACTACATGTATGTTTTTTCGATTCAATAAAATGAGTGAATTCAAATACCGGGTCAGTTTTAGCTGGTGTTAGTTCGGTTACATTACGAAATCAGCGAAGAAACCGAACTTTTCTGAGTACCAAGTTCGGTTACCTGCATAATATTGTCAAGGAACCGAACATTACACTCAGTAACTTCTTGTTACGAGTTCGGTTAGATTACGTTTTCTGTAAACCGAACTTTACACTTTAACTTTTCAAATTTTCTTGTTACTGAGTTCGGTTACATCGCATTACTCTGCGCTTAACCGAACATTATAGTTCAGTTACCTTCGAAATATTACCAGCAACCGAACATTACATGTAACTTTAGAAAATTTCTTGTCATGAGTTCGGTTAGGTTTCCATTATCGTATGTAACCGAACATTAAGTTGATTGATCCAAAAACATTGTAGGTAACCGAATACATAGTTCGGTTGTTTACGAGATTTAGTATATTAACCGAACTAACTAATTGTTTCTTAAAAATTTGAATGTAATGAAACACTTAATCGTCAAATACCCAAACTAATCCCTTAGAACACAAATTAAAAACCAAATTAAGAAATTTAATTAATAATCCACATCACTAAATGTTGGAAGCGCACGAACATAAGGAAACAAACTACCAAATCCGCCATAAAAAAGTATTCCAAATATAAGGAACCAAACTACCAAATCCGCAATTTAAAAGTCTTCCAAACATGAGAAACCAAAGTAAATATTGTTGCAATCACTCATTTACCACGACCACTACCGTAAACTTTTCTAGTCTTGCGTTTAGGAGCTTTAGGTCGTCCTTCGTCACTAGGAGTGTCATCTCCATCGTTTTGTTGTTCAACCATCCGACTTGAACCTTCCCTTGTCGGCGACTCCTCTTCGACGGCATGGTCTCGGCTTGATCAACCTGGCTTGTATCGACAAGGCTGGGATTAAAAACATTAGTTATTTGGTTGTACAGTCCTGTTTGTTCTCGAGTATCCATCGGCTCTCCACTCCGGATTTTTGCCATCATTTTCTTCAACAATTTTCCACTTGCCTTCACCTATTCTCATCAAAAACATAAGTAACTATTATTTTTCAATACTTCATAACAATTTGAAACACAAAAAAGAAGAGTAAATTTCTTACCGCCGAATTCCACAAGATCAAGGCCTCATCACCACACAGAGGGGTATGCTTCATAATTTTCTTAGCCTCTTTCTCCACTGCCTTCGCTTTTGTCTTCTCAGCACGGGCTTGTTGGACAGCGTTTATTACACGAGGATGAGAAACATGTTCATACCATTCCATATATCCCTCGTCAGCGGCATTTGGCTCATCAAAAGAATCTTGTAACTCTTCAGCTGGAACAAGATAATCCCCAAAGTTCTTCCAAAGTGGTCCACCGATGGAGCAGATCGTATTTGGGGGTGAACTTCAACTCGGTGTTCTTAGTTCCCTGCTTCTTCACCTTGAAGTTGAAGTTTTCCACTTGTGGAACACTTTGGACACAAGAAACTTGTCTTAATACTCTTAGAGGATTATACATTGTACAACCTCCAGGATGAAACAACGGTCCATTATACCCCATGACAGTGAGAAATCAATAACCTCAACATCCTCCTCGTCTTCATCTCGATGGAATGGTGTAAGGATGGAAAACCACATCTTCCACATTAACGTATCCAATTTCTCCCTCAACTCCAACACCTTTTTTTCTTATTCTTTTCCCGTGAATTCAAAAATTCATATTTACCAGCTGTAGGCTTCCCATAAGGCCAAGGAGTGTGAGCATGAGACAATTGAAGTTTAGGGAAGTGGTCGTACACCCAAACCTATAAGAAGAGGCAACAAATAATACATTCGCAATATGATTAGTAACAATACACATTCATTCACTTATATATTGAAACACACAAACGATAATTTAACTGGTACTCCGAACAAGGGTGTATAAGCCTCCAAAATATAGACTCTTAAGCCTCGAAGCTTTTCCGAGTTCCTCTTGAACGAATGAAAGCACCGCAATGCCCCAACGGTAGTTGTTCACCTCATCCAAGGGGTCCAATAGCTGGAGGTAATGAGCATTTACCACGTGACCCGAACTCGTCGTGGAAGAAAATGGTTCCTAGTTGATATAACAAATAAGCAAATCACATGGTGCTTAATCTTCTCCTCTGTCATCACCAACTTTCCTCGAGCAACCAAATCTTTCGTCCCTGAAAACTCATCAAACAAGGTCTTGAGCTTGATCTTTTTAACTTCTTCTTGTACGTGCGGTCCGCCTCGAACTCATTATACTCATCACCTTCGTCGGGCTCTTTGTTAGCTCGTCTAAACTCACATTGTGCCTTTTTATCGCTCCATCCTAGACACCTTTCGCATAGCTTTTCAAGAAGTTCAAAACTCATCGAAGGATCGTAGCCATCTCGAACACTTGTTCCTGTTATTGGTAGGGCTGTGATTCTAAAACAATCCGTCAGTAATTGCCATCTCACCAAAAGGTAGATGAAAGGTATCCGTCTCTGGATAAGACCTCTCGGCAAATGCGAATAAGTGATGTGATCAAATTTTTTGGTGCGCATGTTGTATCCCGTTCCATAGTACACAATCAAATACCGCCAAGCGCACCTCATCACACTCATTTTCTATATTCCATATCTTGTTCTTTTGACGTTTCAAAACACGAACAATGCATTAGTATGATCCTACAAAAGCAACAAACTATCTTATATACTAATATATAGAAAAGAACAATATATGTCAAAATATAAGTTCAAATAAAAGAAGATGATCGAGAAATCTTGATGGTTAATAAGATTGAACCATACCTTTTGCCGCAAAGATCTTGGCAGCCCATGAGTTTTTGTAGCCCATCAATAACTCCCTCCATCTCTCGGAGTACCATAAGTTGGATTCTTTGGAGACAAACACAAATTGTCATCGGGAATGTAAGAATATCTAGCACAAGGCTTGTTAGGCGTCTTTCTAGGTTTCTTTTGCACTCGTTTCTACTTGTGCCTCTTCCTCATCAACTTCCTCTTCATCCAACTCCTCCTCCGATTCAACATCATCCTTATCTCCATCTTCCTCATCTTTGTCATCCTCATTTGGTTCACCACCCTCATTTCCCCCTCCTTCACCGGGTTCACCATCATTGGCACCCTCATTTCCTCCTCTTTCACCGGTTCACCTTCTCCACCTTGATGTTGTTCTTCATTGCCCATCGCTTCCACGATCTCTTCATTGCCCATCGCTTCCACAATCTCTTCATTAACTTGTTGGATTACGTTGTCAACATTATCTCTATTAACACCATCTTGGATCACAACATCCGGGAATGACCCACCTCTATACTTAGCATTTTTGGTTCCACGGTGACCGCATCACAATGTACTTTGCCTCGAGGGGTGGGAGTTCTTAGATCTTCCAAAGAAAGGTTTGTTTGGTTTTTTGCCTCTTCCACTAATCAAGAAAACAAAAGATATTAGCTTAAACAAAATAAGCCAACTCTAATTTTTGGGGACCATAGTATAGTTCGGTTAACAAATATTTTTGAGAACAAACCAAACTCAACATTGGTAAATGTTAATGAAGAGTTCGGTTTGTCATCATTTTTTGCGAACTAACCGAACTCAACATATTTGCAACTACTGAAGAGTTCGGTTTGTCAAGTTTTTTTCTAAAAAGTTCTTATTTTTTATCGGTTACTTTCTAAGGTTAGATTTTTATGCGAACAAACCGAACTCAATATGACAGATTGCGTTACATAAAAACTCATATTAGCAGCAAAAAAAGCGGAGTTCGTTTACATGTAAAAAAAAAATTGTTTTAACCGATCTTTAAGTTCGGTTAGAAAATTTTTTTGGGCTTCCTTACATCTAACCGAACTTCAAGTTCTAAGTTACCTAGTTTTGATACCTAGAGAACCGAATCTGTTCTTCGTGTTCTTCCTTTCAGGAAGTTCGGTTAACTAAATTGGGTTTTTTTGAAACTCGACCTAACCGAACTATGCACTGTAACTGCCATTTGAATCCTATTTTGATGATTTCTATTCATTTAAACGAATCAAAATCAAATTAAAAGCAAGGGGTTTGTTGCAAAATACCAGGAATCGGTCCCATGGCGTAATCAAAGCTTGGAACAACGTCTATTATACTTTATTATGGCTTCACTTGGTTGTTCAACTTCTTTTTGAATCGAAAATCGCTTCTGATTTGCTAGATGTCCCAATCGAGGACCTTCTCCTTGAAGTCTTTTGGTTTGCTTTCGAAGAACCATTGTTATAGTCGATTGATTAATCGACGATGAAATTTTTTTGAATCGACGATTAATCGATGGAGTCGATGAAGACGATGTGGTATTTGGGGAAGAAGAGAAGCGAATAGGGAGCGATTTTGATAGAAACTGTTTTTTGGTTTTGGTTTTTTAGTTTTAGGTTTTGTTTTAGATTATTAGGTTAGGGATAATTTTAATTAGGGTAAGGGACAAATTGGTAATCTTATGATTTTTAGGACATCCCTTAACATTGTAGGGTAGGGGGCCTTATAAAACAATGGTCCCCTCAAAAAAAGGCTGGTCCCCAAAAAACGGTTCCTCAAAAAGAGCCCTTTAGTCCATCACACTAGTGTAGCAAAGAAGCCTACATTGACACACCAGGAAAAAAACATTTTCCACCTCAAACTTTGAGCTTCTTCTCTCAGGCAAACAAAAATGGCAGTAACAGGATTAGTTCTTAACTTGGTTTCAGCATCATGGGATACAAAGCCAATAAGAAGAATAACTAATCCAAACACTATCCCAAACCCTTCTGTCAAGAACCCTAAACCAAAATCAACTACTATCAAGAAGAAGAGGGAACTGATTTCTACTTCAGAGTTACTCAAATTAAACCATACAAACCCAACAAACACTAAGGGTACTTCCTTTTGTGCATTGTTGAAAATGGTTCTCTTTGTTTTCATGTTTAAGACTTTGTATTGAGGTTTTGGTGTTGAATTTTGTTGTTTTGTTTTACATTGGTGAGCAGTAGGGAAATTAGATGAATCACATTTGGGTTGTGAGAGATGGTTGCCTTCTGCTCCAGAAGTAAAGAAGCCTCGTTCTATTTATAATGCTGCATCTTTAGCATATCTTGGAGATTGCATTTATGAGGTAAAATGACTCTATTTTTTGTGAAGATAATGTTGAGTTTTTTGTTCTTCATATTGCTGTTATGATGTTTGATGAATGGTTGATGAGTTGCAAATGTAGGGAATTTTGGGAATTAGTATTTTTATATGTATTGACTAGTATCGATGTCGATGCACTTGATTTGGCTATTCTTTACGAAGATATGAGGTGGTTCTATACACCATGAGTTGTGGCTAAGTACATTGTTTGTGTTGGAAATTGCAGTTATATGCTCGTAGACACTTTCTGTTCCCTCCTTTGAGCGTTGAGGAATACAATGACCGTGTTATGGCTGTAGTGCGTTGCGAAGCTCAGGCATGTATTTATATATCTGTAACATTTGTGCTCTATGTATGCCTGAATTTGGTTAAATCCTCATGTTTGTTGTATCTATGTGTATGGTTAGGGTGTACCGTCAAAGCATCATAAGGATAGTTATTAGACTTGATTTTAACAGTTGATGTGAAACAAAAATCCTCATTTATTATAAAGGTTACTGGTTGCAGTTATACTGAGTGTGATGCGGCATATTTTGGACTCCATTTTACAAAATAAAATTTTTGTTGTACAAATTGTTCTGCCGCTCTTCTACCGTATGTCTATATTAATGCAACCCGAATACCTGGAGGCTGGGGTTTATATTTCACTGCCACAGCTTAATATCCAAATTACATTACTACCATGTCTTAACATGAATTCCACTAACGAAGTAAGCCTATAAGCAAATCCAACCACATGCTATTTTGTGCCTCCTCTGCTTATTTTGTCGGTTAAGGACATCGTTTTTGGGTATCGAGTAATTTACTGTTGAGAAGTGGTTTTTAGTGATAGATGCAGATGCACATGCTGGCCACTGTTACTTTGCTTCAGCTGAGCACCTGAGTCCTTCCAGGAAGTCAAGTTTATTCCAAATTTTATGAATTTTTATTGTTCAAATTAGTGAAATACTACCGAGGGAATGACTGGCTCAAAGACTTTCAAAAATATTACTGTTGTGCAGTTACTTGGGAGATCAACTTTAGATTTTGTTCTGGTTTTTATCAGCCTTAAACTTTAGAGTCAAAAAGGTCATGAAAATCTATGCTACTTCTAGAAATCTGCATCTTTACAACCCTTTCACTTCTTTATCAGTGTTTGAACTATATACTCTAACCAAATCCAAAATCATACAAAGAGCCTCTCAAAATGGAAGCATTTTATGAGTTTTCTGTTGAACCAGATAGGACTCCCACAATTACAGGAGTTTATTATCATAGGTTATTTCTTATGGCAAAGATCTTGGGAGTACTAGTGTAAGCTCTTCTACAATTGGATGTACTATTTGTAATAGCATAAAGACATGGTGTACAAGTATTCTGTCTTACAATGTAACATTAAATAAGATAGCCATATAGAAGAAAGGAACTCAATACTTATGGAAGTCCCATACAGTTCAATATTTTTTTTCCTGATTATTATACCTGACACTCTGACAGTCGTTGTGTACTTGTGTTTAGTCATATCAAGAACATATTCTCTTCTTTGGGATATAAATATCTTTTGTTCTGTTGAGGCATTACATCAACAGTTTAGGTTTTCAATTGACAACAAGCTGCATACTCTACGCATTATGTTAGCTGAGAAAGCCTCACTGTTGTTGTCTTTTCAGTTTTCAACTCTACGTTTTTCAAGATTTTGTTTGTCTTTTATGATTTTTTGTTTCTGGTAAATTATAACTGAGTTTACTTTGTGTTTCAGGATGCATTGCTCAAAAAACTTCTTGCCGATGACTTCTTATCGGTAGAAGAAAGGTTAGTACTTAAATTAAGTTTTTACATTTAGCCTTCTCACTCTGGCTTTCTTTTTTACAAACTACGATTTCATAAGTTCTATTAGTTACTTGGATTGTCTTTTCCATGTTCCGAGTTTTAAATTTCTTTCTCTGCCGTATTTAGGAGCAAAGTATTTTCATTTGCCTTTGTGTGTGGTACCTATAGGGCTGGGTATGGTTTTATTCACCCACTAGTAATGTGGTGTTCCATGACTAATTTACTAGTTGATGAAATTGGATAATTGGTTAATACTAGTTGGGCTTTTAGCCTTCTCACTTGGGCTTTCTTTTTTCTTTTTTTTTTCTTTTACAAATATTGTTTTCTACGATTTAAATTGTCTTTTCCATGTACAAAGTTGTGCACTGTTCCAAGTTTTTCATTTGCCTTCTTATGTAGTACCTACAGGGCTAGGTATGATTTTGTTTAACTGTTCCATGACCAAACCCACATATCGTAGATGTGGGGGTATTTCCTATCAAGTAATAGTAGGGAAATTTTGTAACATTCCAACCTTTGGGAGTTTTATTTCTGCTAATAATACTTACTGATGAACCGAAACACACTCGCAATGTTTAGATCTGGGGTCTTTTTCTTTTTTCCAAATTTGAAAGCCTACGAAATGAAAGTATAACGAAATATATGTTTACTCTGTTGCACTTTGAACAAGAGACTCTGTGTCCACTGTTTGTAGGGATATCCTTCGATGGGGGAAAAATATTGACACTGGGAAAACAAAGACGACACGACGTGCTGGTGCAGCTGTGTATAATAGAGCTTCATCCCTTGAAACACTGGTGAGTTTCTAAATCCTGATTTGTGCTTATTAGATAGAGAGCACCACTCAAAAGGCTAAAACACCATTCAGCGTCAACCTAAATGCTATATGAGCTGCTGATGTCCATATAAACCCTACCTCGCTCAAATATCAATAAACATCACGGTTTTTCTTATTTCTAAGAGGAAGGAAAATGTAGCAAGGTTACTGCAGGGTGTCTTATAATGGCCACAATGATAGCGGTCCAAAAATGAGTTAGGACACAATCCAAATACCTGTTTGTGGTTACATTGCTTTTTACATTGAGAAGTGGATTCTAAGAGAGAATCGTGTGTTGTTTCTCTTGTCTGAATTTATCCGACACTTGCTTATAGTAAGAGCATCTCTAGTGGGACTATGTCCAGTTTCATACATGGCTAGTCCTGAAGACCTCTTTCTGAACATGTGACTCAAGATTCAAAATTCCTTTTTTTAAGTCAGACTTGGAGAAACCTTTCTCCAGCTAGTCTGTTTTAAGCTCAATTAGTAATCCTTATTACTGGTGGTTTTTTAAGGTACGTAGTATAAACTTGTTTCGATGTAATTCACATAATGGAAATGAAAGGTAGCTTGTTGTGGAGGTTCCAACCTCCAAAATTGGATTATTAGTTTTCTGTTTTCCTAGATCTTAGTCACATTTTATATTTGATAAATTTATTGTTGATAGCAGTATTGATCTTTAACATGACCACACATTTGCTATCATGAGATGAGAAAAATTGTTTTCAAGTATTCAAAACTGTTGTTTGAGCATTGTTGGTTACATTTTTAGTAAAGACACCGAGAGTAACTCTGATTCAATATTTCAGACTTTTGCACAGTATTGTGGTATGAACTATATTATTTAAGCGTTTATGCTGTTCCGAAACTGATAAAGACAACTTTGAGAGGCTTTTATACCGGAAAGAGCTAAATATTATTGATTGCCTGGAGGCTGGAGGTCATCTCACACCTTAATTCTTTTTAGGTCGGCCATCTATACCTGACCAACGTAAATCGATTAGAAGAGATCATGGTGAGGATGGGATTTTCAACTGGCATTTCCACCCAACCAATTCTTGAAGAAGGAGAGAGCAAAGACCAAATAAAATAGGGTCTTTAACATTTTTCACCTTGAGCTTGTATATTTGGAGAATCTTCAGTTTTTGTCCGACTCAGACTAATTTGATTGTAAATAAATTGATGGTGATTTGAACGAAATTTGCTCATTTATGGGTATCTGGATATGGAAATAGTTTCTGTCAGATGTGGATGGGACCTGAACTAGTTTAGTTGTGACTCTCTTATGCTTAAAATACTGGATCAAGAATACATTCATTGATTCAGTTAAGTTTTGTGGATCGACTTCAGGACTTGGGATATTGGTTGGTTCCAGTGCTGCCAATTGTTATTGGTACATAAACGAACAATGTGAATGTAACAGGTTCTAATTTTGGAATCCTGATCAAAATCTGAACCTTAAATTGTTGAAAATGCTCTTGGCCTCCTGCTATAAGCCTATAATGGTTGCTAGCTTATGGAAATTCGCAGAATATCTTATGATGGTGAAGAGCACGGAGCCATAATCGACCGCTGTAGTACTCCCTTCATCAACTGCCATAGAAGCAATGACCGGAAGCATCACTACTGTAATGTTACTGATTGTGGTTTGATCTTATAACCCAAGTCACCAGTGAGTTGATTAATCATTTTTAGAGATGGGTTTGGTTCTTCTAATTAGGAAACGTTAGCATCAAATGGTGGACTGAATTGGGTGACAATTCTACACGTAACAAACACTTGTTGTATGAATCCGAAAAAGTCCTACTTTTGCACAATGCAAATATATTGGACGCACTCATCTACTATATCAACCTTATATAGATGTTTAGATTCAATTATGCTCATGATGTGGATAGTGATCTAATTTGCATAGTTAACAGTTCCAAGTTGCATCAAAATGAATATGATAAGTTTCTGTTTCTGTTTCTTGCTGGCCCTGGGTGTAAACAGTAAAGAGAACAAGCAATCCTGTGTCTATACAACTTGTTACGTTGCATACATTTCATGGGCCCATCTCATACTTTTCATGGGCCCATCTTCCATCACTTAGTCCTAATCCGGAGACCCTTTGGAAATCAGTGAGCATTTAGGGGTGAGCATGGACCGGTTTTCACCCCATCGGAATCCAATCCAATACATTACGGATTTCAAATTTGGCATCCGCATCTAATCCACATCCAACGGATTTGCATCCAATGGATACACGGATGGACGGATTGAATACGGATAATCCAATGGATTTGTTTTAGTTAAAGTTTATAATAAAGAAAATAAACCAGCACAAATGACTCCTCATAGAACCTACATATCCTATATATGTATAGGAAGATAAAAATTTCATGTACAACACCCCAAGCAAACACCTTAAGAATTCCTAAATGATCCATAGTAGTTTTTAGAACTATATAAATGCAATTAATTTAACGGATATGGATGTCCAACGGATTTTCAAAGTTGCATCCGGGCCCGATCCGTAATCCTTTGGATTTCAAATATCCGCATCCAACCCATTAACGAACGGTCCGTGCATCCTTCCGCAAATTAATGGTTGGTCCCGATTAAATCCGCAGATTATAGGCCAAATGCTCACCCCTAGTGAGCAAGAGTGTGAGAGTTCGATTCCCACCAGGACCTATTGATTAAATTTGGAGTTTAGATCGGACTTACACCATGTTTGTTTACTCCTGACTCATCTGAGTCGTCTGGATCTAACAGAAATCACCTGACTTGAGTCAATTTTGACACAATGTGTTTGTTTTGAGTCGGATAAGACTAAACTGACTCAAAAATATATGAGCCAGTGGTTTGGTCCCATGAGTCAGGGGTATTTTGTTATCTGACTCAAACGGGTCCGAGTCAGGGGGTTAAGTGTGAGTCAAAGGTTGAGTCAGATCTGACTCAAAATAGAAAACAAACGGTTTGACTGCTGACTCGGTACGAGTCAGGGTTGACTCAGACCCAGCGTCAACTGCAAACAACCAAGGTCATGATCAGGGGACGTGGGACATATTCGGTGGCGCTGGGTTGGCAGAAGAGCGGAACTATTGAAGTTTTCTACTTTGGCATCTGCTTCAACTGTGACAAGCTTTAGAGCTTGTTCGACCACAAGCAAATATGCTTGCCAGGACTAGAAATTTTTCTCGTTAATTTAGTTGCTAAAAAAATTTACTTCAGAACAAATTTCTGTGCTTTAAAAAGCTATTCTAAAAATTAATTTCCAAATTATAATTTTTAACTTTTTGACATAAAATAGTTCTCATGATACTTAAATCGAAAATGATTTACCCACCGTCAGCTGGCACTCCGCGTGATACGGTCATGGTGGGTCCCACCCGAACCTTAAAAATCGTTCTTGCTAAACTCCTTGGGACCCACCGTGACTGTGTCACTCTGGGTAACCCACAATACCTAACTCACAGTGAGCATAAAATCAACGTTTTTGGATAACTATAAATAATATCCTATCATGCTACGGAGAAAAGAATACTCAACAATGAAAGAGGCAGAACCCGAATTGAAAAAAATCGGTTCCATAACGTAAATGTCCTTGTAGGGTTTGGAAGTAGGTGGTTAGAACATTTGAGCACGTGGACCAACATTGGGTCCCAAAGTCAAGATATAGTTTTGACAACTAAATTTGACAAAAAGCTTGAGATAGCAACACTTGTGAGTTCGACCGAGCAATGCTCTAACAATTCTCATTGTAAATGGTTATTTAGGCCATTTTCAATTTAAAGTATTTTGGCCATCAATTCTGAGTCAATGTTTTTCTCCAGTAAAGGAAAATAACCTCTGTTGATCTAGCAAATATTAAACTGATTTCATTTATTTTTGGAAACAAGATTAAAATTAATCAAGGAATTAGATTAGGCCAAATAGATCTGATATGCCAAGAACCCAAACAAAGATAGATAAGAAGTGAAGAAAACTGATCAAGTGAAATCTTGATGGTGAATATATTGTTGATATGTTGTATTGTTTATGTTACATCTTCCCAATATTCTGCATCTTCATTTTTTGGTACTTTGATTTTGGTTTGCTAATCAATGATAATATCTTGTTATGTAGATTGTGAAACAATTGTTCATCATATCTGATGTTAGCTATTGAAGAATACATGAAATATAGTACTCCCTCCGTTCCGATTTACTTGACGTTGTAGAGTTTTTCACGGATATTAAGAAATATCAGAGAGAGTAAAATCTTTCCAATAATACCCATATTAATTCCTACTTAAGAGTTAAATAACCTAATTTTGTGTTTCTAGAATATAGGGAAAGTTATTAATCCCATAGTAATGTATTTGGGATGTACAAGATTGAGTATATATCCTCCATGGGGTATATTTAAAAGTTAGAGTAATTGTTTTTGTGTTGATTACCATGAGAATTAATTCTCTGGTGTGATTCCAAAGCAAGGGTAGATTAGTGAAAATTGGGGAAAAAAAATTAAAACTATCATCTAATTTGGAACACAAAAGAAACCCTAAAAAAGCAAGTAAAATGGAACGGAGGGAGTATATCTAAGGAAGAACACCAACTACATAAGAAAATAGCAAGAACAAAAAGAAGAGTATGAAAACGAATGATTTTTATGAAATACTCGTATAGTAGCTGGTCAAACTTTGTCAAAGGGGGTAGTTAGATGGGCGAATTTGAATGTAGACGTTCAGAGGTCAGTATTCAATTCCACCCATGAGAGGTAGTTTGGATTACTAGTAGTTACTATGTCATGCATTCAGGCCCCTACCAAACATGTTTATATTGAGTGTAGCCCTTGACCATACAGTTGACTGCACTACTTTCTTCCATTACACCCATGCCAAATGGACCTTAAAGAAGTTGGGAAGTGGGGTTGTTGATCTTAAGGAATTCTTTTCTTATTTTTTTGTAAAAATGCATGAGATGAAGGGGTTCAAGTAAAGATTTTTATAATTTTGGTAATCTTAATGCTGCTCATAATAAGTTATTTCCTAAGATAGAAAACTAGTTTGTTTTCTTATTTATAACTTAACTTGCATAAACGGTCTTTCCTAAATTTAGAAGTATGAAGAATCGAGTCCCAAGTAATTACCAAGGTAACTACTTGTAGTGGTAGCATCTAACTTGTTATAGTTACATTTAAACTTACTAAGTTAAGATAAAAGTTTGCCTTTCAAAATTTAATTTAATCTTAATAGGAAATTTTTTGTTTTTATCGATTTTAATTGCACCACATATGTTAACTAAAAACATGTAAAAATTTACCCCCAAAATAAAAACCGAAAATGCAAAATACACCAAAAATAAGTTTTGGTCGACTTGGTCTTTGGGATTTCCAACTTAATAAACTCAATAGTCAGGTTCCCGAATTCGAATGAGAAAAGGTTTCCAAGAGAATTGACTCTAGTTTAGGTTCCCGAACTCAAAAGAGTAGGTTTGCGAACTCAAATTGCAGAACAGGTCATAGTAGAAATCTTGTTACTTAGGTTCGGGAACTCAATATATAATTTCGTGAACTGAAATTGTAAAATGTATGTAGTAAACAATTGCTTAAACTAAAGTTGGGAAATTCAACATAATAGGTTCACGAACCTAGTGAGCAAAAAAAATATCACAAGAAAACTACATGGCTGAGGTACTTGAACTCAAACTTTCGTATCTCGCTAGATTTTAATTTTCTCTATTGATTCTTGATTTCGTACCTAAACAAGCGAGAGATTGAACTACGAAATCTTACTATACTTAGCCAAATGCTAGTCCCTAACAAGAACCTCATATGAATGTCATTTAGTACTGAAGTCTTTGACTTTGGTATGAAAGAGTCTAAAATAGAAAATCAGTATTTACGTTATTAACCTTTAATGAGGTTCTTCAATGATGTTTTCGTGTTCTCTTCAATCTTCAGCCTTTAAGGATAACTTGGATCAATCCTAAAACTTTACTACCAAATATAATATAGTATGAACATGACTTTATCAGACTAGGAATTAATAAATAGTTATGGCATCTTGAAATGACGAGGGTACCCAAGTACACCACAATCTTTTCAATAATTTTGGTAATTATAAGTCTGATACCTTGAGTGATCGTCCATAGACAAAGCCGATACACTACGACTTCAAGACATTCACTTGATAATAGTTGCGGTTCAAAACCGATTTACTATAGATCAATATCAAGTGATTAGGGTTAGCGTACAAGTGTTATTTACTCTATTATAATAAAATAATTATAATGCGGAAGTAAAGTAAATGACCTAGAAGAGAAGGCTTGCAAGAATAATCAAACTAGGAGCAATCAAAGTTTCAACACCCGTTAGTCAATCAAATCAATAACCGAAAACTAAAATAACAATGCAATTATCTATTTTCCCACCAACGTTACTCGTAGAGCTTCTTGATCCCACGAAGTCTTTAAACGAGCGGAGGTAAGAAATTTCGTCTAATTAGGGTACTTTCCTCTCCGGATAGTCGGATCCACCAGCAACAACACGAATGAAGTTTTCCTGGATCTTAGGATAGTTTGCAAGCAATTAAAACTCAATTATTTATAGACCAAGTTTGTTTGGACAACAAGAAAATTCCAAAAACGAAAGATTCTCAAGATATGCAAAAAGTACCTAATTTCGGTTTTCATATTTCCAACTAATATCCAACCTGTAATTCCGAAATCTCTCTTTACAAAATATATAATATTAGTTTAGCACTTAGCTAATATAGCCTTTCAAGAGATATATTTTCATTGCTGGAAAATCAAAAACATATTATTCGAAAATCTTAATTAAAAGATTCTCAATATTTCGGTTTGGGATCACCTTGAGTATCAAGGAATATCTTTGAACAATTAAATATAAGCATTATGTACATGTTCAAATTATGTCGACATCTGGAACTTTCCTAATTAGCAAACCCTAATTCCAAACTCACACAAAACCATAAGTAATATGTGAATGTTGAAATTCGGTTTTGCTCTTGGTACCGGTTCTACCATGACTCCTAAAATAGGTTAAGATCGGTTCTACCAAGTCTCCAAATATAGGTAGGGATCGGTTCTACAATGGCTCCTAACAAAATCTAGGATCGGTTCTACCATGTATCCCAATGTAGGTAAGGATCGTGTCTACCAAGACTCCCAGCATAAGCTTGGATTGGTTCTACCATCTATCCCAAAAAAATATAGGTAAGGATCGGTTATACCATAACTGTCAACATAAGTTAAGATCGGTTCTACGAAAACTCACACCTTAGGTTCGAATTGGTCATCCAATAGATCTTCATAGAAAACCAGACCAAAAAACCTAGTGACTTATTTTCGATTACGAAACAAGTTTCATATATGTACTTCCTTTAAACATATGTAATCAAAAATAGTTTCCTATGATGAAATCACACCTATATCCAATACATATTCAAGTAACGAGTTACATAGATTATGTCAATGTCGCATTTACGAAGTTCAAAAGATAAATGTTATACTTCGTAATCAAATTATATTCTTCCTTGTCACTTTGATCATAATAAAATGACCAAGTCTAATACTAGAGTATTAAATATAACCTCGCATGTTACGTTTTCATTCTTAAACGATTTGAAAGTAACGATAGGAACGGAAACAAGTCAAGTTGGTATCACTAACCTCAAATGGAAAGATGATGTCTTCATTGTAGTCGACACATGTTCACGTTCTTTAGGTCTTCAAGATAATACTTGTATGTCTCAACATTCCTAAACTTTCTAGTCTAACCTAAATGAAGTTGACTCTAGTACATTTACTCAAGCGACTCTAATTGATTTTTTATACTAAAATATGACGACCAAACTTGACATACCAAAGCTCGGTGGGTTCAACCGAGCAATGCTCTAGCTCATCTGATAACATACTTGACATACCAAATCCTGTAGGTTCGACTGAGCATTTTCTCTAACAATTGTAACCTCAGACAAGTTGGATATAAAAATATATGGCTTTGGAGTCCTAATCAAAATTCTAGCCTTGATTTGTTGGAAATGCTCCTCATAAATAATTGCCAGCCCATTGCAATGATAATAACTTATGATTATGAAGAATAATATGGAGCTGTTGTGGAACTATATTGAGAGCGTCAAGCCTTATCATCTTGTATTAATTACTCACTTCGACTGTCATGGAAACAATGATCAGAAGCATCACCGCATAAGGTCTCTAGTAACAGTACATCAACTATAAGGATCAGGGAGGAAGATAGAGATCCATTTTGTAGTTGTAAAACATAATCCTGTTTTGGTTTTCGGTAAAAGTGATTAAGGCTCGCGTATTCTATTGTTTTCATTTGGGTATAATTAAAAATAATGTCAAAATGTCAAAGATAATGTATAAAAAGATATATAATAAAATGTCAAAGCTAATAATGTCGAACTTAATTCATCATATCAATTTATCCTATCTTTATAGAAATTAGATTTACTAAGAATGCTCATGTTTTACCATGCAGTCAATCTGTTATTAGGTATGGTATCAACAAGAAACCAACTACATGTTATGCATGTCACTAACTATTTGGGATTGGATTTTAAACTAACTCATCATCTATTATATAATTGTTAATTAATCATTTATAAAGATAAGAATGGAGTTTGGTTATTCAGTTATTTGTTTGGTGATTGTATGTAGTTTCTGCCAACATCAAGATGACCTAGCTAAGGAGCGTCAAATGCCCACACAAGTGAATAAAGAAGATACGGGACCTCGTTTTGCATGGGAAACAGAACCCATCATCACCGCGTTAATATCAAGAGATTGAAGTCATATGGATATTGTGGACTCAATGTGTGACCAAATTTTACACGTAAAAACACTTATACAAATCCAAAACGAAAGGGAGTGTTCATCCGTATTTTAAGCTTTAAATTTCCTAGTTAATTTGTATCCACAATTTAAAACAAAAAACAAAATCGAGACCAATTTCTAATTTAGGATTTAGTTTCAAGACCCAAACTTGTTTATATATTTAAAGAATTTGTCAGTTTCGAATAAAGTTCAACATGGATGTGATAAGGATACGACACCTGTTAATATTAAATTAATGTATTTACTATGTATATTAGTATTGTACTCTCCATGTTTCCGCAAAAATGATTGTCTCTTTTTTGCAGAAACACATGTTGTTAATGTGGCAGTGCAACTTTATAAACACAACTCTTATGAATGAAATAAATGAAGAAATGAATGAGTTAACAGATAAAATGCGTATAAACATTAGGGATGTTGAAACTCGTAATGATGGATTAAGAATTAATGAAATTCTTAACGAAATTCAGTAATACATACACATTTCATCACTGCAAACACATAGTTGAAATTATTTTCAAACAGTTAAAACCTCTTAAATTAAAAATCCTAATAACCCCTTAATCAAATCAAATTAGGTTTATCATTATTAACTTCAACAAAATTATATCTTGTTCTAATATAATCAAATCCAAACTGTTGATACAATGGGTGAGGAATCACGTAGGAGACAGAGCGGAAAAGCATAAAGGACATTAAATGCAACAAATGTGGGATAAAGGGACATAATGCTCAAGAGTGTTTAACAACTTTAACTCCTAATCCTATTTATTTCTGGTCGTGTGATGTCTATACTCATGTTGTAATGGAGTGTCTAAATATGAAAGGATGCCTTCTCTGTGGTCAGCCAGATCACAAAGCCTAAAACTGCCATATTTCACGCGACAAGGTAACTATAACTTTAGTAATCTGAAATGAATTTTACATTTTAAAACAAAACAACAAAGCTAAAAACATTAGTATGATTATTTAATTATTTTGTCTTGCAGAAACTTAATATATTTGTCGAGTTGGATTTAAAGTATGATATATCTTTAATGATGATGGTGTTGATAATGGATTTTCGTACTTTAAGTTTTGATGGAGGTATGATTGTGGTGGTGGAACTATTTGTTCCAGTAGTTATTCTTGGTGTAGTTTTGGTTTCTTGATCATTCTACCAAAGTGAGGTTTAGCGGTAGAAGGAAAAGATAAACAAAAAAATAAAATAATATTTTAAAATGAATATGATGAAGGTGAGTTTAAATTACTCACATCAATCATAGGTTTTCAATATTTAGAGATGGTTTTATTTAGAACGCGTAATTGGGGGATATGAAAACTAATTGGGGGATATGAATTACTTCCCCCAACCCATGGTGTGTGCTAAGGGGTGACTTTTGGGGGAGAAAATACTAAAATACCCTTCCCACAAAATAAAAATCAAAAAACAAAATCATATCCCCCATTTCCATCTCCACTTCTTATTAATCTTATTTAGGGGTGGAGCTTTGAAACCCAAATATTTCCCATTCCCTTTCAAATTCTAAACTCTCCCCACTCTATATCAAATTCTCTTCTCCTCACTTTGGAAACCATTTTTTTTTATTCTAAGTGATGAAGATCATCTTGAAAGTGATGATGACCATGCCGGAATTGATGAAGACCATGCCGGTATCATGATACCGGCATAGTCTTCATATCAACTGACCATGCCGGCATTGGACTGATTAATACCAGAAAAAATTCAAAACGGAAGTGATGAAGACCATGCCGGAATTGATGAAGACCATATCTTAGGAACATGATACCGGCATGCTCGAGAATTTCCTATCAATGCCGGTAGTCAAGTGAAAAAAAAAATCAACATTCTGGATACTTTTCATCCTGTTCCGGCATAGAAATTTAAGCAAAATACTATGCCGGAACATGTACCGGCATGCTCGAATCCATGATTACCATGCCGGTACCTGTTCAAACAATTTATAAACATTTCCAACAATTGCCCGCATGGGTTTTTGGTTGAATTCCATGCCGGCACCAAGCTTTTTCAGCTGCAACAATGGTGGATTCAAAGAAGAAAAATCAATTTTTCAACCTCTTATTAGCGGTAATTCTCTCATCACAATCATCTTCCATTTTCAAAAAAAAATTTCCACTCAATTGTGAGTTGTTATCATTAATCGAAGATTGAAGATATGATTGTTGTTGTCATTGAGTTAAAGATTCAGCAGCTGCAAGTCTCTCATCACAATCATCTTCCATATTAAAAAAAAAAAAATTTCTACTCAAAATTTTTTTCCCTCATTCTACTCTCAACTAACCCACAAAAATTCAAATAAACATAAATACACAAATTATATCCCCCAAATCATTAATATTTTACTAATCAGGATTAATTACTAATTATGATTAGGGAGGGTTAAATTAGGAATTAATAATTTAATTATATAAGGGGTAACCCAACTAGGATATTTGGATCCCTATTTTGTCATTTAGCTATATCCCCCAATTAGTTTTCATATCCCCCAATTACGCGTTCTTTTTAACTTAGGTACATGCTTTATTTTGTCACTGTCCAAAAGAAATATCAAATTGAAGATTTTGAGATTATAATTAAAATTTTAAATACAAAGTTATTTCATTGAAGTTCTTAAATTGTACAATAAAAAAGTGTAATAACAACATTTAAATCTTTTTTATTCTTCTTTACTTTTTTTGTTGAAATGCGCTATATTTCTAAACCTTTTTTTTTTTTGTAATGTTATCTGAAAAAGCGGGGTCTAACAACCACACCTAATATTTCGTTCGGAAATCTGTATGGACTAAACTCCAATATAATTCCAAGAGAATCAACTAGACAGTTAGACTCAATCAAGGAAAGATATCCAAGAGTTATATCTCTATTTCTCAAATCAATCAGCAAATCAACAGAATCAAATCCGTAAACTGATTCTTATGAGAAACAACTTGGACGGTATCAAAAACCAATATTTAAGTGTCAATCAATTTCTATCCAACAACCAAAGGTCGAATTTACCAATTGATTGAACTACCCACAACCTGTCATATTTCAATTATATAAAAATATAATGCGAAAAAGAAATAACACAAACACCAGAAATTTTAGTTACGAGGAAACTGCAAATGCAGAAAAACCCCGGGACCTAGTTGAGATTTGAACACCACACGGTATTAAGCTGCTACAGACACTAGCCTACTACAAGTTAACTTTGTACTGGAATGTTGTTGATCCCTAACCAAGTCTCACACCGATTAAGGTACAGTCGCGTTCCTTACGCCTCTGAATCCCAGCAAGACTCTACGCACTTGATTCCCTTGGCTGATCTCACCCACAACTAAGAGTTGTTATGACCCAAAGTCGAAGACTTATAGACAAATCTGTCTCACATAGAAAAGCCTATTCTGATAGATAAAATTTTCTCACATAGAAGTACCTATGAAGTTTTGTTCCGTCTTTTGATAAATCAAAGTGATCATGAACCAATCACCTCACAATAACTTAACTATATGGTAGTAGAAGAAGTTATTGATGAATCACAAAGAATGAGACAAAAAAATTTGTGATTACTTTTTATATCTTACCTATCAGTGATAATTCTCGAGCAAATCTTAGAGAAGATAGTACTCAATACGATAGAACAAGTACGATCAGAACACGCAACTATAGAGAAAATAGTTGGGTCTGGCTTCACGAATCCCAAATAAAGTCTTCAAGTCGTTAACCTATAATGATTTTGGAAAAATCTAGGTTAAAGGAGAATCAAATTTAGTCGCAACTAGGACACATGAAAGTGTCGGGATTAGGTTTTCCAGTTGCTAGTGTTCTCTCTTATATAGTATTTCAAATTAGGGTTTGTTTTCAATCAAATCTAAGATAGCTTAGTAACAAATCATTCAATATTAACCGTTAGATGAAAACCTGATTTAAGATTCGAGCTAAGTTTGCTTAAAACCAAATCAATATATCTCCACAGTTAGATGGTCTAAGCTTGTTACACACAAATGAAATATACCTTCATTTAGATATGGGTAATCTTACCTAAACATGTATGTTGAGTTGGCTCAATAATAATTAACCGAAGTTAGCCATATGAACACTTTTGTCTTAACCACATTCATCTAACACTTCTAGATCAAATATGATGATCAATCAAACATGAAAGATAATCAAATGAATCTAATTGTGTTACTCATAGAGTTGTTCAATTTTTTATATCTCATAGAAGTATATAAGAACCATTTGAAACAAAAATGGATTGATTCGTAATCGCACAAAGTACTTATACCGAAATCAATTCATGAACATTAAGCCACGATTTGCAAAGATTGCATTTCTTAATATATTAATGTATTTGTTCATGAGTATGAAAACATACTTCACCGATTTTAGAACTTTAACCACTAAGTTGGCAAACTGGTACGCAGACTATAGTTCCGGACTTTGGTCTTGTCCAGCCGTTTACAAATGGGTACGCAAACAGCAGTCCCAGACCTAACTCAGGTATAATTGTTCGCTAACTGGTATGCAAACTTGGTTCCCGGACTTTAACAGTTAAAACCGTTTGCATACTGGTATGCGAACAAGGTTTCCGGACCTGAAACATACCAAACAGTTTGCATACTGGTATGCATACTGTGTTTTATCCAGACAAAGGTTAATTGTTCTCAACTCCTATTTCAATCATTGAAACATCCCTAGAAGACGACAATAGCTGTCTCACACAAATCAAGTAATATGTTTCAAGGAAATTTTCACATGATCATCTTTTGACTTATTATTTAGTTTCCAACAAATAATTTTTTCCAACTAAACTCGTCAAAAATAATGATGAACGTAGCTAAACCAAAAAACTTCCAACACATATTTCGAGAAATATATAAGCGAGTTACACTCAGCTCGAAATATCAAATGTGTATAATATAAAAGTCTATATAGCTATACGACTTAGCCACATTAGGAGATAGAATAAAATAGACTTCTGAGTGATAGATAAGTTTTAGTCTCCACATACCTTTTGTTGATGAAGTTACTCGAATCTCCCCTCAGTAGATCTTCGTCTTCACTCGATGAACGACGTGAAGTCTAAAGATCAACTACAAATTCTATCCTAATCCGAGACATAGCTATAGGTAGACTAGAAATCAAGACTTATAGTTTTGATCACCTAAACTTGACAAACAAGCTTGATATAGCAACACATGCGAGTTCGACCGAGCTGTGATCTAACAATCTCCCCCTTTGTCAATTTTAGTGACAAAACTATCAATATATATGGATTAAAAAATAAATAAACTTTGTATCTTCTCATCCAACATGCTTGATTTCCTTGGTTCTTTAACATTCCTTGAATTCTTCGTCACTTCAAGTATTTCCAGCGATTCTGAACGTGTTCAACTCAGCATCATTGTTGTTTAAGATTCATAGCCATAACAATAATCAACAAGATGTTTTCTTATTATTATACAATGTCATAGTATTATTACACAGCATCAAAGTCCAATTGTATCACAACTCTGACCATAATACTATGGTGATATGTATCACTCTCCCTTAGTCAATACTTCATCACACAATGAAAACCACTCCCCCTTACATAATGATCCGTAAACCATATGTATGTAGTGTGAACTACAAAATAATTCTACCCCTTTTTGTCAATATAAACCATATGTATGTAGTGTGAAAACTTACGGGATCATAATGAAATTCTCAAATAGATTATTCATGACTAAAAGAGAACATATCAACTTGGTTTCAATGATTTCACATAGTCGAAACTTAGTGTATTCATCAAGGAGTTTATAAAGATACAAGATAACTCCTAAAATATTTAACAACCGCACTCTCCACAAAGATTTGGAAATTAAGCATAAGTTCACTTAATAACTCTCCCCCATAATATGCCATTCCCAAAGGAACAACAAGAGCGACCTTAGTTTTACAAGAAAAGAAGGATTTCTTTGGACATTAAAAAATTACATGAAACATGAATTTGTATCCAGAAAACTCGAATAAATTAACCACTAGAGATCGTAATGATTAATTTAGTCGAAAATGCTCAACATAAGAGAATATACGGATCCATACAATACTTTCACATAGAAGTGAATCATGGAAAGATCAATACTGCGGAATATTCAAAAGTTCATTTTATCTTTTATCAATATTTGCATAAAGACATAATAAACTTAACTTTTGACCATATATGAGATAATCATAGTTCACGGACGTAAACACACATATCCTATAACATATTTTTGCAATATATAAAACCAATAAAGATTAAATACTGCAAAATCATCTTCCAATTATATATATATATTTATTTTTTTTTCATTTGTTTTTCATTATCATACAGAACTTTTGGTTGGTAACCTAGCAACAAGCTGGGCTCCAACTCCCATTTGAATAACAATGCCTAGTCTATAAAAAATAAAAATCCCCAAACCGCAACTAGCATCATTGCTGATAAGACATTTCTTCAGACGCTTGAAGAATCTCAAAGTGTCCTCGCCAAGTTCTCCTAAAGTAGAGAAGGCTAGGACTCCAAGGCCATACCAAATAACTTAAAATATAAATAAATAAATCTAAAAACATTGCAAGATGAAATCGTTGGCAATAGCTATGTGTAATCACAATAATTGTTATTCCAAACCATAGTTATCCTTCTTAAAACGCAAGAATAAATTCTCATATGAAGTTTCCTAAACAAAATAAAATCAACTCCAAAAACAAACTGAAAAACTTTAGACATAATCAACAACCAGAGATCGAACACAAGCAAGTTCATCAGTTGCTTTCTTCAGTTCAGTTTTCATAAAAACAAGATTCTTTGTTGCAATTTCAAGTTGTTCACTAACAATAGTGAAATCTCTGAACAGATTTCCAACCAATTGAGATGACATCTGGAATAGTTGAGTGTCTTCATGATCTACAACATGGTAGCATTTAATGAAGACATGGTTCTTATGAAGCTCAATAACCTTGCTCTCTTCAACTTTGTCTTCCTTTTTGCATCCATCCATCGTGCAGTTCATGATATCACAAGAAGCTTTCTTGGGGTTCCGAAACGAACATATATCACAAGAAGGACAATCCTTGATATATATATATATATATATGTGTGTGTGTGTGTGTGTGTGTGTGTGTGTGTGTGTGTGTGTGTGTGTGTGTGTGTGTGTGTGTGTGTGTGTGTGTGTGTGTGTGTGTGTGTGTGTGTGTGTGTGTCATATATGGAAACCCTATAAACACGCGTTTATCTTTCCAAACACATCAGTGTTGGAGGCATACGTTCGGTTATGAACAAGGTACATGTACCATTCTTGGATATGAATCAAAGTTCAGAACCAAATAACCGATGGAGTCTATTCTAGAAGCATGTTTGACAGAATATCAAAAACAATAGCTTAGCTCACATGATATTTATTGATGAACAACAAATCAATTGTCTTAAAGGAAGTACAAAAACAAGTTTTTCAGATGAAGCAACAAATAGAATTATTTCAGGAGTTTTAGATCATTTAAAAAACAAAAAAAAAACAAAAAAACGTAACAATGCTCAATGGGACAACGGGAAAAAAAAATGATACAAACATGACCATTTTGTCAAGAAGGTATCAGTTAGAGCACTGCTCGGTCGAACTCGCAAGCGTTGCTATCTCAAGCTTGTTTGTCAAGTTTAGTTGCCAAAACTATAAGTCTTGATTTCTAGTCTACTTATATCTAAGTCTCGGATTAGGATAGAAAGTGTAGTTGAGCTTATACTTCATGGCGTTCATCTATTGAAGACGAAGAACTACTAATGGGAGCTTGTGGAACTTCATCGACAAAAGGTATGTGAAGACTTGAACTCATCTATCACTCAAAATTCTATCCACTCTATCTCCTATTCGAGACAAAGTCGTATAGCTATATAGACTTTAATTATGCACATTTGATATTTCGAGCTGAGTTTAACTCGCTTACATATTTCTCGAAATATGCGTTGGTAAGATTTCGCTTTAAAAAAGTTCATCTTATATTCTTGACGAAAGTTAAAAGATGATCATGTGAAAATCGCCTAGTAACATCTTACATGAATTGTGTGACATAGTCATTTGATGTAGACTCGGAATATTTTGTATTGATCATTCGATCACTTGAAAATTTCTTTGAAGCTAATAGTTTGTGTGAGACAGCTATTCTCGTCTTCCAAGAATGTTTCAACGGTTGAAATGAGAGTTTAGAACAATTGGATTTAAGCATAGTGTGCGTACTTGCATATATGTAATCCATGCC
Source organism: Papaver armeniacum (assembly GCA_023531295.1). Taxonomy (NCBI): domain Eukaryota; kingdom Viridiplantae; phylum Streptophyta; class Magnoliopsida; order Ranunculales; family Papaveraceae; genus Papaver; species Papaver armeniacum. Next base: position 28,777 of record JAJJWW010011357.1, on the reverse strand, counting down.
CGGGAACCATAGTATGCATACCCGTATGTGTACCTGTATGTTTGTGAAATTCTGGGAACATAGTACACATACCGGTACGTGTAATGGCATAAGGTTTAGGTTCGGGAATTCCTGCTGAGTTTGGAGGTATGTGTACAGGTTCGCATACTGGCGAACGCAAACTTGGTCCGGCCACTAAGGTATGCGTACACGTTTGCATACCTGAGTGGATGATGTTCTAAAATCGGTTTGTTCATGATCTATTATTTTTATATTATAAGGAATGTAATCTTTTGCAAACCGTGGCTATAATGTTCATGACTTGATTCGAGTGAATCAAAATCGATTTTGCTTCAATTGTGTCTTGTATACTTCTATGAGAATATAAACAATTGAACAACTCTAGAACTAGTTTCATTTGAGTCATTTGAACTAGTTATGGTTAAGATGAATAAGGTTGATATGAAAGTGTTCATATGGCTAATTTCGGTTAACTATTGTTGAGCCAACAAGGTGTACACGTTAGGTACGGTTACTTATATCAAAATGAAGGTACATTTCATTTGTGTATAACAAGCTAAGTTCGATCAAACGGTTGAAAGATATTAGCTTGAGTCTAATCAGGTTTTCATCTAATGGTGAATATTGAATGCTTTGTTACCAAGGTAACATTGATTGCAAACCCTGATTTGAAGATTAGATAAAGGAGAACTTTAGCAACTGGGAAACCTAATCACCACACCTTCTATGTGATACTAGTTGCCACTACAGTCGATTCTCCTTTAACCTTAGGTTTTTCTAAAACCAAGTAGGTTAACGACTTAAATACTTCATTGGGATTGTGAAGCCAGAACAAACTATTTTCTCTTTAGTTGCGCGATATGATCTTGCTGTTTTCTATCGTGATTGAGTACTATCTTCTCTAAGATTGGCTCGAGATTTAATCTCCGATAAGCAAGATAAAAAGTAGTCACAAACATCTTCGTCTCATCGTTTGTGATTCCACAATATCTTATTTCGCTACCATACGATTTAGATTATTGTGAGGTGATTGATATTTCTAAGCTATTCTTTGGGAATATAGTCCGGTATATCAATTGGTTCCTGTTCACCTTGATTTGTCAAAAGACAGAACAAAACACATAGGTTTATCTCTGGGAGACAGATTTATCTATTCAATAGACTTTTCTATGTGAGACATATTTGTTTATCATGTCTTCGACTTTGGGTCGTAGAAACTCTTAGTTGTGAGTGAGATCAGCTAAGAGAATCAAGTGCGTAGAATCCTGTTCAAAGACGTAAGGAGCGCAACTGTACCTTGATCTGTGTGAGATTGGTTAGGGCTCAACTACATTCCAGTCAAAGTTAAATTGGAGTAGGCTAGTGTTTGTAGCGGCTTAATACAGTGTGGTGTTCAAATCTGGACTAGTCCCGGGGTTTTTTTGCATTTTCGACTTCCTCGTTAACAGAATTTCTGGTGTTTGTGTTATTTATTTTTCGCATTATATTTTGTTATATAATAAAAATATCACAAGTTGTGCATAGTTCAATCAATTAGATAATCCAACCTTTTGTTGTTGATATAAATTGATTGACACTTGAACATTGGTCTTTGGTACCATTCAAGTTGTTTCTCATATTAATCAGGCTCACGGATTTCTATCTGTTTGATTTGCTGATTACATTGTGAAACAGAGATACAACTCTTGGATATATTTCTATTGATTGAGTCTGACTGTCTAGTTGATTCTCTTGGAATTATATTAGAGTTGTCCATATAGATTTCTAAGCGAAATATTGGTTGTGGGTGTTAGACCCACGCTTTTTCAATTGGTATCAGAGCAGTCAAACACGTTTAAGACATCATAAGTCTGTGTTTGTAGCGATCTAACTCTATGGACAGTAAAGTCTCGATAAACGCCTCACCAGGATTTAACTCTGATCTTAGAGAAAGTTCTGAAGAGCGTGTTATTCTCCAGAAAAAGTTGGATGAACAAATCCGGATCAATTCTGATCTTGTTGCAGAAATTGCAAAGTATAAGGATTTGAAGTCTGTCAATGTTTCTTCAATGGATTTGAATAACTCTTCTAATTCTTCTTTGAAGAATTGTCGCAAGTCAGGGGATAAATGAGGTTTAGGCTTTGTGAAACCTGATAGGACTCAGAGCCACTCAAATAAGACTAAAGATGTTGGTCCATGTATGTTCTGTGACTCTCACAATCACTTTCAACATACATGTACATCTTTCAGGAAAAGTTTAAAGGTTGCGAGTAATCTTCATAAGAAAGCTGAACAACTATTTACTTCTCAAAAAGGTGTACAAATCTAGCAAGAAATCCTAAGCGGGTTAGTAATGTTAGTATGGGAGCTTTTTCTCTAAAATAAATATCGCCCTTTCAATGGTTTCTTGACAGTAGATGTAGCCGACATATGACTGGTGATATCTCGTGGTTTGTAAATTCAAGCAACTTTGAAGGAGGTCTCGTAACTTTTGGAGATGGGAGTTGTTGCTACATAAGCAAGAAGGGGACGATCAAACTACCTGGCGTTCCTGAAATACATGATGTTGTATACGTTAAAGGTATGAGTGCAAACCTTCTTTCTAGTAGTCAAATTTGTGACAAAGGCCACAAAGTAGTCTTCAATGCGAATGGATGTGACATTGTAGACAAAACTGGAAAAATAATTTTTCAGGGAACTCGTGGTAAAAATAATTGTTATCTTCTTGATACTCAGTTTAGTAATTGTTCCAATTTGACTAAGGTGGAATCTACACATCTTTGGCATGAGCGTTTTGGTCACATCAATTATCGCCTTTTAACTAAGATCATTAACAAAGAACTTGTTAGAGGCGTTCCCAAAATCAATACAAATATTGATGGTGTCTGTGGTGCCTGTCAAAAGGGTAAACAAACGAAAGTTCACCATAAATCATCTCGAGATATTCTCACTAAAGCTCCACTTGATTTAATTCAAATGTCTCTTCGGACCAATTCAACAACCTACGGTTGCTGGTAAGAAGTATGCTTTAGTTATGGTAGATGATTACACCAGATTTACTTGGGTGGCATTTTTAGCTCATAAGAATGAAACCCTTGATGAATTCAAGATTATCGTTAATAGAATCCAGAATGAACAAGGTCGCAAGCTAAAGAAAATTAGAAGCGACCGTGGAACTGAATTCAAGGACACTAAGGTGTTGGAATTTTGTGACAAACTTGGGATTATTCAACAATACTCACCACCCATTACTCCTCAAGCTAATGGAGTTGCAGAAAGGAAGAATAAGAACATTCAGTAAATGTACAGGGTAATGCTCCATAACAAAAACTTACCTTTAAGGTTTTGGGGAGAAGCTGTTTTCACAGCATGTTATTTGATCAACCGTGTCTACCTACGGTCGAAAACCCTAAACACCCCTTATGAGTTGTGGTATGGTAGGAAACCAAACTTACATTATCTCAGAGTGTTCAGAAGTAAGTGCTACATTCTGAAAGATCGAGAACAAAGAGGGAAATTTGATACCAAAAGCGATGAAGGTATCTTTCTTGGCTATGCTTCTGATAGTCATGGTTTTCGAGTTTTTAATCTCAGAACCCAAGTTATGATGGAATCTTCTAATGTCATCATTGATGATCTAAGAAGTTTTCACCATGATAATCCTCCTACTGAATTTCCTCCAACTGAGACAATTGAGAAAGTCAAAGAAATCCCAGAATCAGTTGAAGTCATCCCAACGGTTACTGATCCTGATATTTCTACTGATGAGGAGAAGAGCACTGATCGGGCTACTCCTGTTGAACAAGAATGTGTCCCTCCAAGACACCTTTGGTTTTAAAGGAATCATGATCCCAACAGTATTATTGGAGGAAGAGATTCTACTTCTAAGACAAGAGGACAAATTCAAAATATTTGCAATTTTGGTTGTTATCTTTCACAAGTAGAACCAATAAATATTTATGAAGCTCTTAGTGATCCCTTTTGGGTGAATGCAATGCATGAAGAGTAAATCAATTTCAAAGACAAGATGTATGGGAGCTAGTACCTTGTCCCCCCAATATCAATATTGTTGGTACCAAATGGATATTCAAGAACACGTCTGATGAATTTGGCACAATTGTCAGAAATAAAGCTAGACTTGTCGCTCCGGGATATTCAAAGATTGAAGGTATCGACTTTGACGAAACCTTTTCTCCTGTGGCATGCCTTGAGTCCATTCAGTTGTTATTAGCCCATGCTTGTTTTCTCAAGGTTAAGCTGTTTCAAATGGACATAAAATCCGCGTTCCTAAAAGAAACTTTAAAGGAAGAGGTCTATGTCGCTCAACCTAAGGGTTTTGAAGATCCTGATTTCCCAGATCATGTCCTTAAGCTCAAAAAGGCATTATATGGGTTAAAAAAAGCACCTCGTGCTTGGTTCGAAAAACTAACTACTTCTCTTCTTAGAAAAGGTTTTTCGAGAGGTGGAGCTGATAAAACCTTTTTTACCAAATGGAGTGGGAAAGATGTTGTCATTGCTCAAGTCTATGTAGATGATATCATCTATGGTTCAACTTCTGAGAAACTTGCAAAAGATTTTCAAGTCTCTCTTGGCAAAGAATTTGAAATGAGCAATGTTGGTTAATTAAAGTTCTTTTTAGGATTACAAATTCAACAACATAAGGATGGGATTTACTTATCTCAAGAAAAATATGCTAAGGATCTTGTTTCAAGGTTCGGTCTTGATAAGTCAACTCCAAAACTGACACCTACGCCCACCACTGGTAAACTACATCAAGATGAGAAAGGAGTAAAAGTGGATCAAAATCTTTATAGATCTATCATTGGAAGCCTCTTATATCTTACAACTACTAGACCTGATATTGCTTTTAGTATTGGTTGTTGTGCTAGATTTCAAGCTAATCTTAAGGAATCTCATCTTGCAGCTGCAAAGAGGATCATACGATATGTCCAACACACTATCGGGTATGGTCCGTCTTATACTTTTGATACTAACACTGATCTTACTGCCTATTCAGATGCAGATTGGGTAGGATGTGTGGAAGACAAAAAGGATACTTTAGGGGGATTTTACTATGTTCGGTTAAATCTTGTGGCTTGGCATAGCAAGAAACAAAACTCACAATCCCTGTCTACATGCGAAGCAGAATACATTGCTGCAGGTTGTACTCAACTTCTATGGATGAAACAAATGCTTGCTGATTATAGAATTGACACTGGAATAATGAAGATCTTTTCTGATAACTCAAGTGCGATTCGCATCACTGAGAATCCTGTTGAGCACTCAAGAACTAAGCACATTGATATAATGTATCATTTTATTATAGATCTCTATGAAAATGGTATCATCAATATGGAATTTGTGCCTTCCGAAAAACAATTGGCTTATATCCTCACCAAACCTTTAGATACTGCTACATTTCAACACTTACGGCAGTCTATTGGTGTTGTTTTGGTTCATTAATTTTCTAGCCTTTTGCCCCTTCACTCATTTACATCTTTTGGGCAATCAAGGCTTAGAACACAAGTGTAGTGTTGTTTCAATTTCGTATTTGTTTCTACGTAGATAACAATTCTGTTCGGTATCAAAGTGTTCATCTAAATCCTTCTTTTCTTCTGAAAGTAAGGTCGCTCTTGTTTTTCTTTCGAGAATGACATTTTATGGGGGAAAGTTCTTAATTGAACTTGTGCTTAATTGCCAAATCTTTGTGGGGAGTGCGGATGTGGAATATTATAGGGGTTATCTTTTATCTTTATAAACTCCTTGATGATTTCATTTAGTTTCGGCTATATAATTGCATATAAACAAGTTGATATGTTGTTTTCTTTTGGTCATGAAGTATCTCTATGGAAATTTCGTTAGGATCCCAATAGTTTTCGTACCTTTGCCAATTTTTATTGACAAAAAGGGGGAGAATTAATGTGTAGTCACACTACAAATACATATGGTTTACGAATCATTATGTAAGGGGGAGTGGTTTTCATGTGAGATGAAGTATTGACTAAGGGGGAGTGATACATATCACCATAGTATTGTTGTCAAAGTTGTGATACAATTGAACTTTGATGATGTGTAATAATACTATGACATTGTATAACAATGATTGAGAGCAAGTTTTTTCTCATTGTTATAGCTACGGATCTTTAACAACATTGATGCTGAGTTGAAGACGTTCAGAATCACTGCAATACTTGGAAGTGACGAAGATTTCGAGTAATGTTGAAGAACCAAGGAGATCAAGCATTTGGATGAAAAGCTACAAAGTTTATTTATTTTGTAATCCATATGTATTGATAGTTTTGTCATTAAAATTGATAAAGGGGGATATTGTTAGAGAACTGCTCGGTCGAACTCGCAAGCGTTGCTATCTCAAGCTTGTTTGTCAAGTTTAGTTTCCAAAACTATAAGTTTTGATTTCTAGTCTACTTATATCTAAGTCTCTGATTAGGATAGAAAGTGTAGTTGAGCTTAGACTTCACGGTGTTCATCTATTGAATACGAAGAACTACTAAGGGGAGCTTGTGGAACTTCATCGACAAAAGGTATGTGAAGACTTGATCTATCACTCAAAAGTCTATCCACTCTATATCCTATTTGAGACAAAGTCATATAGCTATATAGACTTTAATTATGCACATTTGATATTTCGAGCTAAGTTTAACTCGCTTACATATTTCTCGAAATATGCGTTGGTAAGCTTTCGCTTTAAACAATTTCATCTTATATTCTTGACGAAAGTCAAAAGATGATCATGTGAAAATCGCCTGGTAACATCTTACATGATTTGTGTGACATAGTCATTTGATGTAGACTCGAATGTTTCGTATTGATCATTCGATCACTTGAAAATTGCTTTGAAGCTAATAGTTTGTGTGAGACAGATATTCTCGTCTTCGAGAATGTTTCAACGGTTGAAATGAGAGTTTAGAACAATTGGATTTAAGCATAGTGTGCGTACTTGCATATATGTAATCCATATCTAGGAACCATAGTATGCATACCCGTATGTGTACCTGTATGTTTGTGAAATTCCGGGAACATAGTACACATACCGGTACGTGTACTGGCGTAAGGTTTAGGTCCGGGAATTTTTGCTGAGTTTGGAGGTATGTGTACCGGTTCGCATACTGGCGAACCCAAACTTGGTCCGGCCACTAAGGTATGCGTACCCGTTTGCATACCTGAGTGGATGATGTTCTAAAATCGGTTTGTTCATGAACTATTATATTTATATTATAAGAAATGTAATCTTTTGCAAAACCGTGGCTATAATGTTCATGACTTGATTCGAGTGAATCAAAATCGATTTTGCTTCAATTGTGTCTTGTATACGTCTATGAGAATATAGACAATTGAACAACTCTAGAACTAGTTTCATTTGAGTCATTTGAACTAGTTATGGTTAGGATGAATAAGGTTGATATGAAAGTGTTCATATGGCTAACTTCGGTTAACTATTGTTGAGCCAACAAGGTGTACACGTTTAGGTACGGTTACTCATATCAAAATGAAGGTACATTTCATTTGTGTATAACAAGCTAAGTTCGATCAAACGGTTGAAAGATATTAGCTTGAGTCTAATCAGGTTTTCATCTAATGGTGAATATTGAATGCTTTGTTACCAAGGTAACATTGATTGCAAACCCTGATTTGAAGATTATATAAAGGAGAACTTTAAACAACTGGAAACCTAATCACCACACCTTCTATGTGATACTAGTTGCACTACTGATCGATTCTCCTTTAACCTTAGGTTTTTTAAAACCAAGTAGGTTAACGACTTAAAGACTTCATTGGGATTGTGAGCGTAACCAACTATTTTCTCTTTAGTTGCGCGATATGATCTTGCTATTTTCTATCGTGATTGAGTGCTATCTTCTCTAAGATTGGATCGAGATTTAATCTCCGATAGGCAAGATAAAAAGTAGTCACAAACATCTTCGTCTCATCGTTTGTGATTCCACAATATCTTATTTCGCTACCATACGATTAAGATTATTGTGAGGTGATTGATATTTCTAGGTCAGTTTTTGGGAATATAGTCCTAAGATATCAATTGGTTCCTGTTTACCTTGATTTGTCAAAAGACAGAACAAAACACATAGGTTTATCTCAGGGAGACAGATTTATCTATTCAATAGACTTTTCTGTGTGAGACATATTTGTTTATCAAGTCTTCGACTTTGGGTCGTAGCAACTCTTAGTTGTGGGTGAGATCAGCTAAGAGAATCAAGTGCGTAGAATCCTGTTCAAAGACGTAAGGAGCGCTACTGTACCTTTATCAGTGTGAGATTGGTTAGGGCTCAACTACATTCCATCCTGAAGTTCAATTGGAGTAGGCTAGTGTTTGTAGCGGCTTAATACAGTGTGGTGTTCAAATCTGGACTAGGTCCCGGGGTTTTTTTTGCATTTTCGGCTTCCTCATTAACAAAATTTCTGGTGTTTGTGTTATTTATTTTTCGCATTATATTTTGTTATATAATAAAAATATCACAAGTTGTGCGTAGTTCAATCAATTAGATAATCTAACCTTTTGTTGTTGATATAAACTGATTGACACTTGAACATTGGTCTTTGGTACCGTTCAAGTTGTTTCTCATATTAATCAGGCTCACGGATTTCTATCTGTTTGATTTGCTGATTACATTGTGAAACAGAGATACAACTCTTGGATATATTTCCATTGATTGAGTCTGACTGTTTAGTTGATTCTCTTGGAATTATATTGGAGTTGTCCATATAGATTTCTAAGCGAAATATTGGGTGTGGGTGTTAGACCCCCGCTTTTTCAATTGGTATCAGAGCAGTCAAACACGTTTAAGACATCATATGTCTGTGTTTGTAGCGATCTAACTCTATGGACAGTAAGGTCTCGATAAACGCCAACCAGGATTTAACTCTGACATTAGAGAAAGTTCTGAAGAGCTTGTTATTCTCCAGAAAAAGTTGGATGAACAAATCCGGATCAATTCTGATCTTGTTGCAGAAATTGCAAAGTATAAGGATTTGAAGTCTGTCAATGTTTCTTCAATGGATTTGAATAACTCCTCTAATTCTTCTTTGACGAATTGTCGCAAGTCAGGGGATAAAAGAGGCTTAGGCTTTGTGAAACCTGATAGGACTCAGAACCACTCAAATAAGACTAAAGATGTTGGTCCATGTATGTTCTGTGACTCTCACAATCACTTTCAACATACATGTACATCTTTCAGGAAAAGTTTAAAGGTTCCGAGTAATCTTCATAAGAAAGCTGAACAACTATTTACTTCTCAAAAAGGTGTACAAATCTAGCAATAAATCCTAAGCGGGTTAGTAATGTTAGTATGGGAGCTTTTGCTCTAAAATAAATATCGCCCTTTCAATGGTTTCTTGACAGTAGATGTAGCCGACATATGACTGGTGATATATCGTGGTTTGTAAATTCAAGCAACTTTGAAGGAGGTCTCGTAACTTTTGGAGATGCGAGTTGTTGCTACATAAGCAAGAAGGGGACGATCAAACTACCTGGCGTTCCTGAAATCCATGATGTTGTATACGTTAAAGGTATGAGTGCAAACCTTCTTTCTAGTAGTCAAATTTGTGACAAAGGCCACAAAGTAGTCTTCAATGCGAATGGATGACATTGTAGACAAAACTGGAAAAGTAATTTTTCAAGGAACTCGTGGTAAAAATAATTGTTATCTTCTTGATACTCAGTTTAGTAATTGTTCCAATTTGACTAAGGTGGAATCTACACATCTTTGGCATGAGCGTTTTGGTCACATCAATTATCGCCTTCTAACTAAGATCATTAACAAAGAACTTGTTAGAGGCGTTCCCAAAATCAATACAAAGATTGATGGTGTCTGTGTTGCCTGTCAAAAGGGTAAACAAACGAAAGTTCACCATAAATCATCTCGAGATATTTTCACTAAAGCTCCACTTGATTTAATTCATATGTCTCTTCGTACCAATTCAACAACCTACGATTGCTGGTTATAAGTATGCTTTAGTTATGGTAGATGATTACACCAGATTTACTTGGGTGGCATTTTTAGCTCATAAGAATGAAACCCTTGATGAATTCAAGATTATCGTTAATAGAATCCAGAATGAACAAGGTCGCAAGCTAAAGAAAATTATAAGCGACCGTGGAACTGAATTCAAGGACACTAAGGTGTTGGAATTTTGTGACAAACTGGGGATTATTCAACAATACTCACCACCCATTACTCCTCAAGCTAATGGAGTTGCAGAAAGGAAGAATAAGAACATTTAGTAAATGGACAGGGTAATGCTCCACGGGACAACGAGAAAAAAAAATGATACAAAAATGACCATTTTGTCAAGAAGGTATCGGTTAGAGCACTTTGCTCGGTCAAAATCGCAAGCGTTGCTATCTCAAGCTTGTTTGTCAAGTTTAGTTGCTAAAACTATAAGTCTTGATTTCTAGTCTACTTATATCTAAGTCTCGGATTAGGATAAAAAGTGTAGTTGAGCTTAGACTTCATGGCGTTAATCTATTGAAGACGAAGAACTACTAAGGGGAGCTTGTGGAACTTCATCGACAAAAGGTATGTGAAGACTTGAACTAATCTATCACTCAAAATTCTATCCACTCTATCTCCTATTTGAGACAAAGTCGTATAGCTATATAGACTTTAATTATGCACATTTGATATTTCGAGATGAGTTTAACTCGCTTACATATTTCTCGAAATATGTGTTGGTAAGCTTTCGCTTTAACCAAGTTCATATTATATTCTTGACGAAATTCAAAAGATGATCATGTGAAAATCGCCTAGTATTATCTTACATGATTTGTGTGAGACAGTCATTTGATGTAGACTCGGAATGTTTCGTATTGATCATTCAATCACTTGAAAATTTCTTTGAAGCTAATAGTTTGTGTGAGACAGCTATTCCCGTCTTCCAAGAATGTTTCAATGGTGGAAATGAGAGTTTAAAACAATTGGATTTAAGCATAGTGTGCGTACTTGCATATATGTAATCCATGTCCGGGAACCATAGTATGCATACCCGTATGCGTGCCTGTTGGTTTATGAAAGTCTGGGAACCTAGTACACATACAGGTAAGCGTACTGGCGTAAGGTTTAGGTCCGGGAATTTCTGCTGAGTTTGGAGGTATGCGTACACGTTTGCATACTAGCGAACCCAAACTTAGTCTGGCCACTAAGGTATGCGTACACGTTTGCATACCTGAGTGGATGATGTTCTAAATTCAGTTTGTTCATGAACTAATATATTTATATAATAAGGAATGCAATCTTTTGAAAACCGTGGCTATAATGTTCATGAATTTATTTGAGTGAATCAAAATCGATTTTGCTTCAATTGTGTGTTGTTGTTTTGGGGTAAAAACTGATTCTGCTGTTTTTGGTAATTTGGGGTGTGTTGATGAGAAACGAATTCAAACCTTAAATAAATGCACTACACGGGAATGCTTTTAGGTTCGAGAGATCAATATATAAGACTCTAGCCTAAACCAAGAAATGGCCGTTCCAGATTCAATTCGGTCACAAGGTGAAGGAGAAGGGTTGATCTTAGGGAGGGAAGCGGAGAAGGTGTTTGAGATCAGAGTGTTGAAGGTGTGGATGTTTTATGACTTGCGTATCAGAAAATGGTTTCTGGCTACTTGTGTTGATAACACTTGTCCTCTTGAAATATATTGAAAATCTACTTATACCAGTCATTGAGCGCACCCTGATCTCTTAGGAAGTGGAGGAAGTGAAGTAGTGGAGGAGTGGGTTTATGCGGAAGGTAATGATCATCGTGTTTCCGTTATGAGGGAAGAATGATCACACGTTCTTCCACCAGTCTCATTACTATTAACCGCCTGTTGATGGTGGATTTTTATTTAAGGCTAAAATTGTGAAAGCCAAAATTATGCGCTAACATCTTGCAAAAGATAAAGCCATTAATAAGTGATGAATACTTCTTCACTTTACTAATTCACCTAGAATAGAGCATGTTGCAACAATCCCAGTATTCTGTGAATTAAATACAAAAAATTCATCCAGGTTGGAGCATGTAGCAACAATCCCATATACCCTGTGAATTTACAGCATTATTAATTAATGCATGACCAGCCTTGTATTTTCTGTACTCATTACCGGTGCAGCATGACGACTGAGTGTTGTTCTCAGCAGAGCAACACGAACCTCCAAGCATTAGTAATAAAATATGTACGAAATACCCTTACGGGCTGCAACTCTCGGTGTGTTATACTAGCCCGGTTGAGCATATTTTTGAATCTAGACTGTCCATATCAGTCTCAGAAACAATCATGACCACGCAAGTTGGTCGTACGATTTAACCAGCCTAGAAGAACCCTAGCAGGAGCAGCCAGCCATAGCAATGACCACCAGCGGGCCCCTTAATGCCATGGCCGGTCAAGTACAAGTCACGCCCTCCAAACAACCACCAAACACTAGCCTGGAGTTGGATGTTCAAGCTGGTATGGAGCGGCTTGGAGGAGCTCGTACGAACAAAGGCTGCCTACGGCAGTCTCAAATCCATCACGTCCGTTCACCTTCGCCGGTGCGATTTGACGGCGCGGATGGCCCCATTCCCGGTCGGACAAGCACCGTTATGAACACCGGCGGGCCCCCTTTCTACCTGCATAGCCGACCATCTCACGACCTAGCCAGGAAGGAGCAAACGCTTACCCAAAGTTTGGCCGACGTGATGCTTTAAGGGTCGTAGGAAATTCCACTAAGGGTCTTAAAACGATCCCGACCATCCAACTTCACCGGAATATTTGGATGGCTTAGATCAGACACCTAACCATCAGACAGGTATTGGCGTGATCACCACCGGCCCAATGTGGGCCCCGCATGGTCGGCCTCCCCAAAGGAGGAGCATAGCTTTCCAAACCGTTAGGTTGAAGTCGTGTACACACGACCGATCCAAAACCCTAATTAGGGTTTGCGGCATGTTACATGTGTCGCTAATTGATCACGAGCGTCCATCTTCGCAAGCTTGGATGGAGGGTGTAGATGTAGACTTAAAAGGTCCTGAGCATGTCAACATGATCATCGTGGGCCCACCTACACACATGACCAATCGACCAAGGCCAACCATGGCCGGATGTCTCGAAATGCGCGCCTGAAATAGGCATGGTGCGCGGTTTCCAACTCCTTTGCAGCATGGGATTTCTGTTGCAAATCGATCTCAACCGCTCCTCTTTGCTTCGGTCAAATTAGGTGGCCTAGATCTCACCTTCATGGGACAGTGAGGTACGGACGTGTACACCAGCATGCTGTCTACACGCATGCCCGGTCGGTCCTTTCCAAAAATACCTCCCATGCTTGGTTTCGACCAAGATGAAGACTGATGCTTGCGCACCTCTTCAAAACCCTAAAACTTCATCAACGGTCGCAGATGAGTGTCACAGATCATCTCGTCCGTCCAACTCTACCAGCTTGGTCAAGCAACCCTGGTTAGGAGTTAAGAGACCAGCAAAGCATCACCACGATCACCGTCCACCACTGTTCCACATGAAGTGATCGGCCAAACCAGGGCTTGCCTGTATAGCCTCCAAACGATCACTCGAAGATGGCTGGACATGATGCTATTTTAAGACGCTTAAATTCGTGACTTACTCCGTTAAGCCTTAAAACAACGATGCTTCATACATGCTGAATATACTCGATGCAAGACTGATAGAATACACACGATACTTCACGAGTATCGACTTCCTAAATAACTTAGTTAGTCTAGCATTACATGCTACTTTTCGGGTCCCACGATCCACACACTCAAGACATCAATCATGTCACAAACTGGGGGATACATATCGGGGTATTGGTTTGGCGGTTTACAGCGTACAGCGTGCAACGCGCCATCACAAGAACGTGTCAGGAAGTCATGGACGGTTATAGATGACAGGAGAAGTGGGCAAGACTGGTCGTGTAACACTAACACAACTCCACTTCCTCCACTTCCCACGAGAGACGTCAATAAGGCTTAAATGACTTGTATAAATAGGTTCTTCTCCTTATTTCCAAAACGACAACGAAACAAGTCAAGACAACGAGAGGCAAGTGTTGATACAATCGTATTCAAACACCGGAATCGATAGCTTACATCCCGAAAGCCGATTCAGCTTTCTGATACAAGTCATACATAGCCAACACCTTCACAATCTCAACACCTTCTTCGCTTCCTCCCTAAGATCAACCCCATCTCCTTCACTTTGTGACCGAAACAAATCTGAAACAACCATGTCTTGGTTTAGGCCGATTTGCACGATTGATTTCTCGAATATACAAGCACTCCCGTGCAGTGTATTTGTTTAAGGTTTAAACTCATTTCTCATCCACACACCCCAAATTACCAAAACTGACAGAAATAGTTTTCACCCATAAACACCGCCCGTCTTTCCTGACACGTTCTCGTAATGGGCGCGTTGCACGCCACACGCTGTAAACCGCCAAATCAATACCCCAGTAAGTATCCCCCAGTTTGTGACACGTTTGATGTCTCAAATGAATGGGTCAAGTCGTGAGACTTTCCACGGAGAATAACATATGATGCTATTAAGTGAAACAACTAAGTTGTTTATAAGGCCAAAATATATATGTATTCGATGCATGTGAAGCATCGCTTTTAAGCATCTCAAACTAATCGATGTGTATGAAGCATCGTTGTTTTAGAGCTTGATTGAATAAGTCGCGGATAAGCGTCTTAAAGAAGGCAAAGATGATCGACCACCTTTGGGTGATCGTTTGGTGGCTCTAGGGACACGCCATTACTTGGACAATCGCTACTCGTGGAGGAGAGATGGCCGGTGATTGCCATATTAATTTGTTGGTTTGCTAGAAATAAATCTATGTCGTCCAACCAGGCTAGCAAAGTTGGGTGGACGAGATGAATTGCAACAGTTATATGTTGCCGCTGATGTAATTCAGGGTTTGAAAGCCGTGTGGCCCACCCCTCTTTGGGCGAGCGTTTCGAGGACTCGAGCCCTAGTTTGAATAGGTCGGTCGGTCACGTGTGAAGGTGGGCCGACAGTGATCACGTTGACATCTTCGGGTCCATTTGAAATTAAATCTAAGCCACTTAAATCAGCTGGTGAGATGAGTGGTCGAGATCGATTTGCGGCACTAATGTGTTGCCGCAAAGTGATTTTAGGTTTTTCAAAACAGCGTGTTCACACTACTTTGGGCCGGCGATTTGAAACGCTTTGGTCTTGCTATGAGAAAGTCGATCGGCCACATGTGGAGTTGTTTGGATGGTGAACGCGTTTGCATCTCCTTGATCGTTTGAAACACCATCTAAGTCGTCCAACTAGGCTGGCGAAGTTGGACGGATACGATCAATTAGCGGCAATTGTATAACGCCGCTTATTCAATTTAGGGTTTTCAAGGATGCGCGATCATCCTTCCTTGGGCGTATGATTCAACGCGTTTCTGGTTTGCAGTGGGCAGGTCGATTAACCTATAATGTAGTTGGGTCGTTGGTGATCACATCAGCATCCTTTCGATCATTCTAGGGAAGATCCAAGCCGTCCAACTAAGCTGGCGAAGTTGGACGGATGTGATTAATTTGATACCGTTTATGCCGGCCTTAGATCGTTTGAGCTCCTTTTAATAACGCGACCACCCTATT
Source organism: Papaver armeniacum (assembly GCA_023531295.1). Taxonomy (NCBI): domain Eukaryota; kingdom Viridiplantae; phylum Streptophyta; class Magnoliopsida; order Ranunculales; family Papaveraceae; genus Papaver; species Papaver armeniacum. The sequence continues at coordinate 13,185 of JAJJWW010011357.1, read as the reverse complement.
TAGGGTTGGCATTTGACAACGCTAGGATGCGTTTAGGCAATGTCCGGTTTGGTTGGGACGTTGGTGAGCCCACCGGCGGTCAATGCGATAATTACCCGTTCCGCCAAGAGTGGTTTAGGTTTGTTGAATTGCGCGGCCAAATTGTGTGGCCGTGATCGTCTCTGAGATTGATATTAATAGTATATATTTTCCTTAAGGAATTCAAGCGCGATCGAGCTAACTTAAAAGCGCGTCGATGCGAGATTCTCTTTGTCAGAGAGTGATGTAGCCCGTGTGGATATTTTCATGCAGATCTCAATACTGGCACTTCGGGAGATTCATGCTACTCTGCTGAGAGTGAACACTTCATCGTCATGTCATGTCAATAATGGGAGTTCGGCTGAGAACATAGCATAGGAAAATATCAGCCAGGTCATGCATTAGTTAATAATGCTGGCATAAAATAGAATTCACAGAATATTTGGGATTGCTATTATGCGCACCATTCTGAATGAATTTTATATATATGTACTGAGTTTGTTCAATACATGTGTAAGTAAAGAGGTTTGAGCACTCGTTACTTTCAAGTGACTTTTATTCCTTTACAGGATCACAATGTTAAATGTAAGGTTTTACGATTTTGACCCTGAACTAAAAACCACCATCAACACTTGTATACTTCTATGAGAATATAAACAATTGAACAACTCTAGAACTAGTTTCATTTGAGTCATTTGAACTAGTTATGGTTAAGATGAATAAGGTTGATATGAAAGTGTTCATATGGATAACCTTGGTTAACTATTGTTGAACCAACTAAGTGTACACTTTTAGGTACGGTTACCTTTATCTAAATGTTGGTACATTTCATTTGTGTATGACAAGCTAAGTTCGATCTAACGGTTGAACGATATTAGCTTGAATCTAATCAAGTTTTCATCTAACGGTGAATAGTGAATGCTTTGTTACCAAGGTAACATTGATTGCAAACCCTGATTTGAAGACTATATAAAGGAGAACTCTAGCAACTGGGAAACCTAATCCCCACACCTTCTGTGTGATACTAGTTGCGACTAGAGTCGATTCTCCTTTAACCTTAGGTTTTTCTAAAACCAAGTAGGTTAACGAATTAAAGACTTCATTGGGATTGTGAAGCCAAACCCAACTATTTTCTCTATGGTTGCGTGATCTGATCTTGTTGTTTTCTATCGTGATTGAGTACTATCTTATTTAAGATTTGCTCGATATTTATTTTCCGATAGGCAAGATTGAAAAGTAGTCACAAATACCTTCGTCTCATCGTTTTTTATTCCACAATATCTTGTTTCGTTAATCGATTAAGATTATAATGAGGTGATTGATATTACTAGGTTGTTCTTCATGAATGTAAGTCTGGTTTATCAATTGGTTCATGTTCACCTTGATTTATCAAAGACGGAACAAAACCCGTAGGTATATCTGTGGGAGACACATTTATCTATTCAATAGACTTTTTTACGTGATACATATTTGTTTATTAAGTCTTCGACTTTGGGTCGTAGCAACTCTAAGTTATGGGTGAGATCATCTAAGGGAATCAATTGCGCAGAATCTGACGTGGTTCAAGAGGCGTAAGGAACGCAACTATACCTTGATCAGTGTGAGATTGGTTAGGGCTCAACTACATTCCAGTCCGAAGTTAACTTGGAGTAGGCTAGTGTCTGTAGCGGCTTAATACAGTGTGGTGTTCAATCTGGACTAGGTCCCGGGGTTTTTCTGCCTTTGCGGTTTCCTCGTTAACAAAATATCTGGTGTCTGTGTTATTTATTTTTCGCATTATATTTGTTTATATAATTGAAATATCATAGGTTGTGCGTAAGTTCAATCAATTAGATAATTCAACCTTTGGTTGTTGATATGATTGATTGACACTTGAACATTGGTATTTGGTACCGTTCAAGTTGTTTCACATAATAATCAGGATCGCGGATTTCTATATGTTTGATTTGATGATTACATTGTGAAACAGATATACAACTCTTGGATATACTTTCATTGATTGAGTCTAACCGTCTAGTTGATTCTCTTGTTAATACATTGGAGTTTGTCCATATAGATTGCTAAACGAAATATTGGGTGAGGTTGTTAGACCCCCGCTTTTTCAATTGGTATCAGAGCAGGCAAACACGTTTATAACCTTATAAGTCTGTGTTTGTAGCAATCTGACTCTATGGACAGTAATGTGATCTTAATAAATGCACCACCAGATCCAAGGATTCCAGAATTCTCTTCCATGACTGATTTAATAAAATCGGTTGAAGAAATTCTATTTGAACCTCCACCAGGTTTAAAATCCCTTGAAGTATTTTCAGGGATTGAAGAGAAGCTTGAGAGCTTATCTCTTGATGTTGAGTTATACCTCTTGAAAGAGCAAGAATCTCTTGATAAGAGCAAGAATCAAGTTATGATGAATAATATTCATGTTAAGGTTGATCTTGATTTACTAATTAATAAGAGCAATGCTCCTCCCCTGGGTAATCCATTTGGTTGAGACAAACTAAACGAATTACAAGAGGAGTTTAGATCTCAGTCTTCTGACTGCATAATCTCAAAGCATGATTCATTTCATCAGTCAAACCTTGATACACCTCCTCAAGATAATGGTATCGCCCTCCCTTGTGAGAAAGTCGGGATGTCTCTTCTTATCAAAAGAGTTTCGTTGTTCAGTACTGAATATTATCTGCAGAGACTATGTGTTATAAGTAGTAAATGAAGAAATCAGGAACACAAATTATCATGTGCTCTTTTTAAGTTCTTTGAAAAACTTGTAAAAACAGTCCCTTGGTTTCTCTCAATACTGTAAGGTGTAAGAGTTGTTGGAAAGAAACTCTCTCTTGGTGCCATGGTGAGCAAGACATTGTTCACCTCAACACAACTTGATTGTGTTGTAATTGCATCCTCACCAAGGAATGCCCTGTTAAGTATACGGTGAGGGAAGCACGAGAATGGGGCACACATATGGTGTCAGGTATGATTTTGAATCTTTGGTAAGGCCGTAGAATTCGATTGGATACCTCTAAAAAGGTATGTCTATAAACTTGAGCAATATTTGTGTTTTTATTTGCTTAGAGTACTTATAATGATCCATGTACCTTGCTTATCGTTATTTTTGAAAAAGCGGGGGTACAACAACCACACCCAATATTTCGATTAACAATCTGTATGGACTAACTCTAGTATACTTTCAAGAGAATCAACTAGACTCAATCTTAACAAAGTATATTAAAGAGTTATATTATCTCGATCTCTCGATTTAATTCTTACTCAAGCAAATAGAAATATGCAAGTTTAATTAAATACAAGAGAGATAACTTGGATGGTACCAAAGACCAATATCCAAGTGTCAATCAATGTAAATCAACAACCAAAGGTTGGATATTCTAATTGATTGAACTTAACACACAACCTGTGATATTTTAATTATATAACAAAATATAATGCGGAATAGAAATAACACAGACACCAGAAGTTTTGTTAACGAGGAAACCGCAAATGCAGAAAAACCCAGGGACCTAGTCCAAATTGAACACACACTGTATTAAGCCTCTACAGACACTAGCCTACTACAAACTAACTTCGGTCTGGACTGTAGTTGAACCCAAATCAATCACACTGATCCAAGGTACAGTTGCGCTCCTTACGTCTCTGATCCCAGCAGGATACTACGCACTTGATTCCCTTAGTTAATCTCACCCACAACTAAGAGTTGCTACGACCCAAAGTAAAAGACTTTAATAAACAAATATGTATTACACAGAAAAGTCTGCGGTAATAGATAAATCTGTCTCCCACAGAAATACCTACGAGTTTTGTTCCGTCTTTTGATAAATCAAGGTGAACAGAACTAATTGATAACCCGGACTTATATTCCCGAAGAACAGCCTAGTATTATCAATCACCTCACAATAATCTTAATCGACGCGGCGAAAGAAGATATTGTGGAATCACAAATGATGAGACGAAGATGTTTGTGATTACTTTTATATCTTTCCTATCGGAGATATCAATCTCAAGACAATCGTTACGATTGTACTCAATACGATAGAAACAGCAAGATCAGATCACCCAACTACAAGAAAGTAGTATCGGTTTGGCTTCACAATCCCAATGAAGTCTTCAAGTCGTTAACCTACAGGGTCTCGGTAGAAACCTAAGGTTAAAGTAAAATCGACTCCAGTTTATACAACTAGTTTATGCAATCAATGTTAGCTTAGTAACAAAGCATTCGGTATTCACCGTTAGATGAAAACCTGATTAGATTCAATCTAATATCTTTCAACCGTTAGATCGAAAACTTAGCTTGTTATACACAAATGAAATGCATGTTTTTAGGTTTGTATAACCGTACCCAACTTTGTACATTTGTTGGTTCAACAGTAGTCAACCAAATGGTTAGCCATATGATCACTTTCAAATTAACCATATTCTTCTTCACCATAACTAGTTCAAATGACTCAACTAGTTAGAGAGTTGTTCAATTGCTTAGATCTCATAGAAGTATACAAGACACAATCGAAGCAAAAACGATTTGATTCACTCAAATCGATTCATGAACTTTATAGCCACGGTTTGCAAACTTGCATTCCTTAGTTATATAAGTATAAGTTCACGAATAATCGTTTTTAGAAAATAACCAACCTAAGTACGCGGACTAGGTACGCAGACTTAAGTACCCGGAATAAGTTTGTAACAAGTTTACAAACTCCAGCATATTTTCCCTGGAAGAGAACCTCCGACAGTACGCGGACTGGGTTCGCGGATTGGATTCGCGAACTCTTGTTCCGGTTTCCTGAGCAGCAAAGTAAGCATACTTTGGTTCAAGGAATAAGGACTTATACATGTATGTATTTCCACACAATGATTATATCCAACAATGGTTATATAATCTAAACTCTCATTTCAATCATTGAAACATTCTTAGAGGACGTTATATAGTTGTTATTCAGAAACTATTTTTTGTCAAAGCAATTTTCAAGTAATTGAAACATAACATGACTTTCGTCACTAGGTAAAGATGAACTTGGTCAAAGCAAAAGCTTACCAACACATATTTCGAGAAATAGATAAGCGAGATAAACTCGACTCGAAATAGAAAATGTGTATAATCAAAGTCTATATAGCAAAACGACTTTTGTCTCAAGATAGGAGATATAGTAGATAGACTTTTGAGTGATAGATAAGTTCAAGTCTCCACATACCTTTTAGTCGATGAAGTTCCACCAGTTCTTTGAGTAGTTCTTCGTCTTGTATGATGATCGCCATGGAGTTCTTGAGCTCAACTACACTTTCTATCCTAGTCCGAGACTTAGCTATAGTAGACTAGAAATCAAGACTTATCGTTTTGATCACTAACTTTGACAAACATGCTTGAGATAGCAACGCATGCGAGTTAGACCGAGCAGTGCTCTAACACTTTTCTACCTAACTTGATATGTGTTTAAGGTTCTTAAATGTTTAGGTTTGAAAATAGTAGTTCGGGATGTTTGGACTTCATGGTACACATACCAAGTATGCATACCATCATTTAAAATCAAAATCGAAGGATTTTAGTATGCAAACCCGTTTGCATACTGCTCCTGGTCACGAAAATTCGTCTACAAACCCTTGCATACTGGCCTGTAGACATCGATGCTCGGTAAACTTGTTTTGGCCGTAACTTCTTCGTCCGAACTCGGAATGACCTCATTATTTTTGCATTCTCTTCCTCTTTGAATTCTCCTCAAATTGGAGATGAGAATTCTTGAATTTGGATGAGTTAAGATTGGTCATTGTCCTGTCTCTTGTTTTTTTGAGTGTTTTGCTCCGTTTCGTCACACTTGTTCTACTTCTATTGGACTTGGGAACTTGGATTACTCCTCTTCTAAGCTCATTTGTAGCTTTTACAAAGAAGAATGATGTTGGTGAATCACAAATAAGGAAGTTCAAGAATGGGCAGTAGTACGCATTGAAATGGAATTCTTAAATGTTCACAATCATCTTATGTGAACTATGGTTGATCGCTGTCGTATGCGTCAAAAATAATTTCACTTTCCTAAAGTATATGATAAGAAAGAGTTCGTATCCACAGAGAGGCGATTGTAGTTATTTCGTAATCAATTTCTTAAAGTAACCAATTGGGGGGATTTCTTATTTCTATTTAAGCAATAAAAACAAATTAAAAGCAAAGTAAATTGTAGAAAGTAATCAATGGAGAGAGATATTGGTCAAGGAATTCATCTTCAATCTTAGACATGTGCTTGCGTATATGACAAGAATTACGATTTAATCTCTTGTGTTATCAAAAGCCTAGAGAATCAAGAGAGCAAGATAATCTATTAATTTCCTAAGTTCATCAACACACACATTAGGGATGCGTATGTGAATTCTACCTAAAGAATAACCTAACGCCTTGCGCTAATCAAGTTCAATTCCTAGGAGCATTAAGTTTCATAAATAGGCTAATCAATGCAATTGTCATGCGTTGCACATAATAATTCGGACAATGGTCAAACTCTACATATGATTACGAGAGTGTATCACTACAAACCGTAAACATATCATGCTACTTGTATTCAAGGTTATCGCTTGATGAAAAACCCTAAAATAGCTATGGACTAAGATGCAAGTTCAATTAATTGGCCACTTAACTAATCAAACGCCATAATCCTATCACAATACTTCAATCATGTGATCATAAACACAAAGAGAGAATTGAACGATAATCAAGAGAGAAAACTAATACATAAAGCAAACACAAGTTTTAGAAATCGGACTACATCCTTAACCAATAATAGAGAATTTAGCTACTCATAGCTATGGAGTTCATCACAAAAATATAAGTTGAATAATGAAGGAGATGAACAAAAGCAAACCCTAGTTATGTAACCAAAAACGGCTCTCCCAAGTTCCAAGAATAAGATATGATATAAGTTGTAGAAGACCTTCCCTTTATAGCTTTTCTCCAACTTCTAAAATTAGGTCTAGTCTTCAAAGTCCATTAGATGAGAATCCACCAAGCCCATAAGAAGGAGAAACCCATGTAGAAAATATGACCCAAAAGTTGTCGCCGGAAATCTGGTATTGTGGCCGGAAATCGGCCGGAAAAATCGCCGGAAATCGGTTCAGGTGACCGGCAAAGTCCGCCCGGTCACCGGTCACCGGGTCGAAACGGTCGGGTCAACGGGTCAACTCAGTCGGGCCGAGTCAAACCGAGTCAGGTTCATGAGTCAGAACCAGTCAGGTCTGAGTTAGATCCAAGTCAGACTCAGCTGAGCTGAGTGACCTTGGGCTGGGCTAGTTGCACTGGCCAGAACTTGTAGCACAATCATTGTGCTTCACCTACAACCATCAGGCCTTGAATGCACCAGCCATGATGGCTATGCAACTTACTCCAGCCTAGTTGCAAAATAAACACCATTTCAGCTTTGCATCTGCATCTTCTTAGCACACATTCTAATACTCAGGCCATACTTCAATATCACATTCCGATTTTCCTGCGAGCGCTCACATCACTGCCATGTCTTGACTGAAGCTCAGACCAAAAATTGCTCAATCCCAACACCTGCAATAGCTCTAGCACCTGACTTTCAACACTTCAAACTTCCGCCAAAACCCCAACTGCAATACCGTTGGCTCCATCTCCTAAACCTGCAATTTCATCTCCAATAATCCTTATAACCTAACATACATTCTACTCTTCGCCCAACCTCTGCGTACATTCAACACCAACACCAAACCCATTTCAGCTCTTGCCTGCAGCTTCAAATTCCATCTAAGCTCTTCATATGCTCCACCTCTGGCTGCTGCTCATCGAGCACATCATCTCGAGCCATCCCTCCATTTCTGTAATACAGCACCAGACCACCTTCAAACACCAGAACTACCATTGCCAGCATTTCAAACACAGCCAACAACACCAACATCTCAACTCCAACACCATTGCCAGGCTGCAAGACCCATTTCCTCCAGCTCAAACTATGCTCTCAACTGCAGCTTTAGCCTGCCATTCTCCACCTCAGTGTCTCCATCAAGCCATCTCAGCCCAAGAACAACACCAGTTTCAGCTGTCAATATTCAGCTGTTGCCATCTCACCCTTCACTACACATATATCTAGCTTCCTCCAGTGCACCAAGACTCCATCCAACATCTCAACCATTTTAGACTCCTTCCTGCCAACATCAGAAGCTCAGCTCCATCTCACCTGCAATTTCATTCCCATAACAGCATCACATGAATCAACAGCCTAACACATACATCTAATCTTCTTTGGGCTTCTCAGCCAAAAGAACCACCATTGCAACCATGTGCCATTGCACAGCTCATTCATCATCCCATCTACTCAACTTTCCCAAAACATATCTGACCAGCACCAACAGAGGCTCAGGAAACCCATTCCAGCTCAAGCAGCAATTTCATCTTCACCAGCTTCACACTGGCAACACCAACATCAGCACTGGATTCATGTTCTTCCCTGGATTCATTATATCACCATCAGATGCAATCAACCAAAGCCAAACCAGCTTATGGCAACAGTTTATGCCGGCTTCATCTGTCTCGAATCCAACAGCAGCTTAGCCCCATGAAAATCCATCTCTTCAGCTCAGAATCTCAGTTCTTCAGATTTAGACCCATCTGCTTCAATCATCACCACTAAAAATCATCATTTCGTAAAATCGAACCTAATTTCTTCTTTAATCTCAACTTCAGCACCAACCCAACTCTCTAAACCCATGAAAATCGTCGTCTGCAATTTGATTCACACCTCCAGAACCCTAAGTTCACCTGCAACTTCATGTAATAATCAACACGAATCTCACCTGTGTTCATCCTCTTCGATCTCATTCCTCCCTACACAGTAACCACTTCAATCTCCCCTGAATCTCTCGAATGTTGATAGAAGAAATTAAACAATCTGTGGCTTCTCTTTTTTTTTTCTCCATCGAATTCTCAAGAAACAATGAACTAAAATTGGGGATGAGAATGATTTCCTTCTTCACGACCAAAGTGATAAGGTTGCGTGTACGGCCGGTATTTAGGCACCCGGATAATGGATATAGGTCACCCAGTGGCAGCCCATTAACTCTCCTTTGAACCAAAGCTAGCAGCCCCTTATCGTTGATGCGACTCCACATAGCACTCGTTGCTGAACACTTTCGCTCTCCTTGTTCCTTTACGCTCCAATGCACGCTTTCTCCTTCTTTTGCTCATAATAGATGATTTCTTCTTCTTTTCCTCCGTGCGACTCCAGAGTACCTAATAACTCAAAAACACGCATAAAGTACATAATTCACACGAAAAATAGCAAAGAAAGCATAAACTCTATATAGTAAATACGGTGTATTCTACACCTATCAGATTCCCCCACACTTAGACTTTGCTAGTCCTCGAGCATATCAAACAAAACAATAAAATACAACAACTCCGTGTCGTCGAGGCTACAAATCACTTTTAGCATAAATAAGCCTTTAAACCCCTAGGTGTCCCTAGTGGACAAGTTATAGTCTCGTGAGAGTTTACTAGAGATAAACCCACAAAACCTATATTTCCAACTTACTAGTTCTCCGTAATGATAGTATCCAACGCGCTAAGAAGACATAGAGATTCTGCACACTAGTCATAAGAAGTTAGACACATTAATGAACACAATCTCATTCTTAAAAGTTGAGAGAGAGATAACCATCCCTTCTCGACTAAAATTCGGGTTCGGAGTGATCAAAAGTCTCGACTCTGCCTCACAAGAAAGGGTTTTATGATATTGCTCTCAATAATAAACAACTTTTTATGGGTCACACATGTGTCCAGGTTGGAACGAAGAGAGAATCCTGCGACACGTTGAATGGTAGGAAGGTAAAAACCCTCCGAAATATTTTGAAAACCCACATCTTTTATAATTTTTTGAAAACCCATTTTTTCTGACGATCTCTTCGAAAGGAAATCAACCATTTAACGAAGGTGGGAATATGCTTACTTACCTCGTTATCCGTTCGGCGTGCAGCTAGCACCACTCTCACAGCATCCATAGAAACGTCTTCGGTCTTCAATCGGTTTCTTCATCTTCGTCTTCGGTCTTCAACTCTTGATGATACTCTCGAACTTCGTAGAATCTCGACAATATGATTATTTCCTCTAATTCCTTGTCGCTTGAAACTTCATTATAGATATTCCTTCTTTCCATTGGCTTTATTGAAAGAATACAAAAATAAAACGAACTATACAAACCCGAAATAATAAAAAAAAAAAATTCTTTTTTCAATTTTTTTTTTTCGTTTTTTTTTTTTTTTCGTTTTTTTTTTTTTTAATTTTCGTTTTTTTTTTTTTTTTTTTTTTTTTTCGTTTTTGAGACATAAGAAATAAAACAAATACAAAAATAAAACAAAATAATAAAACCTAAACATTTTCTCTTGTGTCTTTTTTTTTTTTAGACAAGAGAAAAATAAATACAAAATAAAATAAAATACAAAGGCTATGGTGTAAGCACTTTACCACTTGATTCTTCACAACTTGTATGTCTTGATATCATAAACTTCTCGAATTCTCGTCCTTAATAATTTCCACTCTTGTATAATAGTCTTCAACTTATAAAAATTTTGCTCCCTGTTTTGTTGCTTTACTCAAATCTGAAATCGCCCATTTCTCGCATCGTTGCTTGTAAACCTCGAACGTGTTCAACTTTCCTTCAAATTTGTGATGCTCCTCTTGTTGATGATGATGGTGTTTCTATGGACCTGTTGGTGTAGAGAGAGATAAGGTGGATGGTGCTAACTTACAAACAAGATCACAAGTGGTATGTAAGTTAGCAATTCGATGTCACCAACATGGTTGATAAAAAATAGCACTCAAGAGATCAAAATAGTGCTCCTATGGTGGGAAGTTGGGCAGCTCACCATTCTGCCCGGAATTTACGTACGGTTACACACACTCTAAAAGCACAAATTTAGACAGGTACGGTGCCTCACATTATGTAACATGGGTAGTCTCCACTATAGGGGATCACTGTTCTAATACCGAATTCAGTCTGCACCTTATTTGCCACTGGCATGGTTAAATCCAACTTTAATGTAGGATCATAATATCGCAACGTACAAGGCTCGCGGGATTAATAAACGACGGTGTCGCGAGGCAGTCGCAGATAGCTAAAATAAACGACGCAATGAATAACGGCAAACAAAACAATTGGAAGACATGAAACCCGAAGAGGGGTAAGAAGTGTCGCGAGAATGAATATTTGCGCATTTGCGACACTTCGCGAGATATTCCCGAAAATAAAGGATAACTTAGCTGTCATCCACTATGTATTACCCTATATAAAGGGCTAAATGAGTCTGTTGAAAGGGGGAGATCTTTTTTGAGTCGTGAAGCGAGTCATTAGGAGAGAGAAAGTTTAAGAGTGTTTTAATTTCTAAGTGTAATTCTATTTACCTATGTAAACATTTCATGGACTCAATCAATAAATATTCTTGATCTTACATCTTTCAATGGATTAATTAAGCAAAATTGAGTAAGGGGTGTAGTGTGGGAAATCCTGCAACTACATATGCGCTAGAAACAGGGACGATCATTTGTAAAAGAGAGAAGATTGTAATTAAAGTTGTTTGAATCAGGAAAATGAGAAAGGAAAATCTTAAATCGGATGAAAAAGATATGGCATGCAAAAGACGAGACACGAGAGTAATGATTAGCGAATTTCATGAAAATATCGAGGAGGAATACACAAACGAGATTTTGAAGGAAAGAAGATTACGGATAGAGAAATAACATCACCTTTGAAGGATTGGGAAAAGCAAGAGATAACATTCACGGCGGGGAAATATCCAAAGAAAATTTGGATCACGATCTCCACCGGTGATCGCAATAAACGCGTATAAGGAAGGAGAGGAATTAGAGAACACAAGGAAAACATGGGTAGTGAATGGAGTTTTAATTGATACAGGGAGTCCGTGAACATCATGTTTTATCACGCTTACAAAAAGATGGGATATAAAGACGAAGATATGATTTTCGCGATACAATATTCAAGGTTTTGGTAAATCCATAACAAAAGTTAAAGGGGAGATAGAAATACGTATTCCGTTAGGAGGAATCGAAACACAGGTGACGCTGAGTGTAGTGGATATGGAATCACCGTATAACATATTACTAGGAAGACCATGGGTACATGCAATAAAAAAGCCGTGGCGTCGACGCTTCATCAATGTATCAAATTTCCTACACCAACCGGAATCGGCGAGATCAAAGGGGATGCTGCTAAAGGAAGAATATATTATCAAAATGAAGTAAAGTGTTGCGAAGAACAAGTAAACAAGCGAAAGAGTATATCAAAATATCGCAAAAAGATTGCAAGGGCGGCTAAGAAAGAAGAAGAATTCAGAGTTTACATGATAAGAGCGAAGGAAGGAAAAGGCATACCTAGCGAGATCTCGGGAGAAGAAAATGATCTTGAAAGAACCAAAAGGACCGACCCCTATGGGAGAACCGAAGGCCGCTACGCTCGCGGCAGAGCAAACCAAAGAAGTGAATATTGGAACTAAGGAAAAACCCAAGATGCTAAAGATTGGAACTAACATGGGAGCGGATGAAGAGAAAAGAACCGTCGATCTATTGCGGGATTATAAAGATATCTTCGCGTGGATATGGATGAAGTGCCTGTATAGATCCATCGGTAGCCTGTCACAAGTTGGAAATTGATAAAAATGTGAAGCCATTCAAACAAAGAATTAGAAAGATAGCAACAAAGATATCACCCTCGAGATAGAAGAAGAACTCAGAAGATGCTTGGATGCAGAATTATTAGACAAGCAAAATATCCCGAATGGATAGCGAATATGGTTATAGTTCCAAAGAAGAACAAGGGAATAAGGATTTGCATTGATTTCACCGATCTAAATAAGGCTTGCCCTAAAGACAGCTTTTCCATTACCCGGACATTCCACACTGGTCGAATCGGGCCGGGAATGAAAGAGTATCATCGCTGGACGGATACAAAGGTTACAATCAAATTCCTCTCGCCGAAGAAGACCAAGAGCACACTGCTTTCTTCGCTCCAAGAGGATTATACTGCTATACTAAAATGCCGTTTGGTTTGCGAAATGCTGGAGCAACGTATCAAAGGATGGTAGAAAAAGTATTCGCAGAATGGATACATAAAACATTAGAGGTATACGTAGATGACATGCTAGTAAAAAGTAAAA
>JAJJWW010011356.1:0-24868 GCA_023531295.1 Papaver armeniacum | reverse complement strand
AAAATAAATTACACTTTCTTACTACTCAAAATATAAATATATAGCAAGGGCAAAGAAAGGATCGATCCTACGAGAGAGGTCTAGGTTGTCAAATTGTTTCGGTTCCCTATAAATAACACCGGTAGTTTTGTGATTTTATGTAATAAAATAAAATAAAAGCAAATAAAGAAAAGTAACGAATCAAATTACGGATAAGAAGATATTGGTCATGGATTTCGTTTTCATTCACAAACATGTTTTCAACACAATAACTAGAATTGATATTTTAATCTCAATTTTTATCAAAGACCCTAGAATACCTTGATCGCAAGTATATCCCATAAATCTCCTCATGTCATAAACAAACACATTAAAAGATACGAATATGAATTCTATCTAAAGGAACAACCTAACGTGTAAAAGCACTAATCAAGTTTAATTCCCTAGATGCATTAAGTTCTATGTGAAATCAAAGCCAATGTAAAGCAATCGAACGTGAAAGCGCATAATCCGATTTAACAAAGGCTATGGTTCACATATTATAAGAATATATCACTACAAACTATAATCATATTTATGCTACTTACGATCCTAATTATCACTTTTGCGTATAATAACCCTAATCTAGCAATAAAGATGAAAGCAAACTCAATCGATTCCGCGACTGACTAAACGAGCATTCAAATCATGTAACAATATTAATAGTGAATCATAAATCTATGGCTAAGGAGAGAAAACTAATTTATTGAATTAAAACCCATATTTAGAAATCCAACATATTCCATAACCAAAAATAAAACTCTAGCTCATATTCATGGAGTTCATAACAAGAAGAAAGAGAAAAGACTTCATGGTGTAAACCCTAGAACACAAAATAGAAGCAAAAAGAATAGATAAAGATATAGAAGATATCCCCCAATAATAGATAATAAAAGTCTTCTCTTTTATATTTTTTCCAATTTCCATGAGATACCTTCTAATATTAGGTCTTACTCAAAATCCATCTCCAAGTGGTCCTTTGAGCCCATGTGAGAAAAACCCATGTGTAAAATTTCGCCTTTAAACGGTGTGGAATCGATTGTGAGTAGGAACTCTGGGCTTCAATATTCGCGAAACTCTCGAGTGACCGGCAAAGTGCCGGCCACTCGGTCAAACGAGTCAAATCGGTCGGGGTCAACGAAGTCAGCTCGGTCAAATCGGGGTCAATGAGTCATTAGGTCAAATCAGATCAACCCGGTCAAGACCGGAGGTCGAGTGTGAGTCGGGCCACATCGACTGTCCACTGACTCCCGGAAGTCGTCTTGGCTGAGGCATTGCACAAACCTGCAATGTCTTTGCACAATCGTTGTGATCACTACCCGGCCTCATTCCTTGCTTGCCCGAATAACAAAACTTCTACTAGTCCTCATTGCACTTTGCAATATAGTTTCTGACCCATATCCTAGCCATTCTCTCGCTGCACCCTTATGCTTCTACTATTCTCTCCACCGGGCAGACAAACCTCACTGCAGCTCCATCTCCATCATTGCCTCAGTGCCACAATCACCACACACAAGACAAACCATATCGAGATTCTAGCCATATCCATCACCAAGTACCACCAAGTTAAATCTCCATATCATTTCGCAACCACCAAATTCCAATCACCATATCCAACAACACCAATTCCTTCTCAACTTTCCCATTTAATTATCGGCCTTTAGCTTCCCCGCACAACCTGTGACTCAACGGAACCAACACTCAGCTAAAACAAATATCTTCACCGCTTCTCACACTCACCAAACAAAGGCTCATCACTTCCCCGAGCTTCACATAACTCCCATCACTCGGCAACTGCCTTTAGCTTTGCTGACTCCCTCCAACAAGACCACCTTCTTGCACATACTGCAAAGCTAAGAACCAAATTGAGCCTCAATGCTAACAATCCCTGAAAGATCTCAAAGGTCATCTCTACAGCGAACTTCCATCCAACCTTGGCTATTACCAATTTTGTTTCTGCCATCACCAGCAGTCACACAACCAATTCCTGCAGCAGCAAATCAACATCACTGCATTGCCATCTACTTGCTCCCTGCCTCAGTTCTCCTTCATTGCTTCCTCTACTCACCATTTTCACAGCCATCAAGACCTTCTACTACCATGAACAACACCACCAATCCTTCCCTCGCACTATGACGGTAGCCGCTTCTTAGTTGCAATTCATCTCTCGCATTTGCAACCATTGCGTGCATCACACAGAACTCCAGCCTAGCACCAGCACAAGACATGCTTGTCACATCGTGGCTTGTACTTGCACAACACCCGCAGCTCTGCAATGCCTCAAATTCATTACTTAACAATCATCATCTCGCCACCAAGACAACACCACTACCAAACCTATTAGCTCAAGCCTCACATCATTCACCAACATAAGGTAAAGCATCATTCCTTCCATCTCTTGTTCTCCTCTTGGTTCAAATCCAACTCAAACCCATGAAGCAAGTAACAACACAACCTATAAACCCTCATTCATCTTCTCACTAGCAATACCATCAACCCTTGGAGCTCATCCCACCTATCTTGAATTGCGAGGAGCTCGGAAAGAGAAAGGGAGAACCCTAATTTAATCAAGATCTCAATCTTCTCCATGAAATCTAGTACTCAATACCACATACCCCATCTCATCTTCTCGAATTGATTTTCATCTTCAAATTAAAACCCATCTTATATTCTTCCTCTTAGCTCTCGAATTCACATCAATTGCTCACCGTTTCTGATTTGAACCACAACCCTAATTGACTCTCCACCATTCGCTCAACATCTCTGCCTTGATTTCCGATCTCAAATTAACAAATGAGAACTCGTCAACCTCTTCTCACATTCAACACCAGATTCCCATTTTCGATCACTCCTGATGTTGCTATTTCTCTCGTGTTTTTCTGTGGAAATGAAATGAAGAAGACAATGAAAACTCTTGATTAGGGTAATAGTTAAGGGTGGATTTAGACACACCCTCGTACTCGAGATATGGGCCATCCCGATTGAAACCCCTTAACCATAGTTGCTTTCATCTTTAACACTCCTCCAAGAGAGCCGCCTTAATGAACGACTACCCCTTAACATACAGGCGAGGGTGACAATAGCACTTCTATGAAATGACCATTTAGCCCTTAGTCTTCCAAGTTCTTGTTTTGCTCATAACTTCTTCATACGAACTCCGAATGACTCCGTTCTTTTCGCCATTGTCTTCATCTTCTCATCCTCTACACAATGAAAAGTAGAAATCTTGCATTTGAACGAGTTCCAATTGGTCTTTGGTCTTTCTCCACTTGTGACTTCACTTTTGTAGCTATTTCCACTTCTTTTTGCTCCAAATGACTCCATTGCTCCTAATAAACTCAAAAGTAAACATAAGATACATAATTTACAAGAAAACTCTCGCAAAGAAAGCATAAATACTAGATATAAAATTAGGTGTTTAAGACACCTATCGAATTCCCCCACACTTAGACTTTGCTAGTCCTCGAGCAAATCAAACAAAACAATAAAATACAACAACTCCGTGTCAAGTCGAGGCTACTACTACTTTTAGCATAAATAACAAGCCTTTAAACCCCTAGGTGTCCCTAGTGGACGAGTTATAGTCTCGTGAAGGTTTACTAGAGATATACCTACAAAACCTATATTTCCAACTCCGTCTATTTGTGACAAATCAATGAACGAATCCAAAATGACTACAGGAGGAGGTACCTTGCAAATTCAATTCATATATTAGTAAATAACTCTAATTAGATAGTCGAACAAGCCACAACACTAGGAAACTAACAAACCACAATCACAATGAAAAGATTAAGAAGATGGATAAAGATGTAGATGTTGGCGAATATTCACAAGTGTTCGATGTTTCCCATATCCGTCAAGGTCACCGCTAAAATGAACCTAATCCTATTGATTGAGCTACTTGGTCAATTCTAGTCAAATCAATTGGGCATATACAAGGGAACCAAGAGTGACTTTATTCAACACAATAATAATTTCTTTTTTTTTTTTTTTATGATTGGATTCTTTTCTCTTTTTTTTTTTTAGACTTTGATGATTAGATCTTTTGGATCCAAGCGCATGCTTCTTGTCGGCAAGTACATGATAGTTGCCTTGGATCCCGCATTCCACGCTTGTTTAGCGACGGAGACAGGGACTACGTTTCACACATACTGCTATTCCCAAGTGTCTTTTTTATTCCGTTTTGGTCTAATTGGTCGGTCTTTTTTTTTTTTTTTTCATATATTTTTCTTTTTTTTTTTCTTTTTCTTAGCAACTCAATCACTCTAATTCATCCTAGCAGTAATAACAACTCGATTTTTTAGTGACCCACCAAAGCACTTAGAGAATAATAGATAAATATGAAAAAAAAAAAAATAGAATGCGATATGGTGATATTCCGAGATATGGTAACAACTATCATGTTAATTGTGATTTCTGAGCTATGTTCGTCCCTTTAGTTAATTAGTTCCTCAACTCCCCGCATTCAAAATGGTTCCATCCACTAATGGTGTCATCCTAAAGGCATAAGTTTCTAGATTTCGGAGTTCAAAAGCACAAATTTTTTTCTTGGTTTTCTATTTTTTTTTTGATTTTTTTTTTTTTTAAAGGCATAAAACAAACTAAAACATATAAATGCTTCCCACACTTAAACTTTACATTGTCCTCAATGTAAAATTGAATCGTCCAAAGAAGGTTCAAGGTGGGAAATTCCGCCGTGATATGCAAAACAAGAAAATAAAGATAAAAGCAAATGCATAAAAATAAAAAGATAAGGATAAAGATACAAAACCGGTGGGTTGCCTCCCACTTAAGCGCTTGTTTTAAAGTCGACTGCCTGACTTAGCTTCTTGTAAGATTCATTCCCATACACCAATAATCGGAAAAGTTGGGGATCCACCCATAGCACTGTTTTGCAAACACTAGCTTCACACAAATATTAGTAATATAAACAAAAACGAAGCTATTAACCGATAAAAAGCTTCCCCCACACTTATTCTTGTCCACACATGGAAGTGCATAAAGAATATAGAAGTCGGGTACTTCCATGGTTTCTTGTTCCATAACCTCGCATAGTATGAGAAATCAAGTTTCTCTAATGGCGGAAAACGAGAAACAAAGTCATTCAACAATATTCTCAAGCACATACATTCAAACCAATAAGAGGTAAAGGAGAAGAAATAATAGGCAAAGGGTTAGATAAACCTTGCACAATCTCTTGTATCATGAAATCCTCTTCATCCTTGAAAACTCAAGTGAATTATTCACCTCTTGTGTATCATGGTCCTCTATCAAACCTTGCAACCATTCTTCATCCGTTTGCCGCCTAACCAAAGTCTCGACATAAAATCATCATTATAATCATTTGCAAGCTCAATTGGGTCTTCCTGAATATTGGTCAAAACTAAGCCATTCTCAACATACTCCTCTTTGTTGTAAGGCACATACTCTTTTGCGGATCCAAATTTTATTATAAGAAACTTTTTTAGAACACTCGAAAATGCATCATCCTCAAGCTCCACCCTTTGAATAGGCTCTTGATCATTATTAAGATCAATGCTTGAGTAATCTACAATAAGTGTCGACATATTCCTCTTCGTCTTCATCTTGATCCCAAAAAGACTCCATTGTACATGTCACCACCCATGAGTTGTTTCAAGCAATGTTTTTCATAATAATCATCACTATCATAGTCAACATAATCTGGTCCTTGCTGAATTTAGTGTTGCTAATCTCTAACTCATCCTTTTGAATAGGTGAATGATCATTATTACAATCAAGAGTTGAGTTAACTACACAATTATCCAAAAAAGTGCCCAAAGGTTCGCCTTTTTCAACATTAGCATCAATCAAATATTCATCACAAACCATATGCACATAAGAATTATCCATATCTTCCTTGTATTGATCAATGCCTCTTCGCAAGATAGTCATACCTTCACGGTTCTTGGAGTTGCTCGTTTGTAGTCTCTTTTGCTTTTGAAATTCCTCTTGTAAAAAGTTGGGAAACATGATCTATAAAGTTAGAGACTTTTTGTTCACAAGCATAAGAATCCTCCCATTCTTGTGGTTGTTCCCATACCCGCCATAAGGTTGTTGAGGAAAACCATAAGGTTCCATGGAATATTGGTCATAACCAATGAATTGGTTTTGATTATACCCCATGGAATAGGTAGTTTTCATATTGTTGAGGTTGTTTGAAAACCGTAGTCATTCATGTAGTATGCTCCTTCCATGAGAAACAAGCACTCGAAATAAAAATTCTCAAACCGAAGTTAAAACCCGTAAAATAAGAAAAAATAAAACAAAACTAAAAACAAAAATAAGAAACCAAAAACAATTAACAACCGTTTGCCTCCCGGGCAGCGGCGCCCAAAAATTTGACCGCGGTCGTAAGCGTCAAAAATAAATTACACTTTTCTTACTACTCAAAATATAAATATAGCAAGGGCAAGAAAGGATCGATCCCACGAGAGTCTAGGTTGTCAAACTGTTATGGTTCCCTATAAATAACACCCCGTAGTTTTGTGATTTTAAAATAAAATAAAATAAAAGCAAATAAAGAAAAGTACGCAAATTAAGGATAAGAAGATATTGGTAAAGGTTTCGTTTTCATTGTACAAACATGTTTTCAACACAATAACTAGAATTTGATATTTAATCTCAATTTTTATCAAAGACCCATAGAATACCTTATTGCAAGAATATCCCGCAATTTCCTCATGTCATAAACAAACACATTAAAAGATGCGAATATGAATTCTATCTAAAGGAACAACCTAACGCCTAAAAGCGTAATCAAGTTTAATTCCTAGATGCATTAAGTTCTAAAATCGTGGCCAATCAAAGCAATCAACGTGGAAAGCGTAAATCCGATTTAACAAAGGTCAATTCACATATGATTATAAGAATATATCACTACAAACTAGAATCATATTTATGCTACTCGCAATCCGGAATTATCACTTTTGCGTATAAAAACCCTAATCTAGCAATAAAGATGAAAGCAAACTCAATCGATTCTAGACTTAACTAAACGAACATTCAATCATATAACAATATTAATGCAGTGAATCATAAACGATAATATGAGAGAAAACTAATTTATTGAATTAAAACCCATGGTTAGAAAATCCAACTTATTCCATAACCAAAAATAAAACTCTAGCTCATATTCATGGAGTTCATAACAAGAAGAAAGAGAAAAGACTTCATGGTGTTCTAAACCTAGAACACAAAATAACGTAGATATAGAAGATATCTCCTCAATAATAGATAATAAAAGTCTTCTCTTTTATATGTTTCTCAATTTCCATAAAGGATACTCCTTCCAAAATTAGGTCTTCTCAAAATCCATCTCCAAGTGGTCCACCAAGCCCATGTGTGAGAAAAACCCATGTAAAATTACTAAAAACGTTCGCCGGAAAACCGGGATTATGGGTCTTAACTTGGCTCTAATAGTCATAGGAAACATGCCGGTGACATGGAGAAGTCCGCTTCGATCACCGTCAAAGCGGAGTCAAATCGTCGGGTCAACGAAAGTCGCTCCCAAATCAATCAATGAGTCAGGTGTAAATCAGATCAACCTGGGCCAAGACCGAAGTCGAGTGTGAGTCGATTCATCACTTCTCGACTTCGGTGAGCTCGTCCTTGGTCGAGCCCGTTGCAGACAAGAATAAAGGCCGCACAATCATTGTGCATCACTACCAAATTTCATTCCTTGCTTGCTCGAATCGGCCAAACTTTCTCTACTAATCCTCATTGGTACTGCCAATATAGCTTCACTGACCATATCCTAGCCATTCTCTCTGGGCCCAGACCCTTATGCTTCTACTATTCTCTCCCACTTGGCAGACAACCCTCACTGCAGCTCCATCTCCATCATTGCCTCAATGCCACAATCACCACACCACAAAACCATATCGAGATTCTAGCCATATCCATCACCACAAGTACCACGATTTAAATCTCCATATCATTTACGCAACCACCAGATTCCAATCTCCATATCCAACAACACCAATTCCTTTTCTCAACTTTCCCATTTAATTATCGGCCTTTAGCTTCCAAGACAACCGGTGACTCAACGGAACCAACACTCAGCTAAAACAAATATCTTCACTGCCTTCTAACACTCACCAGCAAAGGCTCATCACTTCCCTGAGCTTCACATAACTCCCATCACCTGCAGCTGCCTTAGCTTTACAGCTCCAGCTCCAACAGCACCACCTTCTTGCACATACTGCAAAGCCAGCAACCAACTTGAGCCTCAATGCCAACAATCCCTGAGCATCTCAGTGTCATCTCTACAGCGAACTTCCATCCAACCTTGGCTATTACCAATTTGTTGCCATCACCAGCAAATCCACAACCAATTCCCCGCAAAAAGAAATCAACATCACCGACATTTACCATCTACTTGCTCCCCGCCTCGCTTCTCCTTCATTGCTTCCTCTACTCACCATTTTCACAAACCATCAAGACCTTCTACTACCATGAACAACACCACTTTAATCCTTCCCCGCACTATGACAGCTTCTTAGCTGCAATTCATCTTCGCATTTGCAAAACTATCATGCAGATCACCTCAGTAACTCCAGCCGCACCGGCCAAGACAAAGACATCATATATCGTGGCTTGCAATTTACCTGACACTCGCAGCTCTGCAATGCCTCAAATTCATTACTGCAACACTTCATCATCTTCTTTGGTGAAGACAACAACACCACTGAAACCTACAGCTCAAGCCTGTCATTCACCAACATAAGGTAAAGCATCATTCCTTCCATCTCTTGTTCTTCTCTTGGTTCAAATCCAACTCAAAACCCATGGAAAAGAATAAAGACAACCTATAAACCCTCATTCATCTTCTCACTAGCAATACCATCAACCCTTGAGCTCATCCCGACCTATCTTGAATTAAGTAGCCTTAAAAGGGGAAAGGGAGAACCCTAATTTCATCAAAGATCTCAATCTTCTCCATGAAATCTAGTACTCAATACACATACCCCATCTCATCTTCTCAATTGATTTTCATCTTCAAATTCCGAAACCCATCTTATATTCTTCCTCTTAGCTCGAATTCACATCAATTGATCACCAATTTCTGATTTGAACCACAACCCTAATTGACTCTCCACCATTCGCTCAACATCTCTGCCTTGATTTCCGATCTCAAATTAACAGTTAGAACTTCGTCAACCTCTTCTCACATTCAACACCGTATTCTCATTTTCGATCACTCCGGATGTTGTCATTTCTCTACGTGTTTTTCGAGGTGGAAATGAAATGAATAAGACAATGAAAACTCTTGATTAGGTACAGTTACTGGGGTGGATTTAGACACACCCTCGCACTCCGATATGGGCCATCCTGATTGTAACCCCTTAACCATAGTCAAATGCCTTTTAACACTCCTCCCAAGAGAGCGCCCTGTAACTAGCTACCCCTTAACATGCAAATGGGGTGACAATAGCACTTCTATGAAACGACCATTTTAGCCCTTAGTCTTCCAAGTTCTTGTTTTGCTCATAACTTCTTCATACCGAACTCGAATGACTCCGTTCTTTCGCCATTGTCTTCATCTTTACCAAATCCTCATACAACGCAAAAGTAAATCTTGTACTTGAACGAGGATTCCAATTGGTCTTTGGTCTTTTCTCCACTTGGGACTTCACTTTGTAGCTTTTCACTTCTTTGCTCCAAATGACTCCAAAACACAGCAACTCAAACCAATATAAGATACATAAATTTACAAGAAAACTCGCTTGGCCCTTAAATACTATATATAAAATTAGGTGTTTTCGACACCTATCAGATATGCAACATGTGTTACACCTATTTTCTATTATATGAAAAGAAAACAAACATGAACTCATTGATGCATGTAACTTGGAGGCTAAAACATCACCGCAAAGACACAAATCTCCTCATGTTTATTGTTATCCACAGTTTAAAGGGTACCTGGTTAAACGGTCTTATATAACTTTTTGTTACAAAAGCCTAGAGCCTAAAGCACTGATAGTGATTATCCATTTTATCTTGAAGATATAGTCAAATTGGCCAACTTTGACAACATGGTATTATTAAAAGTGGCAACTTAAAATGCATTATAGGCTAGCCAAATATGACAGACTCAAATGATTAAATCTTGAGAAGCCTTTTATATAAATACCATTGATTATGACATCGCGATCAAAGTAGAGTTATTAACTCTCAATCAAAATCCAACCCCAAACAATAACAAAAACCCTAGAAAAAATTAGTACTTTAAGTTTTTTATTTATTTTTATTTTGTAAATCCTAACTAACTAGTAAAGCCTTACTAAGTAACATGAAAGAAAGATCCTTACCTAAATCTTTTAATATTCATGCATGTAACTTAAGCCTAAAAATATTATTGTTGTAACAAAATGAAATCACATCTCATCGCATAACCCGTGGATTGTCATTAACTTGTTCTTTGATACATCCGAATAAACCCTAATCATGCTTTAACTAGTAAACCTATAAGATCTAACATCCGATTCCATGAGAACAAACAAAAAATCTAACATAAAATTTAATATCTATTCGAGCAATGGGTTGGGGAAATAATACCAACAACAAAGATCGAGTTTAAAGAGGTAGATTCCTTGTAAAGATTAAACATAGTAATAGAATAAAACTCTACTCATGCTTTAACTAGTAAACCCATGTAAGTGATAGAATAAAAACCCCACTATGCTTTAACTACTAAACCTATAAGATCTAACATCCGATTCCATGAGATCGAACAAAAATCTAACATAAATTTAATATTCATTCGATAATGGGTTGTAGAAATAATACCAACAACAAAGATGTGAGTCCGAAGAGTGTAGGTTCCTTGTAAAGATTAGAGATAGTAGTAGAATTATGATTTCATAGAGAGAATGAATCAGTAATAAAACCTAAAAAGTAGATCGGAACTCATCTTTCTTTTTCTTTTGGAATTTAACCAAACCATCAAAGCGGAAATTGATTTTCCTTTTGAAATCATCCCGCCCGAGAAATCCATTTTCATCACCGCCAAACAAAAGATTTTTGGTGTTTTCTTTTTATTTCCAAATTTTGACGGTAACCAATATGGTTTAGTTTCCTTATTTTATGAGAGAATACATCGTAGGACAGATTGCATCAAAAATTTGTTTCCCAAAATTTTCGAAATTTTGTTTCCGATCTCTAACCAACTCGAGAAGAGGCTATAGAAAAAAATTAATTTACTATTTAGAATAATATTTAAATTAATAATTTTAAGTTGGGTTATCTCCCTGTATTATTCTTGGTTTAGGGAGGAAACATATGAATTATTGGTGGCACCTATGTAGGAAACGTGACACAAAGTAAGCTAATAAAGATAAATGAATCCAAACCCATCCATTTTCATGTTTCATCATTTCCAAAAACATAAAAGTTCAACGTGAATCACTCATCATATAAATGTCAACCTATCTATCAACGTAAAAGCCTCCATATAGTGGCAGATTTAAAATAAATAAAACCACCACATAAAACAAATGGTCATCAAAACCCCGTTCTTTTGTCGATTAGTCTGGTTCCTCATTCTCATCAATTCCACGCAGCATCATTATCATTAACATCGCTGTATAGCAAGATTTTGCTTTCAATAGCACTTTACTTGTTCAAACTCGTATTTTTGTTAAAAGTATTTATGGGAGATAATAAGATCGATCAGACCTAAAGTGATAAATTGATTCTTATTGTTTACATGGGGGAAAACTCAGATTTTTCATTTCTCCGTTCTTTTCATTTAATTATATTTATTTTCCAAAAGAATGCACACCTCATAAATAAATAAATTTGCAAGAATATATTGATTCTCAGAAAGTCTATGCACTTGTAAATAATTATTTGATTTATTTCATGATTCCAATACCTAAATAATAAAAGAATTCATAAAGATCACCTTCTTCTAAATGACAAAATTAGCAAACGAAATAAGCAACAAACTTTCAAAGCGTCCCACAAAATGAAATCGATAAATCAAACCATATCATCAAAAAAAAAAACCATATCAAATGAACCATCCCCATCTTCATATATCACATTCTTCTTACATCTGAGGTGAACCCGATCCTCCAACCAGCGAGCTTGGGCGCCTTGTCATCCTTTATTTGTCATTTTCTCGCTTCATCGGGCTCCATGCTTGTTAAGATCATGCTTGCTAACTTTTGGATTATCTGCCATATCCTAACATCTGGACGATCTTCATCAATAATTTCAATAATAGACGGGAGCATCATCATTCACAGAGTAGGAACATCACAATAATCGAAAACATCGGCATCCTCATCGCTACGATTACGGCGGCCGAGGAGGAACACCCGGGAATAACATCAGCATAAATAGGAACATCATCATTGTCAATACTACTGACAACAAAACCACTTACTAACGTTGAGAGGAACACCAGAAATGTGGTTATTCGTCACAATAATGATAATCCTCAATTCGAGGACTCATCAATCGAGGACATTTTTGGATCCTCTCTTGATTTCATCTTTACAAATTCCCTCTTAGCCCAGAACTCATTTTCCTCTTAATACTCTATGTTAATTTTTTTCTATGCTTGGTGTAATTTATATATATTTCTAAGGAAAACCCTAATTTCTTAGGTTTTACCATCATTATCTTAAATCACCTATTCTTTGGCTTACATCGAATATTGTAGCAATATAAGGAGATATGGAATGAATATTTTCATGTTGATCTAATTTCCTTTTTAATCTAATATACATAACTAACATAACAACTAAAATAAATTATGATCTCACAGAGATTATCTAATTCCCTTTTTTAATTTAATTACCTAGGCTCGGTTGAAGGGTGGCTCCTACTGGCTGGACCATAGGTGTATGAAAAGAAATAACCAAATGTTGGCTAGTTAAACAATGACCCAACATTTAGCTAAATACTTTTCATGTTGATGCACGAAATCAACATTTCAACATGTAAAAAATCCAAACACCAAAAACAAAAAACCAAAAAATACAAGGAAAAAAAAAGCAACATAAATAACCCAATATAATTGTACATTTTGAATAGAAAAAAATCAAATACCAAAAAAAAAAAAAAAAAAAAATCAAGAAAAAAACTACATATAAGCTAGAATGTGTTAGCGGCATGGAAATCGTGAGTACAAGTTTGGGTTGTCCACCAAAATTCTTGAACGAGACAAACGCTCTCATGTGAGGAATAATTGCAACCATTGTCTCGATCGATAGTGCCCCCAAATTCGTCAAGTTCGTGAGTGTATTGTAACGCAATAAACGCGTATTTTGCCAAAATAATAGGTCCTTGTTATTTACAAAGGCTATGAATTTATAAGCTCGGCCATTCATCCTCTTCAAAGTAAACGCTTATCTTATAATTCCAATTCCATTCCCCGCCAGTGCCATGTGTGAATATTTTCTTCGGAAATGGGAGCCTGTAAATCTATCCTAGGCCGATCAATCCTCATGGATGTAGTAAAATAAAATGCGAACTCAAAATGACCATCCCAGTGATGGGTTAGTATTTATCTAAAATTCACTCCCGAGGAATATGATGCTACCGAGAATGTTGATGGAACGCTCGGTGTGTAAATTGAAAGATATTATGCCAATATCTGCTGACAACAATCCTTCCAAAATACAACCATGTGCGTACACACACCGAACTTCGAAAAGTATAAGGAATCTTCGTTGCTATGTTCCTCCATCCTCTGTCTCTAGAGTGTGTATTTGAACTACCATGCATCCATGTGAATTCGAACTTACCTTGTACTCATTGGTGACGTTGATGAGTGAAACCCCGAATTATGTTGTATCGTGATACCACGAATTTTCTCTCCGGATACTGGTGCAATTGGGGCGACACCAAAAAAGGAATCAATTCTTTTGTCCCCAAAGGATAGTATTCCATTCTTTGCATACACATTTTAATATTAATACGCTTTACTGAGTTTGGATGCTACCAAGTATCTCGGTAGTTATAGTTCCGACAACATATCCATCACTATTATACATGATGAAAGATTATCAAAAAAATTTGCGAAGCTTTTAGATTTTCTTATCAGAGAATGCCACGCGGTCTTGCAAAGCTTAGAGCATCTCCAATGTGGAGTGCAAAAATCCTACGTGGAAGTCTATTTAAGACTTTTATTTAAGAAATTATACACATACAAAGAAATATAGGATCCTATGGTTAAAAATTATCTCCAATAGTGAAAGGTTTAATCTTTTAGAATATTTTATATGATAAAATCTAACCGATTTATCTTTACTTTTACTAATTTCTAAAAAAATAAAAATAATTGAAAATATGACGTGGGGGTGCAAGTGAAGGTGTAATTAAGACTTTATTTTCACATCCATCCTAGTTTGTAGGACCCCACCATTGGAGATGGATTATGTTAATTGGGGGTCTAAAAAATCCTACATGTCATGAAAAACAAAAAGTCAACCCTCTATTAGATATATATATATATATATATATAGACATCCAATACAAGCTTGACCCTCTATTAGATATATATATATATATATATATATATAGACATCCAATACACACAGTGGCTAATTTTTTAGGTTTTCATCTTAAATCACTATTCTTTGGTATTTACACCGACTATTTCAATTTCCATATTACTAAAATGAGATATTGAATATAATGAGATATAGAATGAATATTTTCATGTTTATCTAATTTCCTTTTAATCAAATATACATTCCGAACATAACAAACTAAAATAAATCACATCTCAATAATAATTTTTATACTTTTCGACTAATTACCTAGGCTCTGGTTAAAGTGGGCGCTTGATCAAGACTTGGACCATAGGTGTAGCATAAAAAGGAAAAACCAAAGGTTGGCTAGTTAAACAATGACCCAAACTAATTAAATTGTACATTTCAACATAGAAAATAATCCAAACACCAAAAAAAAAAAAAAAACACAACTACAAGAGAAAAAAGCTACATAGATAACCCAAGAATAAATTGTACATAGTATAAAATCTAAATACCAAAAAAAAAAAAAAAAAAAAGAAAATAACAACTACAAGAAAAACAAAGCTACATAGATAACCCAAGAAATGTGTTAGTGGCATGGACATGATCATGAGTACACGTTTCCGATTGTCCACCAAAATTCTTCAACGAGACAAGTGCTCCTCATATGAGAATAATTGCAATCCCCGCTTGTTTCCCCAATAGTTCCCCCAAATTTCCGTCAAGATCCGGTGAGTGCATTGTAACGCAATAAACGCCCATTTTGCCACAATAGGAGGTCCTTGTTTTTTCCAAAAGCTATCGGGTAATAGGTATGCCACCTTTCATCCTCATCCTTTTCAAGAAAATGCTTATCTCATGATTCCACTTCCATTTCCCAAAGCGCCCATGTATGAATATTTTTTGGAAATGGGTGCCTTAAATCTATCCGGGGCTGATTAACTTCATCGTAGGCCTCATGGATGTAGTAAAATAAAAGGCGAACTCCGAACATAACCATCCCAAGTTCTGGGAATTCACTATCAGGAATATGATGCGGGGGTTGGTAGGCCTCTAAAGGTGTATAATTTTATGACCTACTTGTAATACCGCAAGTGCACGGCGTCTATCGGAGACGCGGCAAGTACGGGTCGATCCCACAAGGACTTGTGGTGCTTATGTTGATCAAGGCTTGCTAACCGAATCAAGTGAGTATGTAACAAAGTTTGAGTGTCGATCGACTCGAGATTTAGTCAAGACTCTAAACTAAGGAGCAAAACAAGATTATAGCTAATTGAAGGGCACTAGGGTGATTGCATTCACCCTCCAACCTTATGCTAAAGCAATTTTCCTATGGTTATGCTCTTTGAGCCTTCACATGAAGGTCTCAGGTGGATATCCATCAACCGATTCACTATCTCCCCTAGTATGGAGTGTCTTCTTACGACACTCCATCATTGAATCAAAAGCTTACAATTAACTACTAATCCTAATCATGTTATAGAGCTGCATAAATAAATCCAAAGGCTAACTACTTGACATAAGATTAAGGGTTTCAACAACACCCTAGTTAATTACTTAGAACATGATAGAAATACAAATTAAACACAAGTAAAGCTAATTGACGCACTGGCTAACCCAGGCATGACTAAAATCATCTCATCCCTCTTCTATTTATACATGCAAAGAACCCTAACCCTAATTCTCTTCCCAAAACAGAAATTAAAGATAAAATACTCTCACCCATACTCTGCGTAGCCTCTATGTTGTCTGTCCTGCCGTCAATCGGCTGCGATTGATGTCTTCCCTCAATTGATGTGAAGTAAAGAGCAAACCCTAGCTCTAGTTATCTTTAATATAGCCTCTAGGGTTAAGAGAGAGGCTAGATGAAAGATAACTCAACTAGGTGCAGCGAAGATGGTTGTGGTGGTACTGTTGGTGTCGAGTGGAAGGAGAGATGGTGGAGGAGGTGGTGTTGCAGAGGGTTTGGTCGGGAAGAATGGGTGGTTTCTCCGCAGAGGTCGTGGGAAAGAGGTGAAGAGAAGAAAGAGAAGATGAGGGTGAAATGGCTAGGTCGATGGGGGTATAGGGTTAGGGTAGTTTGGGTGTTGAGCGGGCACAGCGAAGTGTCGACGGGAAGGCATCGCCGAGCGTAGGATCTAGCCGGAGAAGATCTCGAACGGTCGAGGGAGAACCGAGGCGATTTGCTGTGGAGCGGAGTATCAAGACATGATGTGAACGATGGAGCGACCGTAGGATGTAGCTAGACACGATCTCGAACGGCCGGGATGAACGGGTTGAGATCCGGCCGTTAATGCTCTAGCCCATGTCTTCCTTGTTGGGCCGAACCGATTCAACGCTTTGAGCTTGGGCTATTCCGCTCCATAGACGCTTGTCTCCAATTCTTCGCTCTTTTGGCTCTCATTCTCCGAGCTTTATTTATTGCCTAAAAACACAAAATTAATTAATACAAATATTTATTCTGAAAACAATTAAAATACGTAATCCGGGATAATATCTCGATTTCTAAGCGCAAAAGATGAGTAAAATGCCAATAAAAAGGTGTATAAATATGCACTATTTAGCACTCATCAAATACCCCCAAACCCGAATTTTACTTGTCCTCAAGTGAACAGAATGAAGAAATCCTAACTATACCACCTGCCGTAGGCCTCGAATGCATTTAGCGTATGCACTAAGCTTTAAACCCCTAGTGTCCCTAAAGGACGCAGTTTGTAGTCTCGTGAGGGTTTTACCAGAGGTGTACCCACAAAACCTTCTCCAACTTCGTAGTGTAAAAAGAGTCTCAAGCCTCCAAGAAGCTATGAGGACATAGAGTTTACGCATGCTAGTACCATTAGAACTACTAAAGAACGCACTCTCATCCTTAAGTCCGAGCGAGAAGTAACCATATCATATGAAAGAATTCGGATTCGATGTGATCATAAGTCTCAACTTCCGCCTCACCATTAGGGTTTTATGATAATTGCACTCAAAAAGATCGTTTTTTAGTCTCTCATGTGTGCAGGCGTGGAGTAAAGAGAGAAATCCCGCACACGTTGCTAGGGTAAGAAGGCAACCTTCCGAAATAAAACTGAGACTCCACTCGAAGTGTGGACAAAAAGAATCTTTTCCGATGATCTCTAAGAAAGGAAATCAACCATTAGCAAGGGTGGAGTACTCACTCACTTCTCACCCGATCGCAATTAATATCACTCTCTCATAAGAACCATAGAAACGTCTTCAATCTTCGGTCTTGATTTCAAACGCTGATGACGAACTTCTAAACTTCACAAAAACTTGACAAATTTTAATTTTTCTACTCAAATTCCTTGTTGTTTGGATTTTTCTTCTTGAACTCTCTTTACCATGGTGGTAGCAAAAATAAACTACAATATTTTTTGATTTTTTTTTTTTTTTTTTTAACAAGAAAATGAAAATAAAAATACAAATAATGACACAACTAACTCCATGGACAAAGGACTTTATCACTCAATTTTTCCACAACTTGTATTGTCTTGATTTTATAAATTTTATTAATTCTCATCCTATTTTCTTTTCTTTTTCTTTGTCAGACATAAACCTTGACTATATCAATTTTTATTTCCATATTCTCGATGTGATGCTCCGTTTGTTGACGATGATGTGTTTCTATGGGTCTTGCCGATTGAGAGAGAGAGAGATGCTAACTGCAAATCGGGTATTTAGAAGGAGTTTTCATCTTTAGACGTCACCCTCATGATTGACAAAACTAGCACTCAAGAGATCAAAAGTAGTCTTTGAAATTGGTGCGAAGTTGGGTAGCTCACCATTCCTACCCGGAATTACGTAAGGTGACACACACTCTAATGATTTTTCTAGAAAGTTGCAAAAATTGAAGGTTGGTGCCTCACTTGATGTAAAATGGGTAGTCTCCACTATGGGTGATCACAATTCTACTACCGAATATCTAAACAGCACCTAATTCGCCCTCCGTATGGTTAAATCCGACTTTAACGCTCTAATCAACTAAGGAACCCGATTGTGTTCTCCCAAGACTTCCAATTTCTGTTATTTCTGGCCGATTCTCTATGTAAACATAGCTAGAAGCATGCTAGTGACTCTAAAATCTCTAAAGTTGGAGGTTTTTATTTGCAAAAAGTTTTAATTTTTTTTTTTTTTTTTTTTTGAAAAAAAAGGTAAAATAAAAGAATAAAAACTCAAAATGCAAATGCACCCCCAAACCTAAATCAAACATTGTCCTCAATGTGTTCACATAGAAAAAAATTTAAACAAACACATACCGAGAGAACTATGCTTGATAAGAGAAAAGGGAAGAGATTACTTTAAGGATGTTTGGCAGGAGCAAGGTTGAGCTTCTAGTCAAGGCTAGAATCCAACATTCTCAACGGAGATCATATCGGATTAGCATAATATATGCGCATGAAGACTCAACCGATTCACGAAAAGAAAATTTAACAAGTCCTACCGGATATATACAATGAAAATTCACCATAAACCAAGAGTCTAAAGAGTTGAGGATCAACTCAAAAGAAAATATGTACACACATTAATGACCTTACACAAATATAATATGATAGTGCAAGTACGACTGCAGATGTGAAGGAGTTTCCCCCAAACCTAAACTTGTGAACAGGTGTAGTTTTGAGAACAAAATCTTGCAATTTTAAAGGTACATCATGCAAAAAGGTCTAACTCAAAATGAGTTTTCTAATTACAGGCATACATACACATTCCAACCGTGGTTCCCTAAAGGTGTCATACTTTGATGCAAAATAGTCCAAGAGGACTTGGGAAGCACAAAGTTCTAGGCCTAAGTTAGGCATTTTTAGAAAAAGTTGGTTTTGGTAATTTTGTGACAAACTACACCTAGGTTGGGTGAAGGAGTTTCACTTTGTGACTCGGGAGAGGTTAGGTACATCTAAGTTATTTTCATGTATAAAATCATTTGTACCATCACACACTTTCCCAAAGTCGAAGAGGGTAAATCATGTTTCATTTTCACAGACAATTGCACGTGTTCCACATCATCATCACATATATGAATATTAGAAGAAGCATCATTCATGGGGTTCACAGAAGAGACATTAAGTGTCTCTGAACCTAAAGATTCTACTACATTTTCAAAATACACATGCTCTTCATATTCATCATCATCATCATCATAGCAATGCATTTCCTTATTAAAAATCATAGTATTTCTAGTCCCGTCATTTAAAACAGTGTTCATATGCAATATCAATTGCACGAGTAAGACTAGGCATACTATTGACTTCATTATGGTTGATAAACATTTCATCTTGAAAGTCCTCCCCTTCCCGATTTAGTGCATCACAGTTTGACTCAATTTGAGTTCTAAACTCTCAAACCTTTGCTCAAGGTTTTGATTCAATTCTAGAAATTCATTATGTTGTTCAATGAAAGGAGTTTTCCAACAGTGGGAAATTCATAATCAATGCTATATGGATGGTCATGTATTGCATTCATTTCAAGCCCTAGCATTTTGCTCCATGAGTGCTTCCATTGTTGATTGCAAACTAGGAGTTGGGGAGTATAAAATTGTTCATCTCCACCGTGGTGAATGAAGCATGTGTGCAAAGTTGGGATTATGGTCCCAACAATCACTTCTAGACACTTCGTACATTGGGTTATCATGGTTTTCCCTAGACTGTCTAAAAGCATGCCGAGAATATAATAAAGATTCAAGAAGGTGGTCTAAGCCACCACATAAGGTGAAAGCATGCATTTCATATTGCCTAGAAAAACTAGATTCGACGTTGATTGCTTTTCTAAAAGCGGATTGCCTATCTAAAGCAGATAGTCGAGCTTCTAATTGATGCTAAAAGTGATGACTGGTATGAGAAAATTGTTCATTTTCAACCCGTGGTGGATGATGTATGTGATCATAATGATTAGGGGTATGTGAGTTCGGGGGCCCGAGAAGGCTCATAAAATTCCTAAAGTCACTATGGTATGTGGGGTGTTCATCCTGTGAAAGATGCCCGTAAGCAAGCTCTCTAAGGGATTTGTTTGTATCCCCGGATGCAGACAAAAATCTGACATGGTCTAGTCAAATTGAACCCAAAGCCCAGTTGTAGTGGACTAAGTTTGGTTTTGTGGGCTTGTTGTTTGTTGGGATTTGGTTTTCAATGGGATTCATTTGGTTTTGTTTACGGAGCTTTGGTTTACGGGGGAATGCAGTTTGTGTGGGCTTGATTTGGTTTAAGCCAGGTTATGCAAAAATCAGTTTGGTTTATTGGCCTCGATTTTTGGTTTGCCGGCCTGTTGGGTGAAAATGTAAAGCCCAGGTTGTTTTGCAAAGCCTAGTTGAGTGGGTCAAATCTTGTGCACAAACCAGCGGAACAACAAGTGCAGCCTGAATGAATGGCATGGTATGTAGGTGATGCACACCCTGTTGGAATGGGTTTGGTCTAGTAGCTGCACGGCCCAAATTATGTTGAAAATTGAAAAAAAACCGATTCATCTCGGTAAATCGCTGAGTTAGGATTGACTTCAGCCGATTGTGGAGTCAACTCAACTCGTCCTGGTTCAACTCGGTGAACAGAAACTGTCACTCACTCAGCTCTCCGCTCAGACTTTACTCACTGAGTGGTTTTCTATTTAGCCCTCCTCAAATTTCACTCGAGTCAACAAGTGTAGTTGATATCAAGCAAAAATTTTAGATTTTCAGCTTCCTAACCGAGAGCTTCAGCTTGCTCAAATCTGCGGGGGCTAAGTCCACCCAAATCTCAGCCAAATTCTCACAATTCAATCACAAACACCCACACAACTCTCACCATTATCAAATTTTTTCACTCAACAAACTCTCAAACTGATCTCACTCAAAGTCTCAGCAATTTCAGCCTAATGCTCAGTGATTTTCAGTTTTCAATGGGGTTTCAAACAAATGTGCAATGCACAACTCAGAAAGCATGCATGTGGTTATACAGGTGGTAAACCAAGGGCCAGCTGTGGGAGCTCAAGCTTGCAGCTTCGGAGGCTGGATTATCATGCACAGTCGACGAGCCTAGGATTGGCAGCTCAAGCAAGGCTTGTACACAAGACACCAGGTTCACAAAGCAAACTCACGTAAAACTAGCACATCCTGTTGGCAAAAGAAAGCAACATTAAGCAATGCCAAAGACAATTCACAACCCGAGATGTAACAGATTAAAACTTAGCTTGTGCACAAAGACAAATATTTCGTATGCGAGATTGGTTTGTGCTCAAACCGTGAGCTCAGTGGTTACTACACCTGGACTCTTAGCAAAGAGCTTCCGCAACTAGTTTATCATACGCATGAGGCACAAAAGCATTCAGCTATAAAGGGGCCACACTAGTACATGGCAAATGTGGTTTGCAAAATGGTTTATGCTTAGGCTCAAGCATGCATTCAGCCTATGAAGGAGCCACCACCCGACTCCTATAAGTTGCGTGGTTGCTCGGGGCTTGCACCACAAGCACAAAGAAGACAACAAACAAGCTCACTGTGTACTGAGTTTGTAGTTTACTCAGAGCTTTGTGGCTCAGCCTTGCGCTTTTCTTGGCCTCCTAGGCTTTGCTCAAGAAAGATAGTAGCACAGCTAGCACCTCGCTGCTCAAGAGAGATGATCAGTTCTCGACAGTGCGTTGCTCAAGACACAACAAGGTGCACAGAGCTGCACGTATGCACTAACATAACCACTACACACGTTTCAGCTAGCCTAATATGCAAAGTTTAGCAATAAGTGATTGGAGGTCACAAAGTAGCCGGGTGTAGTTGGGATCACACAGGGGCTTGAAGAGTTACACTAACACTAAGCTACAAGGCCATGAAGCTTATAGCTCGATCAAAAGTAAGATGCAGATGAAATGGAATGCAATAATGAGATGGTTATAAAAGATGCAGAAATAAAGTTACAAGATGATGCAAGGTTAACAGCAAGTTATAAGTTACACTAAAACAGATGCAAGTTACAAGTTACACTAAACAATGTAATACAATATGAATATGTAAGGGAGAAATGCAACGGATGACAAATAAACTTACAATGCTAAATTACGATGTACAGGGGTAGGATGAAAGGTTAAGTTATACTACAATGCAAAGCGAATATGTACGGGGTAGGATGAATCTCAAGAAGTACTAGCCAAAAATCAGCAAGGCACGCGCCAAGTCCCCAAGAAGTAGTGCATATTTATACACCTTTTATCGGCATTTTACTCATCTTTTTATTTAGAAATCGATATTATCCCGATTCGTATTTTAATTGTTTTCAAGAATAAATATTTGTATTAATTAATTTTGTGTTTTTAGGCAATAAATAAAGCTCGGAGAATCCGAGGAGCCAAAAGAGCAAGAATTGAGACAAGCGTCTATGGAGCAGATAGCCCAAGCTCCGCGAATCAGCTTGCAACCCAACAAGGAAGACATGGGCTAGAGCTACCAACGACCCTGATCCGAACCCGTTCATCCCGAGCCGTTCGAATCGTGTCTAGCTACATCCTACGGTCGCTCCATCGTTCACATCATGTCTTGATACTCCCCGCTCCACAGCAAATCGCCTCGCTCCCTCGACCGTTGATCTTCTCTCCGGGGCCTAGATCCTACGCTCGCCGATGCCTTCCCATCGACACTTCACCGTGCCCGCTCAACACCCAAACTACCCTAACCCTATACCCCCATCGACCTAGCCATTTCACCCTCATCTTCTCTTTCTTCTCTTCACCTCTTTCCCACGACCTCGCAGAGAAACCACCCATTCTTCCCCGACCAAAACCCTCCGCAACACCACCTCCGCCACCATCTCCTTCCCGACACCGCCAATGTGTACCACCACAACCATCTTCGCCGCACCTAGTTCGAGTTATCTTTCATCTAGCCTCTCTTAACCCTCAGAGGCTATATTAAAGATAATTAGAGCTAGGTTTGCTCTACTTCACATCAATCGAGGGAAGACATCAATCGAGCCGATTGACAGACAAGCATAAGCAATAGAGAGAGCGATGCAGAGAGTATGGGTGAGAGTATTTTATCTTTAATTTCCGTTTTGGGATGAGAATTAGGTTAGGGTTCTTTGCATGTATAAATAGAAGAGGGATGAGATGATTTTAGTCATGCTCGGGTTACCTTGCTCGTCAATTAGCTTTACTTGTGTTTAATTTGTATTTATCATGTTCTAAGTAATTAACTAGGGTGTTGTTGAAACCCTTAATCTTAAGTGTCAAGTAGTTAGCCTTTGGATTTATTTATGCAGCTCTATAACATGATTAGGATTAGTAGTTAATTGTAAGCTTTTGACCCGTGATGGAGTGTACCGTAAGAAGACACTCCATACTAGGGGGAGATAGTGAATCGTTGATGGATATCCACCTAAGACCTTCATGTGAAGGCTCAAGAGCATAACCATAGGAAAATTGCTTTTAGCATAAGGTTGAGGGTGAATGCAATCACCTAGTGCCCTTCAATTAGCTATAACTGCTTTTGCCCTTAGTTTAGAGTCACGGCTAAATCTCAGTGCATCGACACTCAAACTTTTATGTTACATACTCACTTGACCCGCTTAGTGCCTTGATCAACATAAGCACCACAAGTCCTTGTGGATCGACCATTGCCCGCGTCCTCCGATGGGCGCCGCGCACTTGCGTATTACAAGTAGGTCATAAAATTATACACCTTAGAGGCCTACCAAGTTTTGCGCCGTTGCCGGCTCACACTCCGTCTCGATTGATGTTTTCTCCCTCTGCTAGAAACCCTAACCTAATTTCTCTATCGGGATCTTAGCTCCTAGGGCAAGCTATGACGAGAGATGGAGAGATTCTAGGAGGCGTGAGGGATGGTCAGACCGTGGTTGTGGCGGGGAGACGGTGGAGAGATGGTGTTGCAGGCTTGGTCGGGGAAGAGGGAAGGTGGAGCTCGCAAACCGGTTTGGGAGGAGAAAGAGAAAGTGAAATGGGAAAATGGGCGTTTGGTCGAGATAAGGGTTTGATAAATTCCGGTGTTGGAGCGGATGCATCAAGGGGACGATGAGCAGAAGGAGCGACCGTTGGATGTAGCCGAGGAGATCTCAGTAGCTCGTAATGAGCTGGTTCGGATCCGAGGTCATGGGTAGCTCTAGCCCAAGTCTTCCTTGTTGGGTTGCACCGATTTGCGCGCGGCTTTGGCTATCTCGTCCCATAGATGTTTGACTCCCAATTCTTCGCTCTTAGCTCCTCAGTTCCGAGCTTTATTTATTACCTAAAAACACAAAATTAATTAATACAAATATTTATTCTGAAAACAAAGAAAACACGAATGCAGGATAATATCCGATTTCTAAGCGCAAAAGATGAGTAAAATGCTAATAAAAAGGTGTATAAATATGCACTATTTAGCACTCATC